>CM050930.1:1911505-1929395 GCA_027742785.1 Vigna reflexopilosa | reverse complement strand
TTAAGTTTCTTTGTCTTTCTTTTTTATTTAAAAAAATGTTGAGTTTCTTTGTTTTTCTTTTTTAAATTGAATATATATTTTAATAAAGTAAATGGATTTCAGTTATATATATATTTTATTTTTTAAATGAGTTATTATTTTAAAATATACTTATCTCCACAAACATTTATTTTAAGATTTACTCATTTCAAGCTTCCAACAAACAACATAACAACTCAATTAACTGGCTAATTACCAATTAATAATTAACTATCCATTCTTGTCCATGAGCTTAGGTAGATCCACATTACTGCATCGAGTTAAGCCCAGTATGTGGACTCGAATTTTTGAGCTCAACTGCCCACTTGTCAGCTATTCTAATTTGGGTTTACTATTTACACCACTCTTTTATCTCTTTTCATTGCGATTGTTTTTCACGAGAATTGTATTATATAAAAATGAATTTCCCTTAATATAGGGCAGGTAAAAAAAAGGAATTAATAGAATAAAAAGTAAGACAAAAGTACTGGCGTTTTTTTATCAAGTTTAAAATAAACGTTAAATAATTTTACGTTAACATAATAACATACTACAGGTTTTGAATTTTGATGTTAACAAAATATTACGTTAAGCAACACTAGTAAGAACAGACAAAATAGTAAACCATTAAACTCATCAATTAAAATATCAAACACCAATGTTGCTCGTAGTGTAGGAAACACTTCGAGGGAATAAGAATGACATTGAAATGGGAAAATTTAGCATGTTATACTAATGAGGTTTTGGAAGAGTTTAAGGATTCGGATTTGGCAAGGATTTTAAGTCTCATATTTTGTTCCCCTTTTTACATTATTTAATCGAAATCAAATTTGATAAAATATTAAACCTTCTTCAAATATTAAACTCAATCCATAGTGTCAATTTTAGGGAATACAATGATCCGACCCTATATTTTGGATATGAGCCAATAGTTGGTCTCCTATTAAGAATTAATTTAACAAAGATTAGCCTCTATTGTTGTCAATCTTAAAAACCAATTTTACAAAGATCCAAAATATACATTACAAATGAAATTTCAGATTAGGATCTCTTCGGCAGAAGAATTTAATTACTGTACACAGAAAATTACACCATTATTTTAAAAGTCATCATGACAATTTATGATTAAATAATAATGTAAAAACCTTATACACTAAGTACATGGGCGTGTTAGCTATGTATGCTTTATCTAACTTATCCCATGAAAACTAATTGAATTCTATCAAATCCTGCCTAATTTTGTCAGCTGTATAAAAACTAATGGTTCCTACGTTAATTCACGCCCATCTTTATCCTATTAAGTCCAGTCTTCAAATCCAATGCAGAACCGGAAACTTAAAAATGAAATTTTCACATTAAGATGGATTAAAAATGACCTAGATGACACCATAAAAATCAATCGAATCAATTTAATGATCAATGATTGTGTACCATGTTCAACTATCTTTGTATGCAAATAAATGGAGAAAGACTTCGAAGTTCAACACGTTTCTTAGCTGCTCTTCTGAAAGGCTTTCGATTTTGCCACCTTAGACATTCTATCCCACTCGGATACCAACGTTCACTATCTTGATCCCTGGTAGTGAACGTATTGCAAGTGAGGCTGGGCGCGTCTCTCTTCTGTTTCTTTCTAGGGTTTGAATGCCTGGGAGAAGGGGTCTTTGGCTCCTCAAATTTACCACTAGTTAATCTGCAAAGCATGACAGATAATCATTAAAAATACCCAAAAGAATTGCAAAGATGATAGCCTCTAGCAGAAATACACATGACAGAACCATTCTTCCAGACACTCAACCAGCTGGAACCTAACAAAGTTTATTAAGTAATTTTCCTAATTTTTATGATGATGCAACAACTTGGGTTTTTCTGCTGATAAAATGGAGTTGGCAACTAATAATAATCTTTTCAAAATGCTGGCTAGAAAATAATATTTTAAAAATGTCAAGCAACCACAGTGAAATAAAACTACTCTCAAACTAATTTGGAGACGAATAAAATAAACAGACCTGTCATGGTTTGGAGGTAATCCTTCCGTACATGGGTTACACGCGGGACAAATGTAGACCTCTCTTGTGCATGGCAATTTCATGCAATCGAAGTGATACCACTCATTACAACGACAACATGCAATCATCCTTTCTGGATCAAAGGGCTTTCGACAAATACAATAAAGCATGCATCGTGCCCTTAACAACTATTGTGAACAGAAAAAATACTTGATTATAATCTCAACAAAATCATGACAAAATAAAAATGTCTCAACTTTAACAAATAAAGAAATGACCGATCTCTTACGCTTAGTTCCTCATTCGCATCAACAGGCAACTTTTCACCTTCCACTACAAGTTCAAGAACTTTATCAAGGCCGAATGCCCCAAAATCCGATGCCACCTGTTCATATTTAAAATTAAAAGTCAGCTAGAGTAATGAAGGACAGAGAAGAATCACCACCAAATGAAAAAAATAACCTTTTTGGCTAGTTCTGTCCACTGCAACACTAAGCTATTCACATTTGAAATTTTCAACATATAGTGATCTTCAGGTGATATGCCCATAGCCAGTCCCTATCATGCACTCGGACATTTCAGTAGGTTCAAAATTGTTTATATTGGCAAGACATTTTATAAAAGCAGAAAAGTGAACAGTACTGATAAAAAAGGGGACATCTTGGTTTTTCAATGAATGCCAAAAGAGAAGAAAATATAAACCAAGGCTACAGCAGATACCTCCTTCAGATGCTTCTGAATTCGCTGGACAGTGGGCTTTGGTACACCATTTAATATTCTATTGACTTGAGCTTTCCACAAGGTTTTTGCCAAAGTCAGCTCAAGATCACAAGTATCGTGCTGATCATAGACAACAGCCACGTTGCTAGCCTGTATTAATATGCGAAACCAACTCAATTGTAACAACCATGTTCCAGTTAAGTGAAATAATACAAGAACTAGATAAAAATAAATAAATAAATACATGCCTTTACAGCAGTGGCCAATTTTTCAGAGGTTATGCAAATATCTTGATCAACATTAGCTGATGCAAGGATTACAATTTCTTTCAAGAAAGATTTGCATTGAAGGGCTTTCTCAACAAGTTGACTCAAAACATCTCTTTCATCAATCCTGCACATACAATAGACAAATTACAAATTAATAAAAAACTTACAGAAAGGATTGTCAAAGGTAAAGAAAACAAGAAGTACGTGATGGAATTCATGTGTCGAAACTGCACACCACACCTGAATTATCTAGACCAAAAAAATAAACAAATACACTTATCCTAATCACTGTATACATGATTTTGTTGGTATATACAACGAACCTAGACTCTACAAATTTTCAACCATAGATGAAGGTCCAAGACTCTTATAGAACACCACCTCCTAAAAAATACAGAAAATAAGAGAGAAAGAAAGAAACTACAGAAATATATGTAGTTTCCTTAGAGTGACAGTTTGCAGAGTCATTCTAAAAAGAATCCAAAATCAACTTTCTATATTACATATTTCTGCTTAATTTTTATTTTTTTTTAAAAAGTGTACAAAAAAAAATATTAAAATTATCATTGGGTATCCCACATACGTCTGAACTCTCTGCTCACACTGCATGCAACTTAGCCAATAAATAATTCCAGTTCTGCTAGGATCCAATCCTTACTATTTTCCAGCATCTGCAGACTAATGACAGAACCAACCCTTTAAAGCCCCCTCCCTTCCCCACAAGTATGATACCTCACACCCAAAGACACCTCAACAAAAATATCTAATTATACTCTAAAACAACCATAATTCCTTCTTCCCATAAATACAGTAGCATTAATGTTTATGTACCAAAACTAAAATACATTATAGCACAAGTATTTCTGCTTGACTTAAAACGTGACTTTACCTAATGTTTTTGCCAGTCTTAGCATGATACAGTTAAATTAAGGGATCATGAAAAGAAAAACTGAAATTATCCAAAGCAAATCTTGAGCAAAAATGGTGTAACTATCAGTGCAAAGTGCAGAAAAGAGTTTTCCAAAAACTATAACACATCTATGTCTAGTTTGGAAAGGTAGATTTTTTATGCTGGTAGCTTTTACATAAGAACTACAAATTTGTTTGACGGCGTGTTTCCAGGGAGCTTGCTACAAGTGATTTGAGAATCAAGCTAGGAGACACTTTAAAAGCAATTTTTGCCTAAAAGTTCCTTTGTTTTAAAATTTCCCAATTGTCCTTTTTCTATTTTAAATTGTATCCATTCAAGTGTTAATGTCTATATTGTATACAGACAAAATATCAGCATTTGAAAATTCAATTTTTCCAAACAGGGACATTTGAAAATAACTGCATTTGAGTAAAAATGAATATTATTTAAGAAAAATAAGCTCATTTATATATGCTGTACATAAATATTTAATGTGAACCACATTACCATAAACAAAAATTTTCGGCCTCAGACATGAGTTCAGTAAGAACTTTCAGTTCAACACGTTTCTTCTTAAACCTCTGCATAAAGAAAAAGAATAGCTCTACAAATGAGTTTCTGAAAGGACGAGACACAAACACACACACTAGCTGACTCCTGCTAAATGAAACAATATCCTACCAGTAGAGCACCTCCATTCTGATAACGGAATTCACTCCTTAGAATTTCACAATATGGGCACCGGTAGTTTTCAATGGCTACGTCTTTTTCTGTTAGTCCAACACATTGTGCATGATAGCTGTCCATATGAAACATATTGATGCACCAAACAAATTAATCAATGTATTTCTTAATAATGAAAGAAATTAACAGAAGTATGGAAACAACAATTTTTTCAGACTGAATACAATTATTTCCGTAATTAGAAAATCAACTTTGTACAGAGTATATCATGAGTGTTTGACCGAACCAGTGATGAAAGAGAGGAAGATCTTGTTGGGATGACAATAGGGCAGGTTATGTTAGTTGACTACTTGGAATTAAATTGGACACACCAGTTCCATAATTTTTTGGAACATGGCAATGGAATGTAACCCAAGGTCACAGGTGATGGTAAAAGGTAACATTCTGATGCCATGTTGAAAATCTGTGGTTTTAGGTAAAGAGTAAGAAAGGCAAATGAATAAGAATGAAACACTAACTGATATTAACTAAAAAGTATTACAGTGTGTTGATTGATATGTACATAAAACCTATAGCATGAACCCGTATATATACTAATCGTAATAGTAGCTAGTCAGGGGAACAAATTCTAGAGGATAATCTTAAGATATGATAAGATACTTCCTTATTTATTAATACTAATCCACTAACATGAAGATTATAAGCCATGAAAAATGTTACTTGTATAACAAATAGTAAAACACTTTGTAAAATGAAGAAATAAAAAATTGAAACGTTATTGATGCTATGGAGAGTAATAGACACAAAACTTGACACTGTACACTTTATTGTACGAATTTGTTGTGTGTATATGAAGTCTCATAAGCTATTGCCTGATTTATTATTCAGAGCTATGGAACTCCTATTTTTAGAAAACAAGAAGTACTTTACCAGTCCATACAAGTGGAACAAGTAAGAAATTCCTGATCTTCAGAATCATCAAAGCAGCAGATACATTGGTTTGATGCTATGGAGAGTAATAGACACAAAACTTGACACGGTACACTTTATTGTACGAATTTGTTGTGTGTGTATGAAGTCTCATAAGCTATTGCCTGATTTATTATTCAGAGCTATGGAACTCCTATTTTTAGAAAACAAGAAGTACTTTACCAGTCCATACAAGTGGAACAAGTAAGAAATTCCTGATCTTCAGAATCATCAAAGCAGCAGATACATTGGTTTGGTTCCTTCATATCTTGCAATTTGTCGTACATAAGCAATGATCTATCTAGAGTCTGTCCCATCTGAAAATATAAAGCAATGTCCTGAGTATGTGATACGTGATACGCAAATGGATCATGCAAAGGAAAATATGGCTAAATCAAAACCTTCTCCAATGCATGAAGTAGCGAATTTTCATTTTTCACTGAAGCTCCTAGTTTATCCATGCACGTTTTCTTCCAATTTTCCACCTTCTTAACTTCAGATAAAACCAAATCCAGTTCACAGCAACCAAAGGCAATGGTATCTCCATACTCCTGGAGGTAAGCAATGTCAGTGCTATGCAAGTGAACACTGATATGTGAAGTCATAAATAAAATAAAACAAATCGGTAAAGGCTCCCCAGCTAGCTTGAAAGCTTTCAGATTTCCAATAGTACTATTCACAAGCAGTGAACAAATAACCTTGGTAATCCATGCAAACTAAGAATATACACATAATGAAATTAAATTGAAAGAAAATGCTTGATGGGAAAGGTGCTGCAAAATATAATGTACAAGCTACAAAGGAAATAATAAAAAAAAACACTTAAGGCTTAAAGTAAATCTACAAATAGAAAAAAATGAAGAAAGTAAACAAACCCAAATACAATTTGTCTAAAAGACAAGGAATATCCTGACCAAAGTGATCAGTACTTTTTTACGAACAATACAGAAGCTTAGATGCAAAAAACGAGAATCATAGTTTGGTGGTGGCACCTAAGTCAATCAGTTGATCTATAATCACATATAAAGGCCACCTGCTACACGTCCAGAAAATTTACCTTGAGCTGCAATATTGAAGACCAAGACCGCTCTCTTAAACTTAGACCAAAAAATTGGCACACTTGCTCTTGCCACAACCTAAACAGAAATAAAATACAATTAAGCATATAAAAACATTTTAACAAAATAATTGGAAGCAACAGTCTTCATCCACTCCATCCCGGTGTTTTAAGTGATTAAGCAATATATTCTTTACCGAGATGATGCACAATAGGAGACAGACATGGTTCAAAAAGTAGTATTGAAAGGTATAGAGTCAAATTGAAAATGACAATAACAACAATCAAGCTTATAAAAGAATTCAGAAGTGCAAAACTAATTGAAACATTTATGAAAAGGGAAGAAAATAAAAATTACAAGAATAAAACAGATCAACATAAAAACCACATAAAAGTCAAGTGCCACTTAGAAGACTATAAACAAATCAAATTAACATAAAGGATAATCTGGATTCTACAGCAAACAATTAGACTTACTTATGTTTTCCAATGGCATCTTCAAGTTGAATATTTACTGCTGTAAAGGTCATATTAATTGTCTGCAGAAAAAAGTTGTAGATGTAAGCTGTATGTGGCAAAACAACTTTTCCCAACCACTCTAAGAAAAAGCTCTCTCCAAAGTTCCATAAATCAATGCCTTTAATAAATCAGAAAATTTGTTAACGATTCGCAAAAAAAATGAGATCATAAATTCAATGAAATAATTAAAACCATACACAAATATAAAATTAGTTGAGATAACAACCACTTTATTTTATATGGGAAAAGACACCGTGCAACAATGCAAAACTACAGCCTGGGGAAGGATAAAACAAAAGGCAGTGAAACCAGAAGGAAGTAAAAAGTATTGTGAATACAACACAAAGTTGTTCAGTCTATATGTATCAGTAATAGGAAGGAACCCCTTTGAAACAGTCATGCACATAACAGCGCTCAATCCAATTCAACAGCATGTAAGAACAAACATTTTAGTTTTGAAGATGTGACAATGAGAGTATTGTGATCCAACAAAATATATCAATGTACCAAAACCGAACACAGCATGAAATTTAGCCTTTTATTAAAAATATTAGAGAGAAGTAAAACCAGGAAGAGAATAGGATATTCCCAGAACAGGAGTTGAAAAACAACTAAAAGAAAGATTCAAGTGTACACCAAATGCTGTCAAGTCTCTGCTTATCAGAAATGGAAATTCCCCTGAACCAATAATGCGCAAGATACCATTGACATAAGTATGTCCCAGAGATAAAATCGGTGAAACCCCAATATACGGTGTCTGATTATAATCATAATTCAAAAACCAACCTAAAAACTAAAACCACATTTTCTCTTTTTACATAGTTTCGCAACCTCTGCACTATTTCCTTTTACTTATAAAATAAGGGTTAAATACCATAAACGATACTCTGTTAATTTCACTCAAGTTCTTTTCCTTTTCATTATATATAAATGCCCGCACAAACAAGAATGTGGCCACTTTATTTAACAAATCAAACAAACTATAATCACTCATCAAAATAACAAGATACACAAAGCAGAAAATTCCATAACCTATTACCTGATAATCAGTAAGAATAGCTTGTATCTCAGTCAACTTGGATCTTCTAGAATTGTAAGGACCAGAAATCGCCTCTAATGCCTTCCTAAGCCATTCAAGCCCACCTATTAATAGTTTCAACAGAGCCCCAGAAATACAGGAATGAGAAAGACCTTCCGCAACCTCCAAAACGTCCTACATGATTAGCAATCATCTCTAATCAACAACAAAGGAAATTCAACAAGATTAATTCTTAGCAAGCCCCATTAAAAAGGCCATGTTCTTTACCCCAACAGTTGGCAAACACCTGATCTTACATCCCAAATCAAGTTTTATTTATGCCCATGCAAAGAAAAGGTTAAAAGATTGACAAAGACGGTGAACAAAATTATTAAGCAATGAACCATATAAAAGAAAAACGAGATTGCAGTCAACAGTAACACACTAAAAGTTTCATGTGTAGTTGAATAGGAATAAGAAAATAATCAAATATGATAGAACTTTGTAAGGCATCCAGATGAACGACTCAAAATAAAGTGTCAAGAGATCAAGTTAATACGATGTTCTTAATAAACCAGTCAAAATAAACCAAATTTGGTGGACAATTAGGCATGGAGGCAGGGTATATTTGGCACAAGCTTGTATATGTTCAAGGCAGCAGTCAAACACTAAAAGGATGGAGCAAGAAACCATATGTTTTTGTATTTGTAAAATGAACGACTATAACATAAATTGTCACTAGAGAGAAATAGTAACCTCTAAAGAAGGAGAGCAATTGGAGAAAGACAAGGCCCTTTTGCACCACTGCAGCGTAGAACAAGATGCTTGGAGTTTTGAAATCTCACTAAAGTCAAAACCCAGCGATATACCTGATGCTATGGTGGATTGGATTCTTACAATCAAATCTTCCATGTTACACATTAAACCACTGTCTATTTCATGCAGAGAGCTATCCAGTTCAAATAAGCACCGGGCATCATCTAGTACAGAACATGCTGCATTCTCCCATGTTCTGCAGTTTTTCAAAACCAATTCAAGCATTCCTCTTTCTTCAAATGATACTTTAAGATGCTTCGATTGAGATACCAACATCTAAAAGTAGATAATCAAATTGTCATATTCATAATGGTCATGTTTTCAGCAAACTTAAGGCAATAAAACAAACAGAAGAAAACAAGCACCTGTAAGTCCTCAACTTTCTGCATAGAATCCGAAGTTTGCATAGAAGAGACGAAATATGGTTTTGAATTCTTTAACCAGGAATTAGCTTCTGATAATGCATCCTTGACATCTTTAAGTGAAGGAAGAATAACAAATATGCTCTCTGAAGCTCTATAAAAGGAAGATCAAAAACAAATTCATCATTACCCAAAATAATTGTTATAAATAGGATAAAATCTTAATGTTATTAGTAGGGTACATATATTCTCTTTCCTAGTTCCCCTACTCCCCTATTTCTATTAATAGGTTTAGTCATTTAGCCCATAAAACTTCTATTACATACACATTGAATATACTCAGTTCCTTTTCTTTCAAGTTCTCTTCAAGTATAATCTTGTTGAAGCTATAAACATAAAACATCTCCAGCTGCCGATAAAAAAAAAAAAAAAACCATCTACAGCATTGTTGAACCTGATAATGTCCTCAAAGTCCGAAATAGGAGCCCCATGTGAAAGCATCTCTCTAGCCCTTTCCTCCCAAGGAATGGCAACAGTAAGCATGCAAGATAGATTGACAAATTGTTTCTCTTGCTCAATTTGAAGCCTGAAGAATCAATAACAAGCAAATGATTGAAACTAGAAAAAATAAAAACCTAATGATGTGCCAGTTCAGATGACGAAAGGGCATTTAAAATTACATGGTGGCCTCCTTCAACAGTTGCTGGATGAATTCCAGAGGCATCTTAAAATCATGCGCCTGTACCAATTTCACAGTATTTCAATCAGTTTTCACAGATTAAAGAACTTCCTGAGCCTTTAACATGGCAAAGTTGATTAGCCCCTGAATACTAAGAAATCTTCTACTTTTTCATATTAAAAAAAGGCAAGGAGAGAAATGAGAAAAAAGTATTAGAATGGTTAAATATAATAACTTGCCTTCACAGCCTTTTCCCGGCAATTAGCCTTCTTCAGCTCAACCTCAACCAATGGCAACTCATCAACTGAGAAATATAAGTCAAACCTTGAGGCAGTGTAAACTAACAAGAAAATCAATAAATGCATGGGTCTCGAAAATGAAAATCTTAACCCATATAACGCAGCAACATTCCCTAATACCTTGAATTTTCAAGGATAAACCTGCTTTAAAAATACTATTCAATTTATCAACTGCATCATGCTGATCTTCTTGCATGTGAACTCTCCCTAAAACATCATTACAGTGGGAAACCCATGAAACAGTATCCGAATGGTATTGCCTTAGAATCTTGAGTTCTGGTACATCAACTGCAAAATTTTCCCATTCCTTAAGCAGCAAACTAACATTCTGCAAGGTTCCTTAGTCAATAAAGATATGCCTTTTAACCATCATAGAAAACAATAAGAGATGACAAAGATTCAAAATGTAAACCTTGAGATTCATAGGTCCTTCTAACATATCATGACATTGAGCACTACAAGATTCAGCTTCATTTAGTAGATTCTGAAGCACATCTATCTCTGGGAGTTGAACTTGAAGATCCCAAAACTATTGAAAGCATGAATTTCATATTATTTTGTCAGTAACTTGAGTAATGCACACGTGTTGTGTCTGTGTATGACGTATATTACTCACATAAATGTGAAACACCTAATTTAAAAATGAATGATTTATCCACATGATTAGATTTAGTAAATATATTAGTTCAGTACATACGTAACAACAATTCTATTCCTCTGTTATTGATAACTGCTACACATGAACAAGGCTTGAGAAATAAACAAAGCCAGAGCAGTTTCCGGGGTTCTTATTACCTCTGCTTTTAGTTTATAAAGAACATCAACATGTAGTGCAGCAGGGTGTCTTGCTGAGATACAGTTTCTGACACTATCCAGCCATGCCTAACGAACCTCAAAGAAATAATGTTAGCAACATGAGTTAAAAACTGCATAAATCAACAAGACTCTGCAGTACAGCAAAAGTGTACATTAGCTCAAGCACAAAAATTGGGGTAGTTAAGAACATGAGCCAATCTTCGTACCTGGGATAGAGATGGCCTCGCAAATAAAGCAAGAAATGGATAAAATTCAGGTGAACTCTTTCCACAACAACTATTAGCTCTCCATATTTTGAAAATAAAAATATTTTAAATTTGTGTTTAGTACATGGTATTTTTAGGGTTTACTCGCATTTAAAGATTAGATGGTAATGTTGATCATTTTTGTCTTTTTGTTTTTTCATTTTGCTAGTTATGTTGTTTGTGAAAGTGATTTCTTCCTTCTAAACATAATGTTACTTTTCTAAACAGCCAACATTTAATTCAGGCTCAAAATTTAAAGCCCAAACCCATTTTGCCACCTCATATGGACATGAGGAGTTTTGCTGAAATCCCAAGTCAGTTTGGTGGACTTGAGTTAGGCTCTAATCCAAAACTGAGAGTCACTAACTGTGAATTACCCAATAGAAACTCAATCACTGTCATTTTCATACCATCAGGATGAACAAGGGACGACAGTCTTGGTAGTCTCACATTACTAGTAAAGGGCTATGGAACTTCCAAATTATTTTCACCATGAGAAAAAACTGAACCAGCAGAGCATTGATAACTTTTCAGATCAGATTCGATTCTGGGAGGGAAAGATGGATTCTTATTTAAGTTGTGACAAACACATTCTAATAAAAAAATATATCTACAGAGATCCGTAACTATGTAAATAAGAAAATGCACTTTGGAGAGGAAAAAGAGCTTCAAATATAAACAATATAAAAGAAAGATAAAGCGTAGAAAATACGTGCCAAATGATTATGTAAGGAAACATCTACCTTTGTTGAAGAAATTTTTCCTTCCAATTTCTTATTTTCTTTCACGTAGATGGGTAAGCCACAAGCTTTGGAGTATAAAAGTTCCAACTCAGACATCTGCAAAACATAATTTTAGTCAAATTATAATTAGCAAGAACATAAATTGTTACCAGATATAAGTGTTACCAATATAAAGTTACGAAGAAAACACGTGTGATGAGTCTAGAAGAAAGTACATTTAAACACATTGACAAAGCAGTATCAATCTCCTGTACTAACAATCTTGCTTCCTCTGCATACTCCTGCATCCATATAAATTAAACAAGAAAAGAGGCAGAAAAAGGCAATTACCAAAGGCATTAACAGTTTGTTAAGAAAACACCTTCAGTTTATGATAACAAGGCTCATTGCAAGGTGCAGGACTAACTTTCAGCAACTCATCAACGGATTCTAAATGAACTTTCTTTACACTAGTGTCTCGATGACACAACCATAACTCAATTTTTGTTACACAGTGTCTTATCCCTTCTGCCCATTCCTGAGCTTGAAGCAAATTCCTTACCATGTCTCGAACCTACATTCCGAAAAGAAGCAGAACTAAGTCAAGTACATCACGGTGTGCACATACAACAAAATTTAAAAAGCAATAAATAGATAGAACTCACAGAATCCATCTCGGAACCAGCCCACAGAAATTGTTCAGCTTTCCTCAGTGCAGTAACAAATGCATCTTGCAAAAAGACATTTTGAAGAATAGTACTAGATTGCAGTAGCCACTCTGTAGCAAGTTGAGCAAAAGTAATGGAGCCACCTTTTACCTACACATATATCAGGAGTCTCAGAAGGAAATAGTATTTTTTCTTAAATCACAAATGTATACATAACAATACAAGCACTACGTTAGCTAATTTAATTAAAAAATTAAACATTACCACTTACAGGAGAGCAGCAGTCAGATATAGAAATGAAGGCACCATATATTTTTATTGCAGAAAGATAAGTATATCCAAATATTAGAATTTAGAAATTTTGGAGGCTTAAAAAAACATGTATTTGTATATATGACCTTTTTGGTCAAAGCACTGAGACATGAAGACTGCCTTTTCACACTTCTACACTCAGCTTTGCCCTCAGAAGTATATTTGTCCATAGAATAGGCCAAGTCATACAATTCTGCAAGTGAATGACGATAGAGAAGACGCAATTTAACAGTTTTGCACTCACAAAGGTGTTCCCAGTGCTGCAAGAGAAAAAACTAAATTCAGTCAACAATAAAACAGCACCCAAGGGCACAAACTAATCAAACCCAAGAAACCTGAATCTGTCAAGTGACTCCTGACCACAATAATATCAACAATACAAATAATTTTCTATCAACTATAAAGCCTAATCCTACTTGACACATGAATGGATTGGGAATTTTAAGCATGTCTGTGTGCATTAAATCCTGATCACTTTAAAAGAACAAAACAATCACCGGATACAAAGGCAGTGCTACCTTTTGTTAGAAACACACACACACACACAGAGAGAGAGAGAAGAAAAGATGGAGAGAAATAAACACCATGAGGAAGATGCCAGACACTTAATACATAAATTCATAATCAACAAACCAACTTATGCAAATCCAAGAAATAATAGTGATCCAAATATCTGTCATGCAACAGAAACAGAAATGCATAGTACACTTTACTTATTCTCACTTACAAAGGACAAAAACAGACAACCCATATGCTTTTCCAGGGACAGGCTGGTTTTCTGATGCATTCACACTTCTCATAGGGCAGAATATTGAGAGAACTCACTTAACTTGAGTGGTTATCTTAAGAACTTAAAAAAATCTGTTGGGTACATTGAATCTTAGGTTGAACCAAATAAGTATGATTCAGCTATGAAAATGGATATTACATACATTCTGGGGGCTGGTAACACTTTTTTATTTTGCTTTGACATTGATGCAATGGAGGAAGATGAATTGTTGATGGCAACTACATATTTACATTATTTGATCATCGATAAATCAATAGCTCAATCTTGTGCATTTACCTCCAGACAAACAAAAGCCGATGGCCTGCAACCACATACGACAGCAGAGAGATAGAGATATTGCTGGCATATGATGCATGCTGGATCCTACAAAGCACACCAGTAAACACAATCAGAAAATATCAAAGCCATGAGTTATCATTTATATTACCATTAGTAAAAAAATCATACTTCTTCGGTTCCCACAAATTGGGGACATTTTCGAGGAGCCATGCGAGAAGACATAATGATACCATTTTTCCAAAGTTTCTCTCTTCGAGATTTTTCTTTAACTGATATTCTCAACAATTCGTTCTTCAAATAAGAAGACACCCTGCCGTCAACTTCACCAAACTAAAAATGATGACAATCAACACGCAAGAGAGTATGCAAGATTAGTCAACAACTAAACATTTTTTATCTGAAAAACTTTAGTGCACTTTTAGATTTAAAACAGAATGATAATAAATCTTCCTAAATAAGAAAATCTAGAAACAACATAAACAAGTCAAAACAATCCATCACGACTTTACATCAAATACCAGTTCAGACATTGCAGGATATTAGGAGACAGCCATCACAGTTTGCAAAAGCATGCCCTACCCACTTCCCCCAAAAAGGGTACACAATACTTTTTTTGTGTCATCAGTTGCAGTCAAAATATAACAATGAACAATATGGCATCATCAATTCATGTAGCCCACCCCACATGGCAACAAAAGCTTAGTTTTTATTTTTATTGTTATATAATAAAAACATAAGTCAAGACTAGTTTACTCAGTTGCACAGTAATGTAAATTGTGACCTTACTCGCAAGATTTCATAATCATACGACTTTCTCATGCCTTGGCATCTTAATCACACTCGCTGACACAGTTTGATGTGATCAGCAGGGTAGAACGGTTTTTTGAAAATCTAAGAAACCCAACCCATTTTCAGTTGACCCATCAGATTAAGGCCCTGGCCTCATTCATTCCAGCATTAATCTTCACCTTTTTTTCTACTCCTCTGCACACAACAGTACCAACCCCCCTCCTTGGTCCTTCTGCTTCTAGATTCAACACTCGATTCATTTGCTAGTGGGTTCCACTACTCCTAATTTCAGTTTGGTTTCTTTAATGTTTGAGAACTTGATTAAATTTTCTGCTCTCTGCTGGGTTCGACTCATTCTCTAATATGTTTTACAGTTTCTAATGACTATTAAGTGCGAAATGAACTGCTAGGGAAGGCAACGAGGGTTCAGGTGCAACTAGAGTTGGAAGCAGATCAGTGGGTGTTGTTGAGGGGGTTATAGATTTGGAACTGTTGGTGCAACTTGTAAGTTTGTGGCTCTAAGAAATTCAAAGTTATTTTGCCTTATATCTCTTCATCTATCAGTACATGTGTTTAAACACAATTTTGTATTTTAGTTAGGATGATCCATGTTACACTTGCACAATCCACAAGAATAGTGACCCATGTACTTTGTTTGCTAGACTTGAATTACAAATTGCATACCTCAAAAATTAGGGGCTGATTAGCTTGTTTTCTCGTTTTCAATTATGTTTATATTTTCCCTTATTGTAAAAATTGCAACCATGTTTTCATTCTATTCCTTGTTCATAAAACTTTAAGACCAAATAGTGAAAACTAACAATTCTTTCATAAATTTTTCGAAAAAAAAAAATAAGAGGAAAAAATGTTGCATTTTAGGCACTGTGTAGTTTGACAAAAACATTTTCTATTTTTACTTTAATTACAATAAAGTGGTGTTTTTACTTGGTTACCTTTTTAAAGTTGGAATAGATATAAGTGAAAAAATAAAATAAACTTTTCATTATTTTCGATGCTTCCTGTTTCTCAAAAGTTTGTACAGGAAACAACTTTTCATTGATTGCACAGGATATAGAAAACGTTTGATTATTCAAACTTTTGAGAATGGGAAACAAAATGAAAACAAGAAAATGTTTCCTCAAACCAAATGCCTCTTGGTAATTATAGTGAAAACATATAAACTGAAAATGTAAACAAGAAAATAAACCAAACACCCTATTAGATTTTAACCTCTACAACAAATTATTACATTAACTGATGTAACTAAGTCATAACAATGTGCAAACCTGGGCTACTACACAAAGAAGCTCCTCGTGAGATAAGACAGCAGTTTTGTGATACCGCTGATAGAGATCAGCTCCAAAAGCACCATGTGGTAGCCAGTCAGCAGGAGCAAAATTGACAGCCTCTGCACAATTTAAACCTGAGAACACAAACAAATACAAAGTATGACACACTTCGGATTATATTTAAGATTGTAATTTTGGATGAAGACAAAAATAAAAATGCATACCAAGATTGAAACCTCCATGGTAAGACCTGGGGAAGGTAATAACAAAATTCCCAGGCTCCTGGAAAACATCAAATGAAAAGAAACATGTCAAAGATCAAATATATATATATATATATATAAAGAAATGACAAGCAAACGGCCGTATTCATTTACTGGAAACATACATGGAGGGACAGTAAGTGTAAGCGAAATTTAAGTGTAAAAGAACTTCAACTGCAACCCACAATGTTCGACCTAATCAAATTATAAGCATTATTGTGCATTACTTATTTACTTGGATATTATATATCTTAAACCCGATAAATGATACCTGAAGTATACTGTAGACAGGAACTCCATTTTCTTGCAATACAGATGGGTTCAGCATTGTAACAAGCTGAAAAAGTAGATCAGGTTGTGCATCAAAAAGATCAGGAAGACTGCTTCTCATCACCTACAAGGAAGTGGATCATTTTACTGTCATTGCCAATGAATTTCTTAAAATTAACAAATTATGAAATGTTTGGATTGTTGGGTTTGTAGGGAAAGGAGGGGAGGATTTATGTTTAATATTGAATTTTCAAATATAAAATGTCTTTCAAAGTAGTGACGGATGATTCAAAGATTACATGACTATATCTCAATTGAAAAATGTTCAAAATTTTAAATAAAATACTAATTCAAATTGAAATATTAACGCCTCCTAAAAATGACTCCATCTAAAAGTACTTTAATAGAACCACTAACTTAAGTGAACTACACTATATATATACTATCAAAGATAAATACAAAAAAAAAAAATCAAATTTTAGATTTCAATGTGGGAAATTTAACACGTGTTTAGCAGCTTACACTTCTCATAACCATATTTTATATCACAAGATACAACTACATAAAATCTTGACAATATTTGGCCGAATTTGTGATCTCATTTCATGACTAATAGTTGCTTATACAATTGACAACTCAATTTACACGTAAGGAAAAGGAGAGCAGTTTTATGCTTATCTTTGTATCCAGTATCGAATAGCACAATCAATTATAACGAATGAGAAGAATCCATTTGAAACTATTCCCTCTTCATAAATTCTATTCATAAAAAAATACACTTCTTTGTCAAGCACACACACCCCATGTCCACCCACAGTTACAGTGTGCATGCAAGTGTTTGTGTGCGAAGAAACTGGAAAATAAACACAGGTAAACAAATGGGCTGCAATAGCAAGTATGACAATAAATTTTCTGCTGCAAATTTTAATCCTCCACAGGTGCAGGGTTGGAAGAAGCAGCAGGAAAAAATACGAGGCAATTAGATCATTCTTTTTAAAGAAAATATCAAAAGTAAAAATAATGCATAGATATAACAAGGACCCAAGACCTACCTTCTCAAAAGCACTGGATTGACTACCAGGCACACTGTACCAGCATTTTGCCTCTCCCCTAGAACAAAA
>CM050930.1:1476818-1911405 GCA_027742785.1 Vigna reflexopilosa | reverse complement strand
AAACGGCCGTATTCATTTACTGGAAACATACATGGAGGGACAGTAAGTGTAAGCGAAATTTAAGTGTAAAAGAACTTCAACTGCAACCCACAATGTTCGACCTAATCAAATTATAAGCATTATTGTGCATTACTTATTTACTTGGATATTATATATCTTAAACCCGATAAATGATACCTGAAGTATACTGTAGACAGGAACTCCATTTTCTTGCAATACAGATGGGTTCAGCATTGTAACAAGCTGAAAAAGTAGATCAGGTTGTGCATCAAAAAGATCAGGAAGACTGCTTCTCATCACCTACAAGGAAGTGGATCATTTTACTGTCATTGCCAATGAATTTCTTAAAATTAACAAATTATGAAATGTTTGGATTGTTGGGTTTGTAGGGAAAGGAGGGGAGGATTTATGTTTAATATTGAATTTTCAAATATAAAATGTCTTTCAAAGTAGTGACGGATGATTCAAAGATTACATGACTATATCTCAATTGAAAAATGTTCAAAATTTTAAATAAAATACTAATTCAAATTGAAATATTAACGCCTCCTAAAAATGACTCCATCTAAAAGTACTTTAATAGAACCACTAACTTAAGTGAACTACACTATATATATACTATCAAAGATAAATACAAAAAAAAAAATCAAATTTTAGATTTCAATGTGGGAAATTTAACACGTGTTTAGCAGCTTACACTTCTCATAACCATATTTTATATCACAAGATACAACTACATAAAATCTTGACAATATTTGGCCGAATTTGTGATCTCATTTCATGACTAATAGTTGCTTATACAATTGACAACTCAATTTACACGTAAGGAAAAGGAGAGCAGTTTTATGCTTATCTTTGTATCCAGTATCGAATAGCACAATCAATTATAACGAATGAGAAGAATCCATTTGAAACTATTCCCTCTTCATAAATTCTATTCATAAAAAAATACACTTCTTTGTCAAGCACACACACCCCATGTCCACCCACAGTTACAGTGTGCATGCAAGTGTTTGTGTGCGAAGAAACTGGAAAATAAACACAGGTAAACAAATGGGCTGCAATAGCAAGTATGACAATAAATTTTCTGCTGCAAATTTTAATCCTCCACAGGTGCAGGGTTGGAAGAAGCAGCAGGAAAAAATACGAGGCAATTAGATCATTCTTTTTAAAGAAAATATCAAAAGTAAAAATAATGCATAGATATAACAAGGACCCAAGACCTACCTTCTCAAAAGCACTGGATTGACTACCAGGCACACTGTACCAGCATTTTGCCTCTCCCCTAGAACAAAATAGAAATCAGAACTGAATTGCGGCAGGGGCTGGGGAATAAACAGAGGCACATAACACTCATGAATCCAAATATATATTCAAAAACAATTTAAAGATCATAAAAACATTGCAAATATTGGCAGTTGAGGTTCCATGACACAGAAAAACCGCACAAATGCAGAAAGAAAAGCAGATTAAACAAAATGAAAAATTCATGAATTCTTTGAAGTACAAGAAAAATTGTGAGCCAAATTTAAGTCTTCGGCAAAATAAGGCCCCAGGTTAAGTACACCAGAGATTTCCAGCTTTCCAAAAGAAAAAAAAATGTCAGTCCAAAATTGTTACAATTTCACATTTCGCCAAATTTAAACAATAAACATGTTTCAGCATGAGGCGAAAATTTGAAACAAAAACTCATTTGACAATTATAGAAAACTTTCGTTCTTCCTTTTTTTAAATAAACATCCATGTTAATTGAATGTAGTAATTGATGATTAAATTTGTTTGGAGTGGTGATGGGTGGGTCAATTGTAAACAATTAGCTTTCTGCATGTGAATTGCATCCAAAATTTCAAGTAAAATATGCAGTTTTATTGAGTCACTGCCAAGCCAAACATGCTATAAGATTATTTACAATCCTATTGCCACAAAAAATTTGGCAGCTTGACGTTAAATTCTCCGTATGCAATAAGCAGTACTCAGAGAAAGTATGAATGAAGGAATTGTTCTATGCTTAGGTAGAAAATTTGGAAGAATGTAACTAGTTTTTATTAAAAGACTATGTCTGGAACTAGCATGGAAGGCACAGAGCACTTCTGTAGTTCTGCTGATCACGTACATATTTAGCTAGGAAGGCTTTTGTGTTCTCAAACGGAGAATAAAGCAAGCCACTAGGATTGAGCTAGTTGGGAGAGGTTTGGATAATTTGCCTCAGTTCACAAGTTCAAACCTCCATGATTCCTTTCATAATATTCTTGCTATTGGATTGAACCAACAAGTTTATGTGGAACATCAAAGTGCACACCATTAGTAACAAGTTTGCTACAGTTAAATTTTCCCTAATACAACCAAATCTTGTTCTTGTGATCATGTTATGATTCATTGAACATGTTAGGTTCATTCTACATGGCCATAAATTATCCTATTAGCATACATGAAAAAAACACACAACTCCTGAAAGAAAAGGTTCTATTTTATTGAAACAAACAAGAATTGATGGCTCGGCGCTGTTATGATATATATTACAAAAAAAGAAGATAATTGTACAAGAACAGCACAAATAAATAAAAGTAAGGCGTACCAGTGTAGATAATTCATTGAGTAAAAGCAGTGATCCTCAAAATGCCAGCAAAAGGATGAGAATAGCATCCCAATATATAGCCAGGGTACCATGACACCGGTGATATTGTGATGAACAGCACGGAGCATTGAACCTTTCAACTTAGGCAGGTTATTAAGATTCCACGGGTTAGTTGAGTATTCTTCCCATAATTTGTCATCGATTGATTCTGGTTTTTTATCAGCTACACGTGGAAAACCACTCCCGTAAACAGATGTATCCAAGTCATTTCCATACATAACCTCAACCTCACCAACCAAACCCTCCACAATATCCCAAAATTTTTTCTCTATTTGCACCCTTGAAACAGGCCCTGATCCAAACCATCTCCTCCTTGACAGGTCCGCTTTACGTCTAAAAGCTTCCAATGAATAGTGCTTCCCAGGCACAAAACCAAAGCTGTCCCGATCAGAATTCAAGCAGTTGAAACAATACCAATTACCCAGTGGAATTTGTTTCAATGGTGGGGAAAGACAATATGTATGCCATCCCTTATCACACCTGTCACACAAAAGCATTAGTTCCCCATGCAGACCACTTTTACATTGTTCACAAATCTGATCATGATCTTCTCCTTGCACTTTACTATCCTTCCGTTCTAAACAATCAACACTCTTGTGAATCCTCTTCGACACCAAAGGTTTCACCCCACAATCACTCTTGTGCTCCTCATACAAGCTTTTCTTACAACTCTGGTCTGTCCCTTGATTCATCTGGTTATAAAATTTCTCATAATCATACAAGTGTTCACGGTACAACTGACACAAGACATGCTTAGCACAATCCGAAATCTTGCCACTGGACCTGACAAACCGAGCAACATCCCCCCATTTCTTCCCATCAACAACCTTATTATAACCACCATACCGTTTCACAGCATTGAAAAGCGTACACAAGTCCAGCTCCGCCCCCTCGAACACAACCTTTTTCCTGGACTTCTTACTACAGTGATCCTTCAGAAACCTAGAGTACTCCAAGTCAAAGGTCTTGGAGTCACACGAAGCAGGGCGAGCCTGGAGCTTGTGAATGGCCTGAGTCTTGGTAGGGAAAGTAAAAGCGTCTAGATCCAAAGCAAAAGGGGGTTTCCAACTCTTCGGAGGCACAATCTTACAAATTCCATAAGGCTCAGCCTCAGGTCTAATCTTATAAATATACTCCAAAGGATCCTTGAATTCATCCTCAGTAGGGTAATACACAGGCCCTGCAGGTATAGTTGAGGATGCTACACTCAAACTAGGTCCTACCACAGCTTTCTCCACGGCTCTAGGTTTTCCCTTCCCCATCTATTCTATCACCACCGCCAACCAATTCATCAATGCCAACACTTCAAAGATAACTAACTAACTAACTCACTAAACGCCAAGTAATAGCAGCAGCAGAGAGAGGTTGCAGTTTAGTTTACCTTTTGCCCAAGCGCAGTGACAGTGGCAGTAGCAGCAGCAATAGCAGCGCAATGAAGACAGGAAGATGCAGTGGAGTCTTGTCCCGTGTACAGTGCCTTGATTTGGTTTCGTCTGCTATTAAATTAATTAATAATATATAGCTTCTCTCTACTCTGCCGTATCTCACGGGAAGACTTCTTTCCAAAGATAACTCGTCATCCAGATACTTTGGTTCGTTTGCTTGGGTTAGGTTAGGTTCACGTTGACTCAGGCCCAATCTTCTTCTGGACTCAACTCAACTCTCTTTCACGTTTTGCTTCCTGCACCTCATCATTACAATATTTGTTAACTTTCATTTCTTACTTGTACATTAATTTTCTTTTCTCGCATTAAAATGGATAATCCTCAAATATATATATATATATACACACGTATGTGAAAAAAATAAAATAATGGTATTATGACACACTTTTACATTTGATATATAGAAAAAAAAGATAAAATTGTCATGAAAAATTGTCATAAAAATGTAAATTTTTTATTTTTTCAAGGAAAAAAAGAGTAAAAAATAATAAAGAGTACTGTGAAATGAATGTAAAAATTTATGTGTGTTAAAGTATCATTTTTATTGTATATTGACATAGAGAAATGATACTATGACATACTTTTACGTTCATTTGATACATAATATAAAAGTAAAATGGTCATAAAAGCATAATTTTTATATTTAAAAAAAATAAAAAATAAGAAGCAAGTAAAAACAGTGCCAAATGAATGTAAAAAATATATTACCTTAAAGAATTACTTTTCATTGTCATAATATCATCGACATTGTTTTATTGTTTTTTACAAACAAGATAACTATTACATTAAAAAAAGTATACTTTAATACAGAACTTTTTTATATTTATTTCACATTATTCTTCTTTACCTTTTATTTTTTTTCAAAAAAACTACAAAAATTTACTTTTTTAATACTATTTTACCTTTATAAGATGTGTGAAATAAATGTATCATGCTACTCTTGTTCTTATAATCAAACGACACATCAATAGTTCAAAATTAAAGAAAAAAATTTGACTACACTTAAACGGTAAAAAGCTCTAAAAATTCACAATAATAAGACGAAAACACAAACTAAAAAATATATATTAAGTAAGTGAAAAAATACGTGTCAATTATGAAGGCAAGGTGTCAAAAATAGATAAAAAGCAGACTCATAAAAGTTACGTGTCCGTGCATGGCACACGTGTAGCTATACCAACCTCGTACCAGTTTATATACATTCTTCACTCGAATCTCCTCCCAGTGAATCATCACGGAACATCCCTGGTTATCGATTCCTTCATTTTCTCTCCCCTGCATTCGGTTGTGGTAACTCTATTGAACTGCAATATCTGTTCCGAAATGAATGCATGCATGCATGCTAGGGCACTTAGTTTACTTACACGCCTGCTAGCTGATCATTTTCAAGAGGAGAAAAGAGAATGTTCAATTTTATTTTATTTTTATCTTGAAGAACTTGACTATATATGTATGGTGTCAGTGTTGTTGGAGTAAGCAGAATGGGTTCCCTCAATCTGAAATGGGCTTCAGGGTGCTTGGCTTTGTGGAAGGTAGATTCAAGTAAAGCTACTCTGAGAGGTAGTTATGGGAATGATCAGTTCAAGCGTAAAGAGAAAGGAGGAGCAAGATGGAAAGGAGGTCAAAGATCTGTGATTGTTGCTACGGGACCAGCCATAGACCACGCTCCTGCTATTTCCCAAGAGCCCTTGACAAAAGATCATCTTATTCACTACATGGCATCTGGTTGCAAGCCCAAACAAAACTGGAGGTCTGTTCTTCATGTTCTATCCTCTTTCAATGCTGTATATAACTTTCATACATAACCATTCAAAGGCAAAATTCTAAAGTTTGTATGTTGTCTTTCCAGAATAGGTACAGAGCACGAGAAGTTTGGTTTTGAGCGTAAAACTTTACGTTCTATTAATTACGAACAATTATCAGCTTTACTCAATGGCATTGCTGAGAGATTTGATTGGGAAAAAATAATGGAAGGTGAAAACATCATAGGACTAAAAAATGTAAGTCCTACAATAGCCTATTAATTTATTCTTCTGTATGAAACTTTATGCTTCGTATTCTGGATTTTGGTTATGACGTGGCTAAGGGCAGAAATAGTACTTGAATATTTATTTGCAAAAATTCTATTTGAAATCTGTCCCGAGACCAATTTCAATGAAAGGGAATGTGACATTTGATTTGTTAAAAATTCTGCCGTAGGACAAGCAAAACATATCATTAGAGCGTGGTGGTCAGTTTGAGCTCAGTGGTGCGCCTTTGAAAACATTGCATCAAACTTGTGATGAGATTAATTCACATCTCTATCAGGTTAGTGTGTGCAATTTCTGTCATAAAAGAATTATGAATTCTGAGATAGTTTAATTCATACTTTTTTTCTCTTCTGTTTTTATTTCATTACCATGGATTGCATCATTATCATCATTTTTTGTAGAAAGTTTTTGGTCATGATACTGAGAACTACACCTCGATTCATATGACAGACTTGTTATTCCTTGCTTGATAGGCTAAAACTGTTGCAGATGAAATGGGAATTGATTTTATGGGATTAGGTTATCAGCCTAAATGGAGATTGGAAGACATAGTTAGAGTGCCTAAGGTAATATTTACCTGCATTAAATCTTTTATATAAGGGTGGGAGACTAATACATTGACTTCTTCCAGGAACGGTATAACATTTTACAAAACCAGTTATGCAAATTTGGCTCGCCTGGAGTTGAAATATTGATCATGACATGCTCAGTTCAGGTGAGAAATTTTGTACCTCAATTACTAGGTATATAACATTTGGCATATTTATTCCTATTCTTATATTAAGCACAACAGATTCTCACATTATAAATATTTTTAGTGCATCTAAAATAACAAATAAAAAGAACCATTGGTTCAGGTCAACCTGGACTTCAGTTCGGAAGCAGACATGATCAAGAAAATGCGTGCCGGAATTGCTTTGCAGCCAGTAAGAAATTCTGGTGTCTCATTGTAACGTTTTTCATTTTTCCTGTATATTTCCTGTATGACTTATATAACGATTAAACCAATCCAGTTAGCAGCAGCCTTATTTGCAAATTCACCTTTCAAGGAAGGGGTTCCAAGTTCTTATCTCACCACAAGAGGGTTTGTAATTGTCATTAGTTATTGTTCACCACAACACCTAAATATTTGTTTTCTACGTAGCACTAATATTAAACTTTGTTGGCTATGTTGTAAACAGCCACATTGGTGAGTTTGACAAACATCGCACTGGCATACTCCCCTTTGTTTTTTATGACAATTTTGGGTATGTTTACCCTTTTCTAATTTTACTTTTATTTTATGGCACTTTTTAATGATATGAAGTCCGAATTTTTTTGCTCGGTTACTCTTGTAGGTTTGAGCAGTACGTTGATTACGCTCTTGATGTGCCGATGGTGTTTGTTTATCGAGAAAACAAGTACATTGACTGTCGTGATATGTCATTCCGGGTTATCATCTCTCAAATATCTCATTACCCTTCCATTTACGTTTAGTTTTGTGCAATATAAACATATATATAGTTGATGATTTGTTATGCAGGACTTCATCGCAGGTAAACTCCCTGCCATTCCAGGTGAAGTACCAACACTAGCTGACTGGGAAAATCATCTAACAACCATATTCCCTGAGGTTACTATATGCAACTTTGACCATGTTAAGTTTGCACATCAATGATTTGTCCAAATGCCGCAGACTAAGTTTGCACATTGTTTCATTTTGTGCAGGTCAGGCTAAAGAGATACATGGAAATGAGAGGTGCTGATAATGGCCCTCTTGACATGATATGCGCTGTCCCTGCTTTTTGGGTATTTGATTTGTCTATGCACCACACTATTCAATAATCTTCATCTTCCAGTGGGATATATTGTATCCTGTTAAGATCTATATAATGGAAAACACACACTGAATTCACTTTTAATAATGTCTGCAGGGAATCATAAACAATGCTGGATATCTGATTTAACCATGCTGTCTATAACCCTTTCATCTGATAAATAGTCCTAATTAATTTCATCACATCATATGGATGTCGCACACAAGCAAAGCTATTATTTCAATCTGACGTTAGTTTTTTGTGGTTAACTTTCCTCTCTCAGGTAGGCTTACTGTATGATGAGGTTTCACTACAAAATGCTGTAGATATGATTTCCGATTGGACCCCTGAAGACATACAGAATTTAAGGGATATGGTAATGAAGAATACCACAAGCAGACATATATTTTGTGAAAACAAAAATGAAATGCATCGACCTAGCACTTTTCTTTGAGTCATGATTTCTTAATTCATGCAAATTGTTTGTTTAGGCTCCCATAACTGGATTAAGGACTCAAGTTCGAGGTAGATTGCTGAGACATATTGCAGAAGATGTGTTGAAGTGGGCAAAGGTATATATATTTTTCAAATGTTGATACTATCCAGAATTTTGGAAGTGGTGTGTGGATCATCGATGATTTTGCAGGAAGGGTTGGACAGAAGATGCTTGGGTGAATCCGTTTTCTTGGATCCATTGAATGAAGTGGTTGAAACAGGTATCTAACTATTCCCATTAATTTATTCATACCTTGCATTGAGCATAAAGCAGTCTTCACAGATTTGATTATGTGAACAGGTTTGACACAAGCAGACAAGCTGTTGGAGTTGTATCATAACAAGTGGGAAAACAACATAGATCATGTGTTCAGAGAATGCTGCTACTAAGTCCACTTAGATTCTTCTATGCGAAGAAGATCGAGGAATGCATAAAACTTGTACTAAATATTTGTTTAGTACGAGGGATTTCAAACGAATAAATGACCAAAGTTACTTGTTTACTTTTTGAATAAAGGAATGTGACATCTACAAAGTCTATGACTCAATTTGCTCAAATGATGATTTCCCATCTTGGAGAGTACACGGGACTTTTTTTTTGTTTGATTTTCTTCATTTGGTTATCTTTATAAATATTTTGAATTTTATTTTCAACTAATTTTAAACGATCTTTTCTTGATTGGCATACTTAATTTTTATAATGATTCATCGCTTTCAATCTATCGTGTTTTAAAAAATATTAATAGCTACAAAAATACTCTTGTATTGTAAATCTTATACATTAAACATTTATATCGTGCATCAAGTTAAAATAACGTACATAAACATTAATTGCATATCAAACTTTCATAAATAATATAAATTTTATAAGGTTTTATTGTTTAACACGAATATTTTTTTAACAATATTAAAATGAATAGGTTTTAATGAATAAAAAAATACAACTATTATAAAATTTAACATGGAAAATTGAAACTCAAAAGTTGAATTTATTTAAATAAACTATTTTAAAGGTAATTGAAAGAAAGTAAGGTTGTGTTTGAATTTGAAGATGAATTTGTGAGAATAAATTTGAGAGGAAAAATAGGTAATGTAAAATTGTTTAAATTAATAGAAAGATGGTGAAAATACTTGAAAAGAAAGTTTATGAAAATTAATAACGTGGTTCAGTGTACATAGATGTCTCCTGTACATTTTGAGTTTCTTTTTTACGTGTGTCGTTGGAGGCTCTTGCTTGTAAATTGCTTCATTGTTTGTTTATTCTTAATGTTTCAGAAAGTTGATTGGGCCTGTAAAAGGAGCAGAACATAGTTTTGGGCATCACAGGATCAATAATGTGGTGACCTAACATAAACGAAACAATGAGTTGATTGGTCATATTTTCAATCGCGGAGGAAGCTCTTTATTAACAAACGAAACCACTCAATAATGTTGTGTTATTCTCTATGCTATTTTGTTCTTCAAAAGTTTCAATATGGTTTAGCTTATAAATGTTCAGCTACTTAATTACCATATCCGTATATCATTAAGGAATTTGGTGATCTTTTGTTGATAATAGT
Source organism: Vigna reflexopilosa (assembly GCA_027742785.1). Taxonomy (NCBI): domain Eukaryota; kingdom Viridiplantae; phylum Streptophyta; class Magnoliopsida; order Fabales; family Fabaceae; genus Vigna; species Vigna reflexopilosa. Next base: position 1,901,445 of record CM050930.1, on the reverse strand, counting down.
TTAATTGATAGAAACAAAAATAGTTTGATAGCTCCAACAACTAATTTTTTTAACATTTATTTGAGTTTGATCGAATGTCCAATCAAGTTTATGTTCTAAGTTATCTTTAAACAGTTGGTGCTTTGAAATTTCATAAGATCTCAGTATGAAATATGTTTATCAACACTGATAACCATTTGACTGCTCTACAGATGTGAAACTGTTCTTCAACCTGGTTTTAATTCAACTGTAAGACTTGAGAAGAATAAATTGAAGGTCAGGCGTAAGCAAAAGAAGTCTGGTAACATTACTCAAAACGACGTAGTGTACAGGTGTCATCATTGTTTGCATCAGAATCTAAAGAGAGGGACCCCTAAGGGACACATAAAAGGAATCTGTCCGTCAAAAGTTAAATCATCATTAGAATCAACACCTCCATCAAAATCCATCGTAAGTGATTCTTGTAAAATAGAGAAAGTCATTGCAAGTAAAGATGAAGTCAATGAAATAAATGTGTTTCCTTCCCGAGTTGTGGCCAAGGATGTTACCCTTATGGAAACTCAATCTACTTCGTCGAGTACAAATACAAGAACTTTGTTAGAAGGAAAGAGGAGAAAGCAAGATAGTCCCTTGTCCAATGATATTATTAAAACTACAAACATGTCTGGAAAAGGAGCAAATTCTGTGAGTATATCCATCGAAAGACGAAGAAAATCTTGGATGAGTTTAAAGGAAATTGCTCAGAGCAAAGAGCATAAGAACAGTCAAATTGGTAATTTGACAATCCCATTCTTTCTGTAAATAGGGAAATTTCCTGTGTTGGTTAAATTCAATTGTATTTTTTACATGATGCCTGCAGGCTTTATACTTTAATTGCTGCTTCTAGCTAAATTGTCTTTACTGATGCCCTGTTAGAGTCCTGTTCTCCTGTTTCCTAAGTCATGGATAAACAGATATAATAGTTAACGATAATCAAGTATTATATAATAAGATATTATATAATATATTGGAGATATAGAATCGGATAATAAATTATTATATTTAAATATTTTGGAAATATTTATATCTTCAAAGTATGTACAAACAAAAATTAAAATGTAAAACAAAAATTGAGAACTAAAATAAAGAGTCATTTTTTGGAATATAATTGCTGTTTAACACGTGTTTATTATCGTTAGACTTTATTATATTTTTCAATTATTTTACCCTTTACATTTCATACAATCGTTGAGCTGACTTACAATTCAGTTTTAATTAAAGGAATAAAATATATTTTACTTTTTGGGAAAATAATGATGTATGGTATTATCTTTTAAATAATAAAAAGTAATATGAAGTTATTAACATGTGTGATTGGATAGGTAAGACCAGTGTATTTTAAGTTAATGTGATTGTTTAAGACACTTGCTGGGAACAAAAACCTAGACTCGTGACAATTATATAAGGTTATGTGGCGTGCGTTCATAAAAAAGGGAAATGCAGTATGTTGGTTGATTTGATTTAAATATTATTATTTGTCATGAAATTATGAAATTTTAATAATACATGTCATATTAATAATAATATATATTTATGCACAAATTGTTGTAAAATAAATATAAATTAATACATAAATTTTAAAGTATGAATAAAATGTAAAAGTAAGATAATGATGATATGATAACAAGTGTGTATAATAAACAACGATAATGAGAATAGTGAGAAGAGAATGATTAAGAGATTGTCAATAACAATGATAAAAGTATTATACTTAATAATCTTTCATTATCTAGGAATTAATATTAAGGATGATTTAAATATATTTTTTTCCTTCAATTCATAAAACGTTTTGTAAGAATAAAATTATAAGGAAGTTTTAAATTCCAAAAAATAATACATCAATTAGCTTTAAAGATGTTATCTTAATTTATATTAATAAAAACAACAATAATGAAAGCATTAGATGATAGAAGAAAAGCATTACACGATAAAAGGAAAAACATTAGACAATAGAAGCGAAAACATTAGACAATATACGAAAAAAAAAAAACATTATCTTATTATATTTTTGTATGTGAAAGAAGAGAGCCTACAACCTATTGCACATGAAAAATGGAAAAAAGGATAGCTATAAAATAGAAAAGAACTCAACACCTAAAGAACTTTTTCTGTTTAACTAGACTTCACATGGCCACACCACCAACACACCCAAGAAGCTCATCTTCGTATCGAATAATAAAACTTACGAAGAACGAAACATAATAAAACTATTATAAAAATGAAAAATTGATTTAACAGTAATTATCACAACTTGATAAATCTTTTACATGTACAACAAACGTAATTCTAAATAACTTTGTGTCATTAAAGAGTTTGTAATTTTCTCAAAAATATTATTTAAGAGATAAAAATGAAAAAACAAACACAAAAAAAAACATCTTTATATAATGGCGTAAATATTTTTTACTTTTCAATTTTCCTTTTTTTTTTCTACGTATGACTTATAATAAAGTTTTTTAGTGTTACATAGACATAAAATATAAATTTTACATGCATATAGTTAACCAAATCAACATTTCATTAATTTTTTTAATAATAAATAAATTTTATACTTGTAAATATATAAGTTATATAAAAATACATACATAAAAGTTAACATAACATTAATTACACAGTTAAATTATATTTAGGATTAAATATGTTTTTAATCCTAAATTTTTGAAATTAAAACTCTTATTTTCAAATTATAATATATTTTAGTTGTTAAATTTAAAAAATGAATGGAAATAATCATTTTAACACATAATATTAACTTTTTACATATTAAATAATATTTTAGATTAATATTTCAGAAAAACGTAAGTGTAAAAATCAAATATCAATATAAAACATATAAAATAAAATTAAGGTAATTGAGTTAAAAAATTATATTAGTTCATTTTTAAAATTTAAAAAATAAAATATGTTAAAATTCGGGAAAGAATTATAATTTTACCAAAAGAAATTAAAGATTAAAAATATATTTAATATTTTTTATATATTTAAAATTATATTAATTATTTATATAAAAAAAAGACCTGGGTAGAGAAAATATTTAACGCTTGAGTTGAATCGACATGGCGTGAGTGTGTACAAGATTTATCTTGACTTGTATATATATTGAGTCTGCATTAGATTTTAGATTGATGACAGTGATCATCACTCAACACTTGAACATGGTGAATCGTCGACGCTTTATTCGAGTTGCAGTGAGCGACGATGAAGATGAAGCATCACGTCCACGACGAACGCGGCAAAGATTGAGGCTTTTGGAGGAAGAGGAAGACGAGGATAATGATAACAAGAATGAAGAACAACAACTGCAGAAAAAAGAAGAGGTACCAGAATCGCCTCAGCCTGCGGAGGATGCTACTCCTATTGGTAAACCAATTAGGTTTTCGGGAAAAGGAAAAGGCAAGAGAAGTCACTACGAGTCCTTCATGTTCAATGGCATCGAATATACTCTTGTAAGCTCCTTGTTCTCATTAATTCTTCACAAATTAGGGTTTTCAAGACCAAACACTTTTCCCGATTCCTTTTGCTTTGTTTCTATACAGGAGGATTCTGTTATTTTCTTTCCCGAGGGAAAAGGCCAAAAGCCATATGCTGCAATTATTAAGGTATATATCCGATTATGTATTTGTCAACTACTATTGATTGTGATTTTAGATCTTTGAAATTAATCAATTTGATTTCTCTTCATACATAATAAATAATCACTGTTTAGCAGTTAGTATTATCATTCCCCTTGTCAATATTAATGCTGCATTGATATCTTTCTTCTTCAAAGGGGTTTTCTTAACGTTGTTATGTTTTCAGGACATTAAACAAGGAAGTAATGGTAATGTGATAGTGACGGGACAATGGTTCTATCGTCCTGAAGAAGCTGAGAAAAAAGGTGGCGGGAACTGGAAATTACATGATACAAGGGAGTTATTTTATAGTTTCCATCGTGATGATGTTCCTGCTGAGGCTATCATGCACAAGTGTGTGGTGCATTTTGCTCCCATACATAAACAACTTCCAAAACGTAAGGATCATCCTGGGTTTATTGTACAAAAGGTATATGACAGTGTGGGAAAAAAACTTTGGAGATTGGATGATAAAGTTTATGAGGATACTAAGCAGCGAGAGATTGATGTGCTTATTCATAAGACTCTACAACGTATTGGTGAACTACCTCGTATAGAGTTCGTGGAAACCACTGATGATGAGCATGACCAGATGAAAAGTAAAAAAGTTTGAGGAGAAGCACTAATTCAACTCTTGATATTTCAAAGGATCAAAAGCTTATAAGGTGAACTGCATGACTATTTAAGCTCTCATCAGCCACTCCTTTTCCATGTACCTCCACCAACTCATGCATGGCCATTAGCCTTTTTTGTCTTTCAGAGTTAAATTATATTTGACAGAATGTTTGGTCAGATACATCTCTGTCTTTCATTCTCTAAAAAATTCTCTGATATACTTGTTTATTGTGATACATATATATTATCCACCCAACAACCTGGCTTTTTTCCATACATGCTTTTATGTTTAAGTTCCTTTTTGTGTGCAGTTTGTGTGTGCGTGCGCACCATCATGAGAAAATAAAATAGCGTTGAAACCCTAAACATATGAATTCTCCAACTCCTAGAAAGTTTTGATGGGAACAATCCAATATTGAACTTTTGTAAATCCAACAACGCTGCCAAGTGTTTTTGACCTAATATTGATCCAAAACATGGTTTTTCACACACATAAAAACATTTTTTTTTATTTCATTGTCCAACGTTACTTATTACAAAAGAGTGTCTAGCATGTGGTTTTATATAACATCAAAAATATGTTCTCATCATGTATCCCGTGAGTTTTAGAAAGAGTGGAAGACTTATTGCAGTAATTACTTTCAAAAGTAATCTTTTAATACATTTAAAATATAAGGATAAAATGATCAAGTATAATTTTTTTTATATTTTTTAAAAAAGAAAAAAAATAACATTAAATAAATGTAAAAAAATTTAAGTGTTTCAAAGAATTATTATTTTTTAAAATGTAAAATGAAGAGTTCAATAAATAAATGATAGTAAACGACTACGTGACTATTATGAATATTACTTTAGGACGGTAATTTCTAACTTACTTTTATTTTTTTCAAATTTGTATTTTGAATTGGTTTGCGAAACAATTTCGTTATCTTCTAAAAGCTTGGAGTGACTTTTAATTAAAAAAAAAATACTTGATTAATTTGTAATCTCATGTAGACATCATCTGACGTTAAATAATTGTTAGCGTCAGATTTAAGTTACAAATACAACTATAAAATTATAATGTTTAATTCATTAATGTTAACATTTAAATTGATTCTAACTAGTGTTAACTTGGTCGACGCTAAGTCATTATTAATTTTTAAATTAAATATTTTATTAAAATAATTTAGTGTTAGTCAAACTCATGCTAATGTATTATTTATTTTAAAATTTATTTAATTTAGTGTTAATTTATTTGAAGTTAAAACAAAATTCCAAACAACACTTCCGTATTTAACAAATATAAATGAAAAAATAGAATATATATATATATATATATATATATATATATATATATATATAATGGATGAAATGAATTATTTTGTACATGACAGATGAATGTGGATGAAACAAATGAGTATTAAAATAAGAAAATGATGAGAAGAAGGTAAATAAAGAAAAGAAGAAAAATAATATGGCCAAAGAAGATGAAAAAAAAAATGTAAATGAACGTGTGTGGATGAAAAATATGAGGTTGGATAAATACGATGAATGTTGGTGAAGGAGATGAATATGTATATGAATAAAAGATACCGACGTAAAAAGATTTATGAATGTAAGTAAAAAAATATTTGTGATAAAATTTATATAGAAATTGATGAAAGCAAATTATAGATGAAGAGATTTGTCATATATTAAATATGATTCATAAAATTAAAATTAATCTACCATTCATATTCAACATAAAAAAATAAATTCAAAATATATAACTAGACATAATTTAAATAAATAGAAATGTTGAAAATGGATGTAATTAACATTTGTTGAGCCTACATTAGACTTATTTATTTTATATTATTATCATTAAAATCAACACCTATTTAAATAGATAAAATATTAAAATAAATAAGATTAAAGTCCACTAAACTAACACTGATTTTTTTTTACATATTTAACATCCATTTAGCCATGCTAACTTAAATAAATAATACATTAAAATTAAATAAGGTCGGCATCTAGGACTAACATTAATTATTTTAATTTTTTTAATAGTTATTATCCACTTAGTCTGATACTCTATTTAACAAAAGAATTCAAAAATGATTTTATATATTTTTTAATCTTTTACATTATATTAAAATTTGTTAAATAAATACTAATAGAGTCACAATAATATAGACTAATATTTAGAAGCTAAATTCATGTTTTGTTACTGAGAAAGGTTGTTGAATTTGATATAAATGTTATTGATACTGAAAATTCTTTAGCTGGAGGAATTAACTTTAAAGTTATAATAAAGTGAAGTATGCTAAAATTCTTTGCGTGATATTGTCAATCTTTCTCTTTCACACTTCTAAATTTTCATATTGTAAAGAAAGTTATAGAACTTATGAGTAGTCTTGTCAAAATTAAATTTTCAAAAGTGACATATATTTTATGTATAAAGTAACAGAAACAAATAATATAGTTTATCAGATGAAATTCTTCCAATCAATGGGAAAATCCAAACCAAATTAACTCTTTTATTTTAATTAATTTTATTGCTTAAAATTCAAATAATCTTATTAGAAAATACAATAATTGAGGTATTCTAGTATATTTATGTTTGAAGCACACTTATCTCAATCTTTTATCAATGTCTCATCATTTTGTTAGGATATTTATATACTTTTCATTTTTTTTAATAAAGGTTCATTCTTTTCAAAATATAAAATATAAAATATAATTACATAATAAAATTTATGTAATTGTATCGTTTTATTATTGAGTCAGGTCTTCTCAAACACTTTATTTTATTTTATTAGTTGGAAACCATAGAGAAGAAGTTTGACCATGAAAACAATTCATTTAATAGGTAACTTATAAAAATAGTTTTTGTAAAACAAATCCTCATAAATTTTGCTTGAAAAAAAAGCATTTTGCTTTGAATGATTCAATTTCTGATTTCCGACAAACCAAACAAAAGAAAGAAAAATAGGCAAGAAAATGTGAAAAAGGCCCTTGTTTTCCTTGTTTGTGAGAGGAAAAGGGAAAAGTATAATAAATTTTCTTACAATTATAAAAAATCACTCAGATACAGATGATTAATTATATTTTAAATATAACCATCATGCAGTGATATCTATGTACAATATAATTTATTATATTTTGAATAGACATTTGAATAAAAAATTGTGTTACTTAATATTTTATTAATTATATCATAAATATTTCATTAATATTATTTATTTATAACTATCATAATTAAAAAATGAAATTTATATCAAATAAGAGTTTTTTTTTATATATTTCTTTTCCACCCCTCATCATCACATTACATCTAATAATAGTAAAGCTCCCAAATAAAAGAGCAAAAGAAAGTTAATAAACGTATAACTAAGTTTAATAATAATTAAAATGTATAGAAATTAAAATTTGAGAAATAATTAAAAAGGGCGTAGGTTGGGTGAGAGGAGTGTTAATAACATTGTGCATGTGTTGACTCACCTTGAGCGGAATATGCATTTTTTGTAAGGCGAGTTTTGAATTGACATTGAAAAGGTGAGACGGTGATCGTAGTTGAAAATTGGAAGATGGTGAATCGTCGACGCCTGACTCGGGTGGCGACGAGCGATGACGAAGACGAAGCACCACGCCCACAGCCCACGCGCAAGAGGATGAGGCTTCTCGAGGAAGATAACGATGACGAGAATGAAGAGGAAGAAAAAGAAGAGGTACCGGAACCGCCTCAACCCTTGGAGGACGCTAAGCCTATTGGCGAGCCTGTTAGGGTTTCAGGAAAAGGAAGAGGCAGGAAAAGGCACTATGACTCCTTCGAGTTCGATGGCATGCAATATACTCTCGTAAGCTCTTTTTTCTCATCGATTCTTCAATTATAGGGATTCTATGACCACTGTATAGTTCCAATTCTGGTTTTTTTGGTTTGTGCAGGAGGATCCTGTTCTTCTTGTACCCGAGGACAAAGGCCAAAAGCCATATGTTGCAATTATTAAGGTACTATTATCTGTTTCCCTTGTCCATTCAATTATTTCATCAAAAAGGGTAGTCGATTCAATTGTTTCATTCCTGATAAATAATTGTTACTCCTCTTTATCAATACCTGTCTGTGTTCCATTGCTGTTAGGGAGGGTTTTCTGCACCTTTTATCCTCTTTCAAGGGACTTGAATTTTAGACGTTTTTCTGCTGTCAGGACATTACACAGTCTAACAGTGGCAACGTGAAAGTAACGGGACAATGGTTTTATCGCCCAGAAGAAGCTGAGAAAAAAGGTGGTGGAAACTGGCAATCGTGTGATACGAGGGAGCTATTTTATAGTTTTCATCGTGATGATGTTCCTGCGGAGTCTGTAATGCATAAGTGTGTGGTGCATTTTGTTCCCAGACACAAACAGCTTCCAAAACGTAAGGATCACCCTGGTTTTATTGTACAGAAGGTGTATGACACTGTGGAAAGAAAACTCTGGAGGCTGAGTGATAAGGATTATGAGGATATTAAGCAGCAAGAAATTGATGTGCTTGTTCAAAAGACTCTGGAACGTATTGGTGAACTTCTTGACATTGAGCCTAAGGAGGAAGCCCCTGATTATGACGAGGACCAGGTAAAACATAGAAGAAGCTTGAACAGAAAAAGTGTTTCACCTCCCAATGCTTCAAAGGAAGAGGAGGAAACACCCAGGAGTGAACAACATCCAAAATCAGAAACACCAGTGAATTGTGTAACAAATAATGCCTCAGAGTATTATGGCATATTGGTAGAATTCAACGCGCTAACTGGAGATAGCCATCGTGACAAATGGTTGGAGAGGTTGCTTCAACGCATTCAGTACATGTGTGATTGTAATGATAGCAAAGAAAGGGACAAAGGATTGGGAAATGGCAATTCTGATGAAATCAACGGTGGAAGCAAGCATATAAGTTCAGAATCACTAAATGACTGTCAAGATAAGTTTCAGAAGGTATGATTAATATGTATTATTAGATTCTTAGGAACTAGTCGTTTTCCTTATTTTGTTTTTTAAATTTATCTTTTCCTTATCGGATAATATTAATTCGGTTTCTTTCCCTCATCTCCCTCCCCAATTTTTTTTTTAATTTTATTTTGCAGAATTCCAAGTCTTTTATCTGGCCAGATGCTGCTGTTTCAGCCATAGTTTCTCTCGAAAAGGCTTCACATGACGCTCTCTCATCAGATTTTATGAAGTACAACCAAAAGTTGCGGCAATTAGCTTTTAATCTGCAGGTCAGAAGATTACTTTTGCATATACAAGTTATATGCTTGAGATATTTTTAACCGTTGCATTAATATTGCTGCTAAATTCTAAGCTGGAACTTTTTAACTTGTATTGATCGTTGTTCATGTTATCTATTAAAAGTAGTGTCTAAGAGGTTACAAATATGGACCATTTGTTATCTTTCTATTTAAGAAGAAATGATAAGTTGGAAGGTTGGATGATATTGCTATTGCATACTAAGTAATTTCTATATGCATGAAACACACTATGTATATCCATGTGCTGTTATCTCTTCGGACCATGGAAAAGAATGAGAAAAGCTAGTTAGAACATCTTTATCACAAGTTCTTACGACAACTTTTAAATCTAAAAACCCGTTTTTGCTCAGTTCTTCCGTTGGAGAAGAGTGAGTCAGCTTTCATGGTGGAGAATCAGTTCTTATTGAAGAACCTGTAAAAACTGTTATTGAAAATAAAACATAAATTTTGGATCCCAGATATTGTTGATAAAGGAGGGCAAATAAGAAACATTGAGACCATCACATCCATGATGGCACCTATGGTTGCTGTTGAGTCTGCATCTTTTAGAGTTGTCATCCTTTTAGGGGAAAATTTGGATCAGCTGGTTAAGATGGCCAGGGAGGAGAAAAGAGCATGTGTGATAATGTGACGACAAAAGGATCTGGGAGGGTATGGAGAAGGGGGGGAGTGAAAGGAGTGTTGCATTATGTGAGAGTTAAAAATCAGGAAAAGAAAAAGGATAAACATAAGAATCTTGAAAGGAGTGTTGCATCATGTGAGAGTCAAAAACCAGGAAAAGAAAAAAGATAAACATAAGAACCCATATTAAAGTTTTAAAGTTAAAATAAAAAATTATTTAATTTCTTAAGTCTGAGTTGTCAGTAAAGGGTCCACAAAAATGGAGAGAACCCAAAATTCGTTTTTTCATTAAAGATGACCTTAGCTGTAACAATAATTATATACTATGACTTACATGCATCATCATAACTTGTGATTTTGATATTTCTGGCTTGAGAAATCTGTGTGAATCTATTCTTTGAATTGGAACTTAAAAGCTTAACTCAATCACACTAAATTGATTTGTGTGCTGAGGATTTTCCAAGTTTTAGAAGAACTACTTAGCGTTTATCTTTAGTTGAATGCACGATGTCATCCTCCTAAGAGTTTATAGCTCGTTGGTTGCACAGGATGATCTTTCACTCAACCTTTTTGGTTAGCTTCTTCACAGGTAGTATTTTTCTAGACATCCACAACAAATTCTGATAAATGCTATTAAGGCAGAATAGTGGTATCACAATTTAGGAGACTCTCCTATGCCCCAACTCATGCCTAAAGCTATTGGCTAAGACTATGGTAATGTAGGTGGTTTAACAATGAACTTAGTATAAATTTTGATGCTATTTTTAATTTTGGGTCAAGGTGTAACTCAACTTTGAAAAATTGACTTCTATGGTAAGGATCACCAAAAATCTATAAGCACTATTTTAATCTTATCTCTAATAGATGTTGAATTTTCAACCCCTTACTACAAGTGGATCAATCATGTCATCAAAGGTAGACCTTATTGAGACATTTACAACCAACTCTAATAGGCTACAATTAAGGTGAGCTGGAGGTGATTGCTATTATAATGGGTTTCCAACACCCTAGTACTCATTCCCTAGTGATGGGCTTGGAGCTTGACAATGATCTTAAGCTCTAATACTATCTTAGCATTTAAATTTAAGATCTAATTTAATCCCACAAATTGGTTTGTATGTTGACGATTGGCCAAGTTGTATGATGGTATACCACATTATCTTAAGCCCCTAAGAGTCGCCACCTTGTTGGCTGAACACCATGATGCTTGACCCAGTCTTTTTGGTCAGTCTTTTGTAGGTAGTTTTTTTTGAGGCATTGACAATCTCCTCTGAGAGACTGCGTGAGGTTTGGTCAGGGATGACCACAACTAAAGCGACTTTTCAATATATATGTTTCTTTCCTGCAAAAATAATAAATTGATTTTATTGTTAATTTTTGTTCTTTGCAGAAAAATGCAGTGTTAGCATGCCGTTTATTAAACGGAGAGTTGGAACCTTCAAAAATATTAAACATGACACCCATTGAATTAAAGGTATGATATATGTCCACATCCTTTACAAAAAATCAATTCAACTATTGAGTTGTTTGTTTGTGATGAAATGATGAACTTGTTTCCTAGATTTCCTGTTACTACTTTTTTATTTCAGCCATGAAGGATCTTTTTTTTTCCCATTAGTGAAATACTTTATGCTCAATTAGGAGTTTAAGTTATTTGTTAACTACTTGAGTTCGATTTGTTAAATGCTCAATCCGAGTTCATTTTTTAAATGAATTAAACCTGTCAAGCTTGAGATTAGGGTCGATTATTCTAACCTTTATAACTCGAAAGTAGTTCCTGAAAACCTGTTTATACCTTAGAAAACTAGAAAAATGCAGATTACATAGATTCTACTGTATAATGCCACTAGACTAACGTGTACTTGTATTTTATAGATTACTATCCATTTTTAAAATATCTATTAAATAATATAACATATTTAAAGTTAAAATAGTTTTAAGGAAAACTTTGACAAAAGCAAAATTAATCAAGTTATCGATACATTATACAAGTCAAGTTGAAGCTGTATTTTTCTTTTCCTGAATATGTCAAGGTCATGTTTTTAGTTAGGTTTGTTTGAATAAATGGATTAAGCCTGAACGACTAGTTTTATTTTATTTTATTTTTCTCGCGAGTGAAGCCTATAATTTTAGTTTTCAGTTTGACTCAACTTGTCTAAACCCCTAGACTCGACCTTCTCAAGTAGTCCCTTGCATATTTTGGCTATTTGGCGTATATATTTATCTTAAAAGAACATAGTTTTGGCTCGGTTCATTATTTTGCAAGACGCTAGAACAATTTCTTGGCCAAAGGTTCTTTTCAGAAAAAAAAATGTTAAGTTAGAAACATTTCGATTTAACAAGATCATTTGTAAGTAGTCCTTTCTGAGACGTTGGCAACCAATTCTAAGAGGTTGAGACATTAACAAGAAATCTAGGACAACTTCTAACATTATCTTAGAATTTGGGATTAGGACCTAACTCAAGTACACAAATAACCCCTTTGTAGGTGGTATTTTTTGAGAAATTGACAACCTACTTGATAGAACGAGTAAAGGTGGGTTTGATTGCACTTAAGGTGACTTTGGGACATGCATTATATTCGATTGTAGGTATTAAGCTTGAGACTACTCGAATAGGAACTTTAGTCCTCATTTTACTGCTTGTTTTGTTTGGAATTGCTTTATGCGAATCAAATCTTGCTAAGGCAAAGACAAAGGTGTGTGTGTGTGTGTGTGTTGCATTATTTTTTTTGAAATTTTACTTCTAAAATTGGCTGATTTGAACGGCGCTATTTGCGCTGTGTCTTTTCTATGTAAAAAACTAAAAAAATACATCAACCCGTCAATAGCAGGTATGAATTTTGGTAACTTTTGTCATCAATTTCTGAAAGTTGCATTCATAAAAGATTGAGCGACCCGTTGATGCATAACTTCTTATGGTATATACTAAACATATGAACTTCAGGAGGGTTTGGTTGCTGACAAAAAAATCAAGGAGAAACCTGACGAGACCCAACATTTGCAAGTAAACTTTCCCGTCTACAATTTTATTGTCATTACTATTTAGTGTGAAGATATACGTTAACAGCTTTACTTCCTCTGAAACAGATGACAGATGGCCGCTGCTCAAAATGCATGGAATGTAAGGTGGGCTTGAGAGAGATTATCCATGCTGGAAATAATGAACGATATCAGGTTTGCATCTTTTTAACCTAGTCCGTATTTCCAAAACTATGCCTTGCACTTTTATGGCGGGGTTTGATTGCCTGTTGCTTTGCCTATACAGTTGGAATGCGTTTCCTGCGGTCATTCCTGGTATGCCTCTAGAGATGAGGTGTCTATGCCTATAGTAGATTCATCTGATTCAAAAAGAAACATAGGCACAGCGCCGTAGCCTGTCGCATAATTTAAAGATGTTCAGATGAGGCTGGTGACGCCCTGTGATTTCAAAGGCAGCCAATGAAATCTCTTACAAAACAAGTTAATCGTATATCGCCAGAAATTATTTTTCTAGTTAGTCGTGCAAAGATGACTGTAAACATGTATGTATATTGTACAGTGTTGAGTTACATCATAGCGAAAGATTCTTTATGAATAGATTTAGTTCTCCTCCTATTCCATGCAAAAAGCGGTTGTGTTGGGTAAACTTAACATTAACTGACTGATGTTACCTTCTACATTGTAAGGGTAATGTTTGTCATAAAATTGAATTCTTTAATTTGACCTGGACGTACATTAATGGGAAAAATAAAACTAGTAAAACTCATACCAGTGGTTAGACACATTACGCGTTCCCCCCATCCCCATAGGTTAGTTCATGGCTTATACGTCAAGTATGCCCATAACATGCTTGGAGTTGTGTTTATCCCCTTCCTTATCACTGCATTGAACGTAAGATCAAAGGAGACTTTTGGTTGGTATGACGTCGTTACCTATGATCGTGAGGACCACTTACAAACTCTACAATGGATGAATCTAATGGTGAATAGTATAAACCCTAAGGACGAAGTATGTTAGCCTTCTTCAATCCTACACAATATATAACTTTGAATAATATTTCTCTGATTCAAATCTCAGCCTATGATAAGGGAAAGTTTTTATTTTTATTGTCGTGAAAGCTCTTTTTAAAAGTTTCAATGTGATGTTTAAATACAATAAAGTTTTCCTATCACTAAAATTACTTAATCTGTAAAAGTTAAATTTGTTTTCTTTCATTTTGTCGTTATCATCTACAACTCTTTTTTTTAAAAAATTATATAAATGTGATTTTCATAACATTGTGTCCGAAAATCTCTTAAAAAGTCAACATTAAAATTTCAACAAACTATTTATGAAAATAGTGAAACCATTCAAAATATCTATATTTACTCAGAATTTCCTCTAAATGCTTCAATATCATATATATACAAAATAATCACACTACGTAATTTTCAATCGATCAAAACTTTAACTAAAAGTTATTGTATTTCTCTCGGACAGGAAACATCAATTGCTGTTTCTTACTTACTCCATCACCATATTCTCCATCGCATGTCTACATTCTCTTTTGAAACGTAATTATGTTTGTTTTATTAGCAAGCGTTCAAAATTCTAATTCGTAAATACATATAAACTTACAGGTACGAATTACGTTACTTACAGAAAAAGTTAGAAGTGAACTTCTTTTGCAGGATGCATAAAATGCTCTCTTCTATTCTATTTTCTTAATGTTTCTTTAAGATTATCAATTTGACAAGACATGAATATAGGTTGGAACATCATGGCCATCATTAGTGCGACGGTGACCATATTCAATTTTTCATCAACCAATTGTTATAGTTGGAGCAAGAGAAGCTTGACATGACAGACGTTGTCGCTTAGAATTAGAAGCAATTGCATGCTTGAGATGTTGTGCATAATTTGGAGCACAGAAGGGAATGTTATATTGAACCAACTTCTCCTTCGTTCCTCATTCATCCATGCACCTTTTCTTCCACGTCATTACAACTATCATATTCAACGTCATTTTCTGAAATTCATTATTTATCCACAAGTCCTTTCTTATATTATAATTATTTATTGTGGCACACATCCGGTTCCCTCAGTCAGCCTAACCCCCGACAACTACTGTGACTCATTCTGTTAATCTCACTATATATCAAACTAATTAAATAAACTGTTATTTTCTTCTTAAATCTAAATTATAAAAATCCAATATGTTTGATAAACAAGTGCTTAAAGAACTTTGAAGCTAGGAAATCCATATAGAAGGTGTCTGTTATTGTGAGGATCACTCTGTTAACTCTCCTCAAGTAGTGTTTGTGAACTTTGTCCCATGCTCCCATGTCAATTACCAACAAAAACAAATATCCTTCAAAATATACATTTATTTATGGAAATTTTTTTGGAGGATAATTTAGTTTTATAA
The DNA here is from genome assembly GCA_027742785.1 of Vigna reflexopilosa. NCBI lineage: Eukaryota > Viridiplantae > Streptophyta > Magnoliopsida > Fabales > Fabaceae > Vigna > Vigna reflexopilosa. The sequence goes on along the minus strand of CM050930.1, from coordinate 1,885,941 downwards.
TATATTTTAAAATAGTTTATAATTTGTTTGGATAATTTTTAAGAAAAAAAAATTAAGTTTTTAAAATTTGTAAAAATGCACTTTAGTTACATATAACTTCAAATTTCAATAATGTTTATAAGAATTCTATGATTTACAATAATTTTGTATCAATTTTAAAAAAGTTTGTGTTTCAACCTTTTAATATTCTATTTCTCGTTTAATACTAAGAAATTAGTAAAAGTAATAGAAATGACGTCACATATCAATCCAAGCACATGCAGTTCAACCATATTTTCATTTTTACCATATGTCCTCTTCTTTTGTGTTTCTAATTATAGGTCATGTCATCCCTCTGCCTCTCCTGCCTATAATGACCCTAACCTAACCTATCTTATCATACAACATTCTGAAAAACCTGAGCAATTTTGTGGGCACCAAAATTGACAAAAATAAAATCCATCCTTATTATCTTATCATCATTATATGACCAGATGAATTATTATTTTTCATGGAATTGCTGTGTGTACGAGGGAATAGTTTCATCCTTTATGGGGGCTTATTTGTCTTTTCACATGGCTGCACGCACGCACTTTACCGTGCTTCATTGGTCCCACATGCCGATTATTGAGTGAGACACAAAAAAGGCAAATAATAATTTAATTAACTAGTTTTATTTATTTACGTATTTATTTGAATTTTTAATTTGTTCAACTTGGTTTTTTACTGTTGAAAATATATTGTTATTAACAAAAATGTTTAATGAGTTTTTTTTTTCCTTTTTGTAATGTAATTGAATAAAAAATCACATTGCGTATATTTTAATGATTAAATAATATATTCAAGATTTTTATAATATAAATGTAACAAGAAAAAGGAAGAATTTAGCTTAGTAAATAATAATAAAAAAGCAAAGAGAAAAAGAGAACAGCACAATGATGGTGTTTGAAGACAATAGCTTTAATTTTAGCATAGACATGTACAGAAGATCATATGTTCACTGTCTCTTCTTTCTCCTCCTTTTCGTGTGAGAGAGAGTTCGTTGTTCCTCTCTTTTCTGTATTTACCGTTCTACCGTCACTTTTTTCACACCATTTATAATGCTTCGCTTCTTCTTCTTCTTCTTCTTCTTCTTCCCACTGTCTTTGCCTTTTGTTTTCGAATTCTGACTTTCCAAGGAGCCAAGAAGGAGTGCTCTTTCTTCGGTTATACTCTTGGAGACTTTTTTTTATCAAGTTTAGAGACAATGATTATGTGTTGACACTCATTTTTTCATCACTTCTCCAACAACTACTTCGTATGGCCCTTTCCTTTTGCTGCTTTTCATTTCTTGTAATTTTCTACTGTTATGGTTTGGTGTTAAAGTGAGCTTTATTTTAATTTTTCCAACATTACACTGAACATTCGCGCTGCAATTACCATCCTTGTAATCACTTTACTCAAATTCTGGCTGTTACACATGTTTTTACCTTCTCCTTTTGCAATTCTTTTTGGGGGAGTAAAAAAAATGTTATCTTCAAGCTTTTCTGCAAGCCAGTTTCTAACTTTTGATTACACTGGTGGGACGCTCTCTTCTTTCACAACAATAGCTGTTTGCAATTGTGAGTTTGTTGATATCTGTTGTCAGTGTTGGTGGCGTTTCTGACTTGCAATTAGGACTTTGTTGTGAAATATTATCACATTCTGCTCCAATTGTGGTTTTCAGCTGTTTATGTTAAAATTTAGGGTCCGAATCATTATTGATATTTCTGTGTTGACTGGAAAGCTGAGCTAAATATTCGTAGATTAGTTGCAAAATAAGATTTAAAACTCTTTCAATCACACACCAAATGCAACATTGTGTCAAGTGCAATTTGATCTCTCTCTTGCAAAGTAATCGTTTTTTTTCTTGTTTTAATTTTCCTTTGAATAGTATTGCAGGGCTGTAGTCTGTGAATGGGGCAAGAATTGGAGTTGGATCTGAACGACAAGTCTTTCGTGGGTCTTAGTCCCGACACAGTTCTTCCATCTCAGCAATATTGTTTGAATGTGAAGAAAATATATAAAAATGGGAAACCCACTGGGAAAGATGATTTTTTGAAACTTAAAGAGATCTTTGCTGATATCAATTTTGGTAGGTCCCGTAATTCTTCTTCACATAAGAGCTTTACCTTTAGATCTCATGGACTTGAAGGTAATTTAGAAATTAGAAAAGGTTCCAAGTATGAGACTTCAGAGCAAGTTATAAGTATAAAGAAAATGAGCACCATGAGAGGAAGGAAAAAAATAGAAATTTCATCTAGGAGTAGTGATGCCTCTTTTTCAGGTAGTGTTGTTGATTCTCTGTGCGGTTCAGATGATGAAAGTAGGGACGAGAGACCTTCAGTAATATCCCAGGACTCTAATTTAGGTTCACCATTTTCATCTGTTTCTGGTTCCTGTGCTGGAATGGAGAACAACACTTCAAATGGCTATATTGAATTTTGCTTAAATTCGGATGTTTGGGATGAAAAATATGGTGCTGTAGAAGGGATTGGTTCTATAAATACAGAAAGCATAGGTGAAAAGGTTGTTTCTTCATTAATCGATGGTAATTATCATCTCAAAAAAGATTCAGTTCATGGATTTCAAAAGTCAGTCTCTTCTGTAGTTGAAATCTCTCACATGCAATTTCCTTTCGAGAGTGACTGCTCTCCAAGAGCAAGTCCAAAAGTCTCACTCGCCTCTATGAGGAAAAGGTTAACTCCATTCACAAAGTCGAAAACTTTGACTAGCCCAGTGAGTTGTGTGCTGGAAACTGAGGTCAAATTAACTCGTACTAGAAATGGCACAAGAAACAGGACTTATCAGAGATCTTTGTTAAATGACTTCTCTGACACAGCAAAGCATTCTGACATTATTTCTGAATTTATCAATAGAGATATACAGTTTTCAGGTCTATCATGCTCACCTGTTCATCTTCATGGCAAACTCAAGTTGAAAAACAAACATGGGCTGCCAGTTTTTGAGTTCAGGGTAAAGTGCCCTGAAGATGTCTTTGTGGCAAAGACCTGGAAATCAGACAATGCTTTCAACTGGGTGTATACCTTTCACTCAATGGATAATAGAAAGAAAAGTACGGCCTCTGACTTTGGATCCCATTATTCTGACAAAGATTCATCAATGGTAGCACAGATGCTAGTTTCCTCTGATTCATGTTCGAAATTAGAAGTTGGAATGTTGGACAACTCTATGGTGACAGAATTTGTGTTGTTTGATCTTGCACGCTCAAGAAAAAGTGTTTCGCCGGAAAAAAAGCCTTACAGCGAGAATAATTGTTCTAATACTCTAAAAGATTCCCGTGTAGGAATGAAGAGAGAAACTTTGAGACCAGAAGAAGAGACTTTGGCAACTAAAAGCAAGCCTATATCAAGCAATGCGTGTTTTGACAATTCAAATTCTTATCCTTTGTCATCGACAGAATTATATTCAAACCCTGAGATGGCTGCCATTGTTTTGCAAATTCCTTTTCGCAAGAGTGAAAGCTTGAAATGCGAAAGGAAGGATAGAGTGAAGGCTGAAATGCGAAAAAGCCTTCATAACGGAAAAGTCCTAGAACAGGTGAAGGTGGTACTACCAACTGGCAACCATGGCTTGCCAAGTTCTGATAGCCAGGGTCCCTCATCATTACTTGATCGATGGAAACATGGTGGAGGTTGTGATTGCGGTGGCTGGGACATGGCGTGTCCCCTTATTCTCTTAGGCAACCCTGCTGTTCAATTTGCTGACGACAACCCTCTTATGGAGGAATATCAAACTCTGGAACTTTTCACTCAGGTAAAGCTTCAATTTCACAACAACTCTTTAGTGAAAAAGACTTTAAATAAATTTATTTAGAAAAATAGTCATTCGTTTACGTTTCTTTTCTTGTATAGGAGTTTACTTTTTGTATTTTCTCTTTCCGAATAAAGATATAAGCATCCAGAATAGGATAACAAACAAAAAGATACTAACTATTTTGCTAAGTGATCTAATTCCAAAGACATGCATCTGCATAAGATGTCAATTCATTGTTTTCTCTGGTACTTATTTCTCCTTCTGGTGCATAGGGAGTCAAAGAACGAACTCCTACATTTGGCATGACGATGGTTGAAGAGGGGCAATATGCAGTTGATTTCCATGCACAGTTATCTCCATTACAAGCTTTCTCCATTTGTGTTGCCATTTTGCATGGCACCTCCACCTTCGGCGGTACGGGGCAGGAGAAAAGGCAACAGATTTCTCGATGCAATTCATTGAAAATGCTTCTTGAGGAGGAGGTGGAGTTATTGATGAACTCAGTGACCAAAGGTGAGAAAAAGAACGTGTCCAAGATTCATAAAGGAATTCCTCGATCCTATGTGCCAAACCCACCTTTTTCTCCTATTGCTCGCGTATAAAAGTGTAGATTACACTCGATCCAAGTGAGACTTTTCTGCAAGCTCTGAGCCCATTGTTCAGGCATTTGCTATTGCTGGCTTGACCTTGCAGAGAACATGATTTACATGAATATGAGTAGGAGGTGCAACATTCTCTGCTTCTGCTTATTTCAACTGGGTCTGGGTCATTGCTCATGATGTCAAGAGCATATACACAACGTTACCCACAATGCGCTGCTATCATGAAGAAAATGTGAATCATAGTCTGTAACACACCAAATAGAACATAATATTGCCCATATTGTAAGGGATAAAAGAGGGTATAGAAATTGGTTGTAGTCTGGATTCCAGTCCTTTCTGTATGTAAACATTCAGAAATCAAATCACACTGGAAATCGATCTATTAATTTGTTTAATAAAACTTGTCAGTGCCTGGGATAAAAACCCAGATGAACCTCCATTTAACAGGAAGACAGAGTACATCATAAACCACAACCATAACTGTTTTTCAAAGACATGTGCATAAATTTCTTCTTAAACATTCTAAAAAAATTATAAAAAAGGACTTTTTGTATGCATGAGTTAAATTTTAGAAATGATTTATTTTATGGAATTACTTATAGAGAAGTTTCTTAAATAAGCTCTTGGAATTACTTATAATATTCAGTATTATGAAAGTGTGATTTTTGCTTCTAGTTTAAACCATACCAATTAAGTTATCCACACATGTCTATTATGCAATTATCTGGATCTTTAATAGAATATATTAGAAACTTAAAAATAAAATTAAACTAAATTTAAAATTAAACATAACAATATTCCAAATATATAAATTCACTTATCTCGAAGTCTAAAAAATATAGCTTGTGTAGCTATAATTTGCTTACTAATAGGCACTATTTGATTCATTGTGCAATGCAAACAAAATCACTGACATATTCTCCTTGCGAATTCTAAAAGCAAATAATTACAGTTTTTGTATTTAAGTTTATTTAAAGTGCAGATAAAATAAAATAGGTAAATACTAGTTCATTAAAAATATAAGAATGAGAAAGTAGTTTCATTAAAAAAATGAGTGATTTTTAAAAAATTAGAGGAATTAGTATTGCTGTTTTATTATAGTCTTAAAAGATTTGCATGAATACTATTAAATTAAAAGGAAGATAAGTACGAATTAGAAATTTCAACAACCTGATGAAGCAGGTAATTTCCCTTTCAATAATAATAGTAACATGCCTCTTGTTTTTTATTTCCTACTAATGGATCAAAGTTGAAAGTGGATTTTTCCGAGACGCGGCGGCGTCTGTCTCTCTTCGTTTCAACTATGAGTTGGTAATGATTTGTTAATCTTGTTGAGGTGAGACTGCATCCATGGCTTCGGAGAAGATCTGCTCGATTCTCTTATTTTCTGCAGTTATATTGCTTCTCCATGATGCCCCTTCTGTCTTAGCTGGGGACATAGTTCATGACGACGATTCTACTCCCAAGAAGCCGGGTTGCGCGAACCAGTTCGTTCTGGTATACCCACTTTGCAAAGTTCAATTCTTTTTCTCTTTTCGTTTTTGGGTTTCTCACCTTTTCAGGTACTTGAGGCATGCGTGGTCATGGAGCATCACAATCATGTTGTCCAGAATTAGACAATATTTGAGCGTTTAGTTCTTGAGCTATTAATTAGACTTGAGTTCAATCTGAGTTATGAATAACTTGTTATAATTGTCAGGTAAAAGTGCAAACTTGGGTTAACGGTGTAGAGGATGCTGAATTTGTTGGTGTGGGTGCCAGATTTGGCAGAGCCATTGTGTCAAAAGAGAAAAATGCAAAACATACACGCCTTATTCTTTCAGATCCTCGTGATTGTTGCAGCCCGCCAAAGAATAAGGTTCTTTCTTCGTTTGTATCGTTTTGTAGGTACTTTGGTCACTCGTGTAGCAAAGTACTGAATGTTAGTAGTTGTCTAAACTGTCAGATTGTGGGAGATGTCATCATGGTGGATCGAGGCAACTGTACATTCACAAGAAAGGCAAATACTGCACAAAATGCAAATGCTTCAGCCATCCTCATTATAAATAACCAAAAAGGTAAAAAGATATCCAAGTTTTTTTTTTTCCTTTTTGCTTTTTTTTTTTTGTGTGCGGGGTTGTTATTTTAGTAGTTGGAGGAGTTGCTCCGCTGTAATGTCTATTTCGTACACCTATTTCTCTTTACATGTCAAATTTGTTTTCATTGTTTGCAGAACTCTACAAGATGGTTTGCGATCCTGATGAAACTGATTTGAACATACATATACCTGCAGTCATGCTTCCACTAGATGCAGGTGCAAGACTAGAAGAAATGCTGACAAGTACTTCATCTGGTGAGCTTTCTTTCGATTTTCAAAATATCTCTGGATGTTTTTTTGTGCATGCTGTGTGGAAATTGTAGTAGTTTCTGAGTAATGCGTTTAGCTAAGTCATGGTCACAACATCTTTAATGCTTATGAGAAGATTCTGTAATTGCAATGCAACTGCTATTTTTGTTTTTCCTGCAAGAGAGGGGAGCTTCTAAATTTTTTTGCCGTTTTGCAGTGTCGGTGCAGCTATACTCACCACGTAGACCACCTGTTGACATAGCAGAAGTATTTCTTTGGATGATGGCAGTTCTTACCATATTGTGTGCATCATATTGGTCAGCTTGGACAGCCCGAGAAGCAGCTATTGAACAGGATAAGCTCCTAAAGGTCTGTTTTTCCTTTTATGTCAGTATTCCCTCAAGTTGGATTTTCATTGTTGTCTTAATACGTTTTTTTATCCCACTACTTAATCTGAATTTCTTCTTTTCTTATAGGATGCTTCAGATGAAATCCCTAACACTAAATATGCTAGTGTTAGTGGAGTTGTAAATATGAACGTGAAAGCTGCAGTCCTTTTTGTTGTATTTGCTTCATGTTTCCTGTTTATGCTTTACAAACTGATGTCGTCGTGGTTCATTGATGTTTTGGTTGTTCTCTTCTGCATTGGTGGGATTGAGGTATTAACTTCCAATAAATCAGTCAAAAATTTATATTTTTGCATCAGTGTGCGGAAAAAAACAAATCTGAGCCGGAAAAAGAAGAGCACCACATTAACGTATATGTCATAGCACAAATGCATATGTTATAGAAACCCTCTGTTGTCATTACCAAATACAAACTGTGTCTTTCCTTCAGTTGACATGCTATTCTCTACCAAGTCATCGGTAACCATGTGTTTTCTTGTATATGTATGTAGGGATTGCAAACTTGCTTGGTTGCTCTTTTGTCCAGGTGTGGTATATTATCTTTAATGAATGTTATTAAAAAACTTTGCTCTTAGTATCCATCTGTTAAGATTGTTATAATTTATTTATTTTTAACAATTCCTCTTTGATTATTTTAGAAGCTCATATTAGATATGAGGAGAGTTGACATATATTTTATAACCTCTGTTGGATTTTGGATGGGTTGCCTTCTTATTTGCACGATCAGCTTTATGACTTATGCAGTTATCTTTCCTTCTTATTTAAATGCATATTTAATCAATTATTTTCAAATCTTAGACTGGAAATTCATGTAAGCTATTGTATGGTCTTGATAGAAAAATAGTAACTGTAACCCTCCGATATGGGCTTTTTCTTGCATATAATCAGCAACAAAGTGAGCTGTATGGTCAACGACCAAGGCTTTGCATCCTTCTCCAAAACCCCCCGAACCCCAACCCTGTTCCCCCACATTGATGGTGCATTTGCTTCCCATCTCTTTTGTAGGCCTGGTATTTTGTACTATTATTTTATAGTTCTAGGATGATTTTACCATGCAAAACAAAGGCCATGTTCACATTTACGAGAAGTTTTTCACTCATTTAATTCTCCAGAAGATATCATGAAAATAATTAAATTGTAAGATTTTTATGGAGACGTCGGGTCTAATGGACTTGCACACTCACATAAACACGCATGCACATACGCCCTGCCACAAAGCTGACTAAATGTCTGAGAAAAGGATTTTCTAGGTGAAAGCAGCATTTAGTATTTAAGACTTCATTGAACTTATTTTTATCTTTCGTTAATTTTGTGAAGATGTGCTATAACATTATGTAGTAAACTTAATTGTAATGTGCAGGAATAACAAGAGATGTTGATATTGCATTTTGTTTACAAATAGTACACAGACACATATACACACACATACATACACACACATACGTTTCAAGTGATATCTTGTAATTTTGAAAATCATGTCATAATGTAAATTATTCTCTTCTTTCCTCACGTTTGGTAGAGCAAAGTTTAAGGATTTCTATTCTGTCATAATGTTTGATTTTCAACTCTTTCATCCTCTATGTCCTTTTTAATTGAAGTATCAATTTGTTTCTCATTTCCTCCATGATGCTAACTCATAGAAGAAACTTACATTGTTTTCCTGTGCAGGTGGTTCAAGCATGCTGGAGAGGCATACATCAAAGTACCTTTCTTGGGATCTATCTCATACCTGACTTTGGCTGTTTCTCCATTCTGTACAACATTTGCCGTTCTTTGGGCAGTTTATCGTACCAATTCCTTTGCCTGGATTTGTCAAGATATACTCGTAAGGATAAATACTTCTCCAGTCTTACATATCATGTAGCCACTCAAGATCTAAAGAAAGTTTGTCTTTTTTGTTATTATGAAAGGTGGTACATTTCTCATAATTTAGTTGTGCTTTATATGCATAAATTGTAAAATGTGTCCTGGCAGGAAGCCATTTGCCTCTGCTACATACGACAAGGAAATTTAATGGCCTGTCAGGATTGTCGAAGGGGTGCTTTTGGTGAAGGCTTCTTTTGGATCCTTATTTCTAAATGCAACTTTTTCACAATATTTCCTTGCCCCGACTATACAAATATCATGAACTTCGCTATTTTAAATACATGATATGAAAATTTTGTTTATATTTTTATACTTAACTAGATATTGCCTTTATACTTACTGTCCATTTAATCATAAATAAGTTTTCATGGTTGCTTTAACAGGGAATTGCACTGATTATAACCGTTCTGCAGATTGTACATGTACCAAATCTCAAGGTAATTATTTGAGAACACATTATTATGTTTGTGCTGTGCTTTATGTTAACCATGATAAAATTATTCTTGAATCCTGTCACTTTTCAGTAGAAGCCATTGAATAGGCCTTTTTTTTAATAAATGTTTTACTGGGAAGAAATTAACTAACAACGTATTTAATTTGTATCTGGTGTTGCATTACCTCTATGTTTAATTACTATTTGGTCAGCAAGCACTCCCTTCTATAGTTTGTCAAGTTAGAGAAGTTGCCTTGATATATTTATGCTACATGAAATGTTTTTTTAAAGAAAATCAAAGTCTTGTTATGTGGTGGCTTATGTTAGCATGCTGGGGAACACATGAAGATAATTGGGATCAGCTTTTGACATGATTTGCATTTGGATTACCTACTTTGATCCTTGTTTTTTTTTTTTTATTTCTTAGTTGTACCAAAAAAAGCTAAAATGGTATAATTGGGCTGAATTGATTGTTAACCAAGTTTCAAAACACTTAACTTTTAAGACTTAAAAAAAAGTGTCTTTTACATGCTACTTTTGATAAGTACTTGGAAAACTCATCCTCAAAAGTCAACTATTAAAAGTGGGAACCGAATACTTAAGTATTCTACCGAACATCTTTTATCACTCAACCTGCTCCATAATACCAAGTTCCTATCACATCAATACTACTATCACCACCAACACTACTATTGACTATTGTTGCAACCAAGATCATCACAAAAAACTAGAGCAAATCATAAAACTTAAATTGGTTTTATTTTTTTAAATTTTGGAACTTGGCAACCATCCCAAATAGGCCCCAAGATACTTATGTTAAAATATTGACTGTTTCCTGAATTAGGTTGGTACTGTTCTTCTCGGCTGTGCTTTCATCTACGACATCTTTTGGGTGTTTGTCTCAAAGAAGTTCTTCAAGGAAAGTGTCATGATTGTGGTTAGTACTATGCACCATTCGATTGCATGACAATCGCTAAGACTCTATGTATTTACATATTTTAATTCTGCTTACTTTTTCTCATAGGTAGCCCGAGGTGATCGAAGTGGAGAAGATGGAATTCCAATGTTACTAAAGTTCCCACGTATTTTTGATCCATGGGGTGGCTACAGCATCATAGGTTTTGGAGACATCCTTTTACCTGGAATGCTGGTGGCATTCTCACTCAGGTTTTCTTTCCTCCCTCTTGCATGACTTGTGTCAACGCAAAATTTGATTTTTATAACAGTTTCCCAATTTCATGAATTGGAATCTTTGCTTCAGTATGTTTCCAGAAATTTTTCTTTCACGATAGCAACCTCAAAAGGTAGAACAAAGGAAATTTGAGATCTTAAGACTTAAAATACTGTTTTGGTGAAGCAATGACAAGTTCTAGATGAGGAAAAAGCTTTTCTGATCAAAATGGTACGTGTTTTCAGGTACGATTGGCTGGCAAACAAGAGCCTTAGAGGTGGATATTTCTTGTGGGCAATGTTTGCATATGGCTTTGGTGAGAATCAAATACTTCAGTAACATTTTTTCTTCAGCTATTAGAATCAAATAATTTTTTCCCTTAAAGTAGGATACCTGACATGCATGGTTATTTCTTAGGTAGTGTAAGTATTCCTGGACTACGGAAAGTTTGTTAAATAGCGATTTTTAATAATTGATTCAAAGGTTACATGATTGATTGGGCGAGTACATACGCATGTTCTGACTTTTTCCTAATGTTGCAGGTCTTTTAGTTACGTATGTGGCACTAAACTTGATGGACGGACATGGCCAACCAGCACTACTATACATCGTTCCATTTACCCTTGGTACTTTTGATGGAAACTATTATTTTGTTACGGTTTCCTATTAAGATAAAAAATCATTGAAACCATAATCTATCTAGAAAAGTGTAGTAATATATGGTTAGGTGCTTACTTTTTGCATGCATGGATTGATGCAGGAACCTTGATGACATTAGGGAAGAAGCGAGGAGATTTGAAAGGTTTGTGGAGAAATGGAGAACCTCAAAAACACTGCCCACATTTAAGACTCCAAAACAGTGAAGAATTAAGCCCTGAATGAAGTTGTAACATTTTTTGTACCTCTGTACCTTACAAAGCCTTCATTATTAGCACCAACCCCCTTTAAACAAACCAGGGGACTCATTTATAGAAACAGTCTACATTTAGTGTAGAGTTTGTTCCAACAGTGCTGCGTAGAAATAGCTAATGATTATACTTCTTCCACTCCAATCCAAAATCATTGATAATTAATCTTTTTATTATATACATCAAAAGAAACTATTTCAAGACACAGTAGTCTTTTTTTTCTTAAAAAAAGAAGACAAGTTTAAATATTCCATTAACAGCTCAACATCAATAAAAGAAATATGAAGGGAATAGTATATAATAAACAACACTTAACAGTAATCCTTTGACAAAGATGGCCTATAATGTGAATGCTGATGATGGAACTTAATGTAGTAATGTAAGCCCTATGAATAATGAATAATTATATATTAAAGATATTACTGTTATGCCAAATTAAAAGTTGTTAAATAGTATTAAAAGTATTTTAGTTGTGAAATTTTGTTATATAATTAATGATATAATAAGATTACTTACAGTTATTTTTGCAATAAAATCAACAATTCTATTCCTCAATAACAACGAAGTCTGAACAATATAACGTCAAGTTCTTTGTTGTTAAAAAAAGAGCTCACATTATATGACTGTCAATATTGTACATTGATATAATGATTAATGTTAATCGTTTGTGTTAATATTGATTGGTTTAGCTATGATAAATGAAGCAAAGACTACTATGATATGATTATATGATTGTTAGACTAAATTGACCAAAGTGGGTAAAATATATAATCATAAAGTTACATATATAGTCTAAGTGAAAAATGGTTGGATCCTTAATCAAACATTGGTCTTATATATAATAATTACATATTAAAATTTAGGACGCCTATAGTAATAGGTAAATATAAATGCTAAAGGACAATCTTATATGTTCAAAAATAAGTTAATTAGGTCCCAATATCACATTGTATTCTTTATCTTGACACATCTTATTATTAATAGGACAGATAGATTAACAAAAGATTCTATAAAGAGAATATGTGTTGATTTGAAAAGTCAAAGCGCTCCACTCTTATTATTTTAAATTCATATATGTTTTTGCTTTTAATTTTGATGATTAATATGATAAATTCAAGATTATATAAACGTTAGTTTCTTTTTATCAAATACTTAAGTTTATATTTGTTTTTAACAAAACAATCTTGAAATGTGAAATAATTCATTGTACTAAAATTTGATAAAATTCTCTATTATTGTTTATTATACGTATGCTATATGATAGGTCATGAGTCAAAAAAGACTTCCCTTTAAATCCTAACTAAATAAAGAATAATTATTATATATAATTTTATATATAATGTGAGATTTTTAATATATTTTTTCATATTAAGGACTTATTGTGTCATATTAATAATATCTAAAGATTACAAATGACATAATAGATTAAACAAACTTGATCTATGATGATTTTTAATGATTTTAATACAAAATTTAAATATAATTTAATCTTATATAATCAACTCAAACTTGTTAAAATAAAGTTTGATTTTATTTTATATTATAAATTAAATTTATTTGAAAAATATTAAATATTAAAGAAATTAACATGAAAACATTTATTATTATTATATATATTATTAAAATGGAGAATATTAAAAACAATGTGACCTACAATAATAAATTAATAGCTTAGGGATTTAACGGTATGAAAATGAAAGTAATAAATTGATGATTTCATTATTTTTCCGAAAAAAAAAAAGCTTCGTAAGACACCCCCTACACTCATTTTCGACCGACACAATGGTTTTGGTGTTACTCGTTATTAAATGTAACTCAATAATTTAGTTACAAAATTCAATGTTGGAAAACAAAATGTACCGACAAATTAGAAGAAAAGAGGCAAGTGGAGACAGATTTGAGGCACCAAGTGGAAACATTGAGCGAAGCAATCAAGAACACATCTCATGCCTTTCTCTAATTCTCATTTTTCTATAGATTTTTTATTATTTAATCTTATTCAGCTACCGTATACTGATATAATGCATCAAAGATATCATAAAAAGTTATTTAATTATTTAATTAAAGTATAGAATAAATGGTTATTTAATTATACTGCCTATGGCAATCGTATCAAATGGTTAGAAAAAAATACTAGATCCGATTGGTTGAAGAGAATAATTCTTCATTTGTTTACGTAATTTAATCCTAAACAAAAGATTAATTATTCAATCAGTATCAGAAGAAGATCCCGTAGTTAAGTTAATTAACGTATCAGTGTGTTTTTTTGTAATCTGTAATTAAGTAATTTATTAATTGTACACGTGATTATTTATCTTACACTTAATAAATATTATTATTTTTAATTATTGAGAAAAACTCTTAAATCTAAACGACTGCATGAAATCCTGCAATAAATATAACTATCAGTAAATTAAAATTAGCATTAATTGCAACGATAGATATGACCGTTGGTAAGTTAGTTCAAGTTGTCATCTATTGTTATTATTGTTTTTAATTAATTTAATGAGATTTAATCATACTCTTATGAACACTATTTCAAATATTTGAAAATGCTTGGACTAGAAAATGAGATGTATCAGCTCCGTACTGAACTTTAACTGTATTTTGGTGGAAACTGCTGGAATGCACTGTAAGAACATTGCTAAAATGTTTGAACTGTCAGTAGTAACAGTAAAAAAAAAACAACATTGGTTGGTTATTGGTAACCACTGTCTTTATGTCAACTATATTACACTTACACACAAAAAGGTTAACAGGTGTGAAGAATGTAAATGCTATAAATGTAAAACATTTCCTAATCTAAAGTGGGTTTACCTGAAAATTTGATTACTAGTCTGCAAAAATCACCTTCATTTCGGGGCCAGCAAGTTCAAAAAATATTCCCATCACTGTAATGTTGTTAGATCTACCAACGTAAAATTCTTAGTAGGGGTGGTGTTGGCTGCAATCGAACAATGGCACCAAAGTCAAAACCCAAGGCTATGTTAAGTAACTAACAGTTACCAAACTAAGGGAGTCCTCATTGGCGATTAGCCAACCCCATCGGGAAGAAAGACCAATTCTTGGAGGATTCTACTTCCTTGCTTGCAATTTTCTCATTAGCCCACCACTCAATAACTAAATTCGGCCCAGGAGAATCCCCTCCTTCTGCATTATCAAAGTTGAATTCTTTAGGAGAAGAAAATGTTACACTTTCATCCTTATGATGAACACTTTCCACATCTCCATCGTCTGCGATCTGCTGGGGGACATCATTGTGAGTTTCACTCACGAGGGATTCTCTTGAATTATCTTCTTTTTCTGGTCCTGGTGTGTCAGTTTTGAATGGAAGCGATTTAGTCGATGTCACTGCCTTGTTTTCCACACATTTCAATACTTCCTGGGAAGACACTTCAATAGAGAGACTGTGATTTACGCGAATATCATTGGGGCGATTTTTTCTTGAATGTGGAGACCTTATGACCTCAGAAACCCAGTGACTAGGAAGAAAAGCAGCTTGAGTTGTGGATCGTATAGAATCCGGGGTGAGAGAGCCAGAGACTTGACGTGACTTGTGTTTTTCAGGAGCAGACAGTTTATCAATGTTTAAAAGCTTGGTTGGGTCACCCGTTTGAAAGTCAAGGAGGAGGGAGCCACGAGAAGAAAACTCAGCATCAGGGAAAGGAGATGAGGTGCCAGAAGCTGAGAAAGCTGATCTTGGTGAAATGAGTTGACCAACAGGGCTTCCTGGTTGAAGCTGATAGGAGTGGAAGTCATATTGAGATATTTGGAACCTTTGATAGGTATCAGCATTTTTGTTGTTGGGATCAAGCAGTTGAGCAAACGGCACTTCAGGGGAAGAAGGTGTGGTCAAGTGGACAGATTCAGGAGGTGGAGTGAAGGGAGCGGTTGAAGGTTCAGTGGTGAATGTTGAAAAAACGGGTGGTGAAACTAATTGTGGTTCGTGGGCATAAGGTCCAATGGCGAAGATAGATAAAGGACCACCGGGAGAGTACATGCTGGCAGACACAGAAGTGAGAGATAGAATACCACCTGGGGATTGAGCAAGAGAAGGAGGTTCTGAGTTGAGGAAAGATACAGGAGACGAGGGAGGTGCGGCGAAGGGGAATGGAATACTAGGTGCTTCTGTTGAACCTACTGCTGCAGCATTAGCATCTGCAGCAGAAGCTGTGCTTACGGGAACAAGGACTGCATGCCCAATTCGCTTTTGGTTTTTGCGGTGTCCAAAACACCAATATATGCTCAGCCAGCTTCCCCAGGTTTTCTTCTACATTAACCAACAAAACTTGAGAGTTAATTTTCAGTCATAGAAGACACCACAATTATGCCCAACAAGAGTTTATGAATCAATGACTGCAGGATGAGGAAAGTAAGAAAACAAGACACTGAATTTGTCATCAACGGCATGACGGTGTCCAGACTGCATAGGATAAATACTATTAACGCAAAAACATGCAGAGTCTAATTCTGGTTAAAAGAATGAGACTCTAAATCATATGGCATTCGCTGGATTGGAAGCAGTTTTGAGTTGTAGAAAATATAGAGACATGCCAGTTCTCTCGAACAATCGGATCACCGTTACAAAATAAACAAAAAAAAAAATCAGTATATTGAGAAAATAAATAAACGATAAAACAAAAATGGAATGTTTCTCCAGTATACCACATCAAACATAATATCATACACAGTTCTGCTTTAACCTTTAATGTATGTCACCTTGAATCGTTCAACCCAAGAAACAATTTTTGAAAATATCATTATTTTTGGGTAAGAGATGATCATAACTGGTAAAGCAATCAGAGCAGAGCAACATTGAACAAAAAAATGAAGTTTTGCATAATAGAATCTAACCAAGGAAAACAGAGAACCGAAAGGTCTGAAGCATAAAAAAGAAAAAATCCACATCTGTAGCGAAAACAAGTGATTATGGTATGAATGATTTATGTATTTGACCTGGACGTGAGGAAGAGGTTGATTAATGCGATCGTCTACCGAAGCAATGGCAGTTGCAGCAGCGTTGATAGTCTCCAAAGTGTTGTTAACAGCTCTCATCTCTACCTCTTGTTTTAGGATGGATAAAGAAGCAGAGTAGCAGGGAGAAGGGGATTAGATGTTCCTAAATTTAAATAGAGAAATGAAAAGAAAATAAAATGAAAGTTTGATATGTATAGTCTATATATATGAATCGTGAAAATTGGGGGAGAGAGTGTATTGTTGTTGAAGAGGTCAAAACACGGCAATGACTGACTAACTTGATTTGGTTTGGTTTGATTGGTGCTAATGTCACGTCAAGTGATTAACCAACGAAGACCAGACGAGGCTTTACTATGCTTACACAGCATCGTAATAATATTAAAATGGTACATCACATGATGTTTGTTAGTAGTATTGGGTGATGGTATTAAAGTGAAAGGAACTTACTCAACCGTTCCTTTGACTCTCTGCATAATACCCATTCTTCTACTACCTTGGTATTAATGGCAAAACGTTACACCTAGTATTAGTATAGTATATGTAATGTTGTTGTGTTGTGGCCGCCAAACAAAACAACAAGAAAGGAGTCATTAGTGGGTTACTGTTCCCAAATAATGAAGTCCGTGTGCACGTGTGTTAGTGTTCACCCAAATATCTTCTTCCTCTTCTTAATTCTCTACATCTCTCAAATTTCTCCTTAACTAATGCTTTTCTTCTTTTCTAAACAATATTACTTTTTTTATCAAATCCTTCTTCGTTTCTTCGGATTCCGGATCTCAAACCAGCGTCACGTATTTCCTTTTTCTTCCTTTTCACATTAAATTATCAAACCAACATGCCAAATTGGAAATCAACACTAAAGCAGCTTTTCTCGACTTTTAAACGCCAGCTTAGTTTGCCAAGGTAAGGTTTATCGATTACCACATTTTTTCTATCTCAGAATTCTTTTTTTTTTTCATGTTTTGTTAACAACCATTTAGAGAAGCACTGCAGCGTACGGAAAAGAAAGAAAAAAAAAAAAGCATTGAGAGATAGAAGAAGATATAGGAAAGAGGAAACATAGGTTGCAAAGGAAAAGCATGAGAAGGAGCTAAATAGGACAAAAAAAACAGAGGAATGGTTTGCGCTTACCTAACCTTGGTAGAAGATAATTATGACCTATTAAAGAGTTTAAATCCAAAGCCCACCTACTAACCTATGTGCCTTACAAAATATTCAGAACTGGAAAAAGGCAATTGCTTCCTTCATTCCAACCATTTCTTCCTCTACCCACATCAATTTTTCAAAATCATCATTCTCACTTTGAAAAAGTGACTTTCGGGTTATTAATTCTGGAGTAAGCTTTCAAAAACAAGATTTTCCAAATTTATGGATTAACGTCACAAATTTTATAAAAATGTCAAAAATTTCGATTAAAAATAAAATCAATATTTAATATATAAATGAATAAAACATTACATATAAACTAATTTTATGAAATTAAATTAAGTTTATAATCTATTATTTATGAAAACAAAAAAACTTTTTAAAGTTCTTTTAGCATTTTTTTCTTCTTCTTCTGCAATAGCGGTATGCTGACGCAGTAACAGTGTCCGTGGTGGTGTGATGTAACAGTTGAAAGATATTTAAATATTTTGCCTGGTGAGGTGTAGAAATAAATATGATGGGATGCAGGAAGCAATTGGCTTCCGGAAATAAATTTGAATTCAGGAGGCCCGACTTTTTTTTCTTCCGATTAAGGCCCATATTATTTCTTTGTTTCTTAAAATAATATTTCTCATGTATATATGTGTATATGGTATGTCATATAGAAAAAGATGGTAAAGAAGTGCATAATTTTAATATGAGAATGTATTTAAGTTTAAATAGAAGAAAAAACCCATCACCACAGAGTCATTCTCGTTAAACCGATATTTATCGTATTTATGGTCAATTACTATTTTTAATGAACACAGTCATCATTCTTTAAATTCATTATTCTCATTAAAGAGTAATAAGAATATTTACTCAAACTAATATAAGTTGGTAGTGCAATACAATCTTAAAAAGAAAAGAAAATGACCATCTTTTAACAGTGACATTTCCAGTAGGGCTTAAAAAATATTTATTGAAGGCTCACATTTGTATCATTTAAAAAAAAAAAAAAAATAAAGACTCATATTATCACCTATAATTTATAAAATAAACTTATGTCACTACAGTTAATTAACCCTTAATTTGAATTTGATCAGTTAAGATGATTGAAGATGCCTTGTTATTTGAAAAAATCATTACTGGAAGTGAAAAACACAAGCTGAAAAGGTTTTTGAAAAATTGACCAGTATTTAGATCAGAAAACACTTTTTCGTCAACATAATTTGCTTCAGCCTTTTAAGTTTCCTTTTTAACTTTTTTTTTTATTGAGAACTTTTTTAACGTTTGGAAAGAGAACGTGCTTTTTAGACTAACTTAAACTTAAACTTTCACGGCAATATTAATTTAGAGGATAATTTTGTTTGTCTGATTGCATGGTTGATCGCAAATTAATTGATTTGTTTATATAAGTTGTCATTTTTACAAACACATGATGGTTGGACTTAAATGGACCATAGTGGCCCAAGTTCAGCCAACATGCCTCCAAAAATTGGCACCAAAATAGTTATACACAAAAATCCAAATTCTAGCTGGATATAATCATTTAAATATTAATAGGTAACCTTTAAAGTCAAACATGCTTCTTCTTCAATTTTAAATCCATAGTTCTGTAAAAGTGTGTTCTGTAACATACATTAAAAATTACAGTCTATAGTTTAAAATTAACCCTGTATTATTTTAGCGTTTACTTAACTAATATTACAATTTAAATTGCTTTTTGAAACGTATATTCAACTATATATGCAAGTATACATTTGTTTGGGTCTCCACCAATTCAATGACTCGTCGCATTGCAACTCCAATAACTCCATTGTATATTTACATTACAAGTTTGGTAACACAATAATGATTTTATACCAACAAATATAACTATAAAGTATATTAAAAATAATCTTATCGAACTCTAAGGTCTGACATTACTTATTACACCAACATCCTATCATATTTATTTCTGAGTATTATCCTATTAACAGAAAAATAAATAAACACAAAAATATATAAATAATATAATGTGAAAACTTCAAATACAAATAAAAAATATAAAAAATCATAACAGTTGTTAAAGACAATCAAAGAATAAAACTATACAAAAATTCGTACAAGTTAAACATATAAAAAACACTCTCAATCTTTGTCCTTTGATTCGAATACACCAATACTCTTCAAAACAAAAATTTAACTACACCTCATATCACTTTATTATAAGAATATAAAAAAAATTAAACACTAACACAAAATATTTTAAACTTTGAATGAAAAACGTCATAAACTTAGAATCTATTATATAGTCACAAATATCTCATTTCTTGTTATATGAGCTGATGTAAAATTTTTATAAGATATATTATTTTAATCACATTCAACATGAATCTTATGACACAAGTTAAAATGAATTAAATAATTTCATCTTTGTAATAAATTTTTTATATGTTATTTAACTTTGAACTATATAACTGTTTTATTATTATAACATGCAATATATCTTTCTTTTAGATATGCAATTCGTGTGTACAGTTAAAACGTAATAGATAATTAATAGTGATGTATCTTCTTTTATCTCCTATCCTTTTGTTATTTTATTTTATTTATTGTTGGTACGGAAAACGAGTTTCAATTTTAGAATTTTAGAATGAGTAAAAGAGATTGGTTATATTTGAATCTATATATGAACTTAAGGTAAACAAAAAATCTTAATTTTATTTCATTTTATTAAACAATACTCATTATCCCCATTTCTCTCAAATAATAGAGTAGATTTATAGAATGGATACTGCTGTTATATTTACAAATAACCACTACTATATATATAATATTCATGAAGTTTTAAGTTAAAAATGTATTTTTTTAATGAAATTTTCACCATGGTAATTTATAAGGATCAAGCACGAAAGTTTAATACGATAAATCATCGACTTCATGTTAAAAAAACACCGCACAGATATTTACATAAAAATCAACTAACACTAAAAACCAAAGTTCAACATAATTTTCCATATGTAAATTTTGGTATTTTATAAAGAAAAAATTGTTAGTTTATATATTTGTTTCCTGTAAATATGCTTTTAATTTTTTTTTGTATTTTTTCTATTTATTGTTTCCATTACTCTTTACTAAAGTATTATTAACTCTTTTAAAATGTCAAGGTATCTTTTTTTTATTTTATAAATATTGAAAACAGTTTTAAAAATTAAAAGTTCACTATTGTTGTTATTTCTTTATACACATATTTAAAAATAATTTAAAAAAATATTATAATCAGACAAATGGCACTAAAATTTGGAATGAATGTAAAAAAATTACAAATGCATGGGTATAAAAAGGGACAGAAGAAAGTAAAATTGAAATGCTGGTGTCCTATCACAGGAGAAAAAACTGGCCTATAGTTAGCACCATTTTTGGAAACCATGAAATTGGATTGTATTTATATATAAAGATAGAATCTTTATATATTTGCACAGGTTGGGTCCCATTAATGATGAATTTGCTATCTTCGTACTATGCCAGAAGGGTGAGTTAACAATGACCATGTGTTTTCGTCCTTATTAGATTCACATTTGCATTTTTTTTTTCTTTTTATTCTTTATCTACTATTCGTAGGAGCAGTAGTCATTTTCTTTTTTATTATTATTTTTAAATTTTTATATAAATATAAAAAGTAATCAATAATTTAAATTTTACGGGAAAATATTATAAAACGCAGAAAATTGTTGTATTAGTAGCAAGTGGCGTAATCCAAGCCATTCACTACAAAGATAATAAATTGGGATGTGGTGAGGTCTCACATGGTAGCATGTGCTCTATGTAATTTGTAAATACTACTGCAATAAATTATAACTAATCCATGATTATATATATATATATATATGACATGTATTATGTTAATATTTAATAATAATACAATACTAATTTATTAATATAGCTTTAATAGGTTTATTAATCTAACTAATTATCCACCTACTTATTCATGACCGTTGCCGCTAACAAATTTCTTTCGTGTTAGAGTATTTTTTTAAATTATTTATGTTAAAGATGTTTTTCTATATATAAAAATTAAATATTACTGAAATGAGTATATATATATATATAATATTATTTTGTGTATAGATGTTTTATATATAATTAATTATTGTCCGAAGTCTGTGTTCTACTTTTGAAGTTTTTTGTCCTGTCCTGGTGTTTTATATAGATGGATTGATTGGTTGCCGTACTATTTGATTGTTCCAAATCATTTGTACACATTGCAAAATCAAATTCATCATCCTATCTTTGGTTTCATTCATAGTATTCCTATTTTAATCAACTTTATCTCTAAATTATGAATATAAATGTTATTTTACATGAAATACCATATTATTTGACTTTTTCTCTATAGTAAAAAGTCTACTTTTTTTTTTACTTTTAAGTTCAAACAAATACCCTGTAAACTGTTTTTTTTTTTATCAAATTATGAATCTTCTTTTATATTATATGTGGAATTTTATTTTGTAATTCTTCTAAGTACTCATTAAATTCAAATACTTGTATAATACATTTTATTTATACTATTTATATATTTGTATATGCACATTTTTGTTCTTTTATTCTTTGCACAATCAAATGAAATAAAAATAAGTATTTTTCTTTTCTTTTCATTGATCTCTTAAAAAAAACAAATTAAAAAATATATATTTTAACTCCTTTTTCTTCTTTCTCTTCTGTCTCTTTCATTTTGTTTTCTAAACCATACATACCTAGATATAAATACATCTAATCAAAGAGTTATTGCTCTCACGTTCAAGTTTTTTAAGTGTTGCTTGAGTTCGACTATTGACAAAAATCAACACTTAAACTTTACTCATTTTGTGACCAAACTTAATCAATTAAAGATAAAATATTTATACATTGGAAAATTATACCCATTAATACTAAAATGTAACAGAAAAACTTAGAGAGTAAACAAATTTATTTGAATGCTAATGCATAAATATTAAATATTTTAATGATTGTAATTGGCACGAGGTTTTCATTTTAAATTAGTCAATGTTGTGTCAAACATTTCTTTGATCACAAATTCATAAAAATTGCAAGCCAAATTACAAAATAAAATATATTAGGTGAAATATAAATTGATATAAAACGAGTGAGAGCAACACTGATAACCAATGATGTTACAGTGGAAGAGGAAAAAAAATATTCCAATGATGTAATTCTATATTCAGTTATTTTTTTCTTATATTTTCACCAAAATAAACCATAGGCACAAACCCAACTCAAATATCCATCTATATATATATATATATATATAAATTATAATATAATGGAATCATGAAAATAACACTCTAGTTTCCCAAAAAAAACATAATATTAATTATGCCACTAAAAATCATAAATTTCTAAAACGCATGGAAATGAATGTAAAGCTTTTCGAATTAAAATATTTTTTATTAAAAATATCACATTACTCCTATTAAACAATTCAACATAACAACTCATTACTCTTTACATTTTTAAAAACTTGCATAAATACTGTGAATAAACCAAATTCAATTATTTTTAAAATCATAATTTTATATTCACGATATATATATATATATATATATATATATATATATATTTATTTATTTATTTATTTGTAAAATATCACGCGTTTTGGAACAGTAATGTTTTGAATTTTAGAAGAACAGTAACAGGCAGTTCGATTTATTTAAGGAAATAATTTGATAATTTGGTATGTTACGAGGGAATAATGTGTAATAATTGAAAATGATGAGAAATGTTTAAAAGTATAATGAAATGGAAAATAAGAAAAAGAGTAGAATAGAGTACAGTGAGAGAAGAAGAAGAAAGAAGTGGCAGGACAGAGAAAGGATTCCTCAGAAGTTAGAACCTCAAAACGTCAGTCACATATCCAACAAAGTACAAAACTCCACGTTTTGCTTTGGACTATCATAATCAAAGTTGCCTTTTAAGCTCCCCACAGGTAACTCTATATCTTTTTCAATTTTTTAACAAACCAATGCAAATGCTCCAAAATCACAGTGCTCAATATCTGCAAATTTAACACTCGTATAAATGGCTGTGGAGCCTACTTCCATTCACACCATACCCTACTCAGATCCCATCTTTGGTCCCATTGCCTTCTTCCCACCCTGTTCCTTCTCCTTCAAACTGATTTAGAATTAAATACTACTTCTCTACCCAAAAAATCATTGCAAAATCAAAAAGCAAATGTCTTGTAAAGGTTGAAGAAAGTCATACAAATAATGATAATGGACAGAGTGTGAAAGGCCGAAGTTGAGAGGGTCAGAGTCAGGTTTCAGTTAAATATATATATATACTTACAAAACAGCGTGCTTATCAAAAAACAGCTAGAGTTTCTGAACCCCCAGAAGACTTGTTCTCTTCTCTTCTGAGAAAAAGGTACAGTTTTTGCCTTCATTTTCAAAGAGTCTGTCCTTTTCCCTCTTTTCTGTGACCGCTGTGAGGTGTCTCCCAAATACTCTCAGGTCATCCAAACGTCTCAGTCTCACCACTTAATTTCCAAGTGTTTTGGCCTTTCACTCAATAGTTCTGACCCAGTGGACGCCTTAATGATAGCTATATTGAATAGTATGTACTGTATCTTTATTTATGCAATGTTGTGGTCATGATGTGTTTCTGGGTGGTTTTCTTCAGTTAGTTATTTCACTGTTGCTGTACTTGCAAACTCGGCTCCTTTTAAGTTTTAATCGTTATGACCTTCTTCATATGTTCAGTGAAACGAGATTGATTTGGTTGGAGGCGAAATAGAGAATCTATCCAATACTGTTTCTGTTTGGTATCCCTGTAAGTACTCAGATCTGAATCCCAATGCAGTTTTATGATTCTCTGAATTCTCTCTCGGAGACGGGGTTATGATGATTCTATTTTTTCTGATATGGTGCCTTCTTCTTTGCTTTTGAATTTGGTTATTCAGTTAATGAGACACGAATCCTCTGCATCGGAATCAATCTTTTTCTGTAAAGTTTTACCTCCCCTCCCCCCAAAATTTACCTTCCGTAAGTTATTTCCGTTTAAGTTGATTCTCTTGCTGCCTGGTAATGATTTTTGCTGTTTTTTGTAAGTCGAGGAATTTGATTCTTTGGGTAAAGTTTAACCTATCATGTAAAAATAGAGATGTATAACTTATTTGGCGATGCTCTATGACCATATTCTTATGTTGTTTTTATTTCAGTACTTGCATGAACCTAATAATACAGAACATTCAGTTTGGCTACATTTGTGCAATTGTGACTGATTTGGACATCGTCATCCGAACTTCAGAGAAAAATTGTGGTTGCGTGCATGGGATTTGGTATCTTGCATAACTGGGAATTCTACAAGTACAGGCATGGACATTCAGGAAGAAAGCCCCGTATTTGGTTCCTTGACAGCCGTGACTACAAGGAATATGTCATCATCATCTTCTGTTTTCTTTTCAGCAAATCAGTCACCCTTTTTTTCACCCAGATCACCATCATCATGTCAATTATCACACTCAGCCAGGCTTGATACTCAAAATAACACAGTTCATTTAGGTCTGGTTCCCTCAAGCACCACTTTAGAGATTCCAGAACCAAATTCAACAGTAAATGTTAGATGTAATGTCTCAGATGTATCTGCATCTCCAGCTGGATGCAATTCAGGCGGATTGATGAAACTTGATCGTAAATCTTCCCCAGTTGGCATCTCAAGTAGCAGCATATCTAGTTACTCGAATTGCCATGATGATGGTTATTCTGGACAGAGAGAAAGGCGAATTAAGAAAGACAGAAACCATAGAACATCCTCAACTCCAGGTTCCACATCATTTTCTTCTTATAGGCTGAGGAGTTGTGATGTTTTCATAGGATTGCATGGAAGCAAAGCCCCTTTGTTACGATTTGCTAAATGGCTGTGTGGTGAGTTGGAAATTCAAGGCATCAGTTGCTTTGTTTCGGACAGGGCTCGAAGTAGGAGTTCCCGCAAACTTGGCGTTGCCGAGAGAGCTATGGATGCTGCTTCTTTTGGGATAGTAATTATAACAAAGAAGTCTTTCAAGAACCAATACACTATTGAGGAGCTGAATTTTTTCTGTAGGAGGAAGAATTTGATCCCAATATACTTTGATTTGAGTCCGGCTGATTGTCTTCTCAGGGATATAATTGAAAAGAGGGGTGAGCTGTGGGAAAAACATGGAGGGGAACTTTGGCTTTCGTATGAAGGGTTGGAACAAGAGTGGAAAGATGCCATACATGGGCTATCTCGGGTTGATGAGTGCAAATTGGAAGCTCAGGATGGCAACTGGAGAGATTGCATATTGAGGGCTGTCACATTAATAGCAATGAGGTTAGGAAGGAGAAGTGTAGCAGAACGTGTGACAAAGTGGAGAGAAAAAGTAGAAAAAGAGGAGTTTCCTTTCATTAGAAACGAGAATTTTATAGGCAGAAAGAAAGAGCTTTCACAGTTAGAATTTATACTTTTTGGTGATGTCACAGGAGATGCAGAACAAGACTATATTGAACTTAAGGCCAGACCCAGGAGAAAGAGTGTGAGAATTGGTTGGGGCAAGAGCAACATGATAGATGAAAGATGGAACGACAGAAGGAAGGAAAAAGAACCAGTTGTCTGGAAAGAGTCCGAAAAAGACATTGAAATGCAAGGTGTTGAATTTTCTCACAGGCATAACCATCCGAGGCTCAAGCAGGGAAAATATGCTAAAAGGAAAAACGGAATGAAGATTTTGTATGGGAAAGGGATTGCTTGTGTTTCTGGGGATTCAGGAATTGGAAAAACGGAACTTATTCTTGAATTTGCTTACAGATTCCATCAGAGATACAAGATGGTTTTATGGATAGGAGGGGAGAGCAGATACATCAGGCAAAATTATCTAAATATCAGATCATTTTTAGAAGTTGATGTGGGAGTTGAGAATAGTTTGGACAAAACAAAAATAAGAAGCTTTGAAGAGCAGGAAGTGGCTGCTATTTCTAGAGTTCGCAAAGAACTGATGAAAAACATTCCATATCTTGTGATCATTGATAACTTGGAAAGTGAAAAAGATTGGTGGGATCACAAACTTGTCATGGATCTTCTCCCTCGTTTTGGGGTAGAGACCCATGTAATTGTATCAACACGCCTTCCTCGAATCATGAACCTGGAACCGTTGAAACTTTCATACTTATCTGGAGTTGAGGCATTGTCTTTAATGGTAGGTAGTAGTAAGGACTATTCGGTGGCAGAGGTTGATGCCCTGAGAAGTATTGAGGAGAAAGTTGGAAGGTTAACTCTTGGCCTTGCCATTATCAGTGCAATTTTGTCGGAACTACCCATAACACCAAGCAGGCTCCTAGATACCATAAACAGAATGCCTTTGAAGGAGATGCCATGGAGTGATAAAGAAGCTCTCTCGTTCACGAAGAACGCTTTCCTTCTTCAACTCTTTGACGTTTGCTTCTCCATATTTGATCATGCGGATGGTCCAAGAAGCTTGGCCACCAGAATGGTGCTGGTAAGTGGATGGTTTGCACCTGGTGCTATTCCGATTTCCCTACTGGCACTTGCTGCTGAAAAGGTACCAGAAAGATGTCAAGGAAAATGTTTCTGGAGAAAAATGCTCCAATTATTATCATGTGGATTCCCATCCTCTTACGCCAAAAAACCAGAATTAGAAGCATCCTCGTTATTGCTGAGGTTCAATATTGCAAGAAACAGTACCAAGCAAGGCTATATCCATATAAATGAAGTGTTCAAACTGTATGCTCGGAAAAGAGAAAATACTGGAGCTGCACAAGCAATGATTCAAGCCATCATCAGTAACGGGTCGATATCACAAAATCTGGATCATTTATGGGCTGCATGTTTTCTGCTGTTTGGATTTGGTCACGATCCTGTGATTGTTGAGCTTAAAGTGTCTGAGCTTTTGTATCTTGTGAAAAGAGTGGTTCTGCCTCTTGCAATTCACACATTCATTACATATTCTCGATGCACTGCTGCCCTTGAGCTTCTGCGTCTGTGCACCAATGCATTGGAAGCTGCAGACCAAGCATTTGTTACCCCTGTTGACAAGTGGTTCGACAAATCACTTTGCTGGAGATCCATACAGACAAATGCTCAGTTGAATCCTTGCCTTTGGCAAGAGTTAGCATTGACTAGAGCCACTGTTCTCGAGACTAGGGCCAAGCTCATGCTGAGAGGTGCTCAGTTTGACGTAGGGGATGATCTAATCCGGAAGGCTGTTTTCATTAGGACTTCAATTTGTGGTGAAGATCACCCAGATACAGTATCAGCTCGTGAAACATTGAGCAAACTTACCAGGCTTAATGCAAATGTCCAAATTCACACTTCGACTTAGATTTTGTATCTTGTAAGGAAACTCTAGAATCATACACAACATTTCTAATAAAATTTCTGCATACTATTTCATTTTTCTCTCTACAGCATTTTTAAAAGAGCTCAAACTAAATTCCTTCCACTTTAAAAAGCATTCCTTTTTGTTTCTTATCTTCACATACTTAGTACGCATCCTTACAGAAATTCTGTAACGATCCTTCTGCTGTTATTTCCCAATGCCCACTGCTATACTAGGAACACAATCGAATTATTTGTTTTATGCATTCATCTAAGGATATATAACATCTATCACATATTCCTGCCATTTGATATAAATTTATATCTCATTATTCACTAAATTATATTTAATCAGACTAAGATTCCTTTGCAGCAATGCTTTACCTGTTTCAATAAAAGCTTCTTCTTAGGTCGATCTTCTTTCTTTTATACAGTTACGGTATAAATTGTCTAACATCATGGTTATAAGTAATCATTAAATTTAAGAATAACTGGAACTACAGTTGTACTTGCTTCTGCTATAAGGTGAGTTGATTCAATTTGAGTGTGCAACAACGGGTGTCATTTAATGGATGAATTTCCCTGTTGTCCTTCTTCGTTTATTTTAAGGCAAACCGTGGATTAGTGTTATTGACTAATTAAACATTAAAACAGAACATGGAACGTATATGTTTGCCATCATGATGTTTTTTACTTGCAAAAATCAACAAAAGTTGTTCAGAAGTTACCAGCTAACTTGATCAAAGTTGCAGACTATTTATGTTAGCACCGTCTGCATCCAATATGTATCTGTCATTATTTAAAGTCACCATAGAAGTCTGGATAAACTTCTATAGAAATACATATAAGAGAAAAAGAATACCAAGATAAAATACATTTAGTTACATCAGAAATGATTGAATGAATTTGGGACAATTGCAGCAACTTTTAATCTGAAAAAGTAAAATAAAATGAAAAACGTTAAATTTTGCCCTCACGCAGGATCGAACTACGGACCTTCAGTTTACAAGACTGACGCTCTACCACTGAGCTATAAGGGCCTGTTGATTATTTTACTAAATACAATACTTTACTTAGAACTTATATTATAAAATATTTATTAAAAAATTAAATTGACGTGTGCTTTTATTATTAGATATACTTTTTTAAAATTGATTTTCATTCTTAAATAAACAAGTTGTAGTGGGTGAAATAAAGTTTATTTAAGCAATTTTTTATTTCAAATACAGCATTGAAGAAAATAACAAAAACTTATTTAGTTCTCAGATAAGAATGTATCGCATGACATGACTAAAATTTCTTTTGATTGAAGTCTTTAATCTGAATATTTGAATCAAACAAGAAGATGAAGTATATTATCAAACTTAATCTGTAATATAATTAACATATCTCGGAGGATTATCTGTGCAAGACTTCTCATCACAAACTCTACTAACCCCACTTTACATGCACCTGAATTGCCTTCAAATTGCAAATAAAGAAGAACAATGAAGAGAAATGAACTTTGCATTCTACTGTTGTGGCCATTGTGTATTTGCTTTTCATAGCATAAGGTATCATGGAAAATAAAAAGGAACAAATGGGAAGTGCATTTGAATTTCAAACTAAGAAGTTGCAAATAAAGAAGAACAATGAAGAGAAATGAACTTTGCATTCTACTGTTGTGGCCATTGTGTATTTGCTTTTCATAGCATAAGGTATCATGGAAAATAAAAAGGAACAAATGGGAAGTGCATTTGAATTTCAAACTAAGAAGTTGTCGTCTTTAAATTTTCTGCGAGTTACGTCCTGCATTATAAGAAACATAAACACTCATAAGCTTATGTTTCAAAAAATCTACAAGACAGACGATCATAAGTAAAGGACAAACTTGACTACACACCGGACAATTTGCGTAGAATTTTGGCTTCTCCCCATCATACCCTGAGGATAACGTCCATTCCCAACAGAATAAGATAACTGCGATGGCGTGATCAAGCTTAGTTAATGCATAAAGCCAAAAAAGTAGAATAAAGAACCTGTGGCAACATCACCATCATAACAAATTGTGCCTACATATCTTCCTCTTCCTCTGCATTGCAAGATTGAGGTTCAATTTCCGATTTCTTCTTCCAGTCTGACCGAGCTGAGGTCCAAGGATTCTCATTAACTATTTCTGGGGCCTCAGGTGGAATTTGAGGCCTAGAGGACTTTTGAAACGGTCTGGGACAGAAGGAAGTGTCATTGTAGAAGTACCGAAGCTTGAATAGTCTTGGGTTCTGCAGAGGGAACGAACATTCATCAATAAACCGATGCTACAAAGATTGACAACATAATTATTAGAGGATGAGATTCCGGTGGCAATTGTAAATTCTCAGTTACAAGGAGTTGAATTCAAAGAGCTTCTACACCAAAAAGAAATGCCAAATGTTGTATGTCCTCAGTGCTTTGTTCAACAACAAAGAATAATCAAACATATTTAAAAGAGTCACCAAAGCTCCTTAAACCTGACTCAAAGTTGAAGTCGATCAAGAATCCCTACCCATATTCACCGCACAAAATTTAAGAACATGATCCTCGCATTGGAAAAAGGAAGAACAGATAAAAACAAAAAGATAGGAAAGAAAGAAAGAAACAAAGATGCTAAAAAAACATAGAATAGTATATGGTAGAAACAAACAAACAACAGGGTAATTTGATGGAAATTATTGGTATTACTTTGAAGCGAAAAAAATGAAATTGCAATAGTACGGGGTAGAGGGTCTGATTCATAATTTCTAGAAAGCTTAATTTCACTCAATTCGCATTGGCCGGGCCAGAAGATATTTTACCCTTTCCTGCTCCAACAAATGAAGATGAATATACTTCCAAGATCCGTGAATTTAATAGATAGAAAACTGAGTTAATTTGGGGAAAAGGTACACTTCAACATCTTCTAACACTAAACACTTTCTTTATATATATCGGTCATATAATCTTGACCACAGTACACACACACAAGTATGAAAGCATATATGCATAAGAATGTATCAAGGGCGAGAGAGGAAGAGAATTATTAATCTTGATCTTGGTCAGGCTTGTTTTATTATAAATCTAATATTCATATGATAAAATTATCAAAACTAGCTCATATTAACCTTGATGGTCTCGCTAGTTTATAGTGGTTGAGGAAGAATGATTATTTTTCAAATAAGTAAAAGAAAAAAGTAACGCATGCGCAAGAACAACATGACCGTGGGCTAACCGGCGGTGGGCGTTTAGGAGGTGGCGGTGGGCGTGTTGGGCGTGGTCGTGGAGGCGGTGGGCGTGATGGCCGTGGTCGTTGCGGCGGTGGCTCCGGCGGTGGAGCGCTGGATTCATCTGGGTCTTCGGGATAACCGGCCATTTTCTCGGATCCTAAGTGTTAAAAAGTAATAGTTAGCAAAGTCGCTTGCTGCGTCATTTATCGAAATTCATTCAGTTTACAAGAACAGCCTTTCACTGATTACGCACAAACAGAATTAAATGAACGGTGAAGTAATGAATGAAGAGAAAGAAGTTTGACGAATACCGAAAATAGATAACTATGAAAAGAAGCAAATGGCGCGCAACGAAATCGAAGATAGTAAGAAAGAAGAAGCTGGACGTAGACGAGAGGAGTTGAACTGTATTTAAAGATGAACAAACAAATCATGAATGAAACTGCTTCAGTTAAGCTCTTGGCGCGTAATCTTTTTCCACGTATGATATTAATGAACGTTACCTCCATGTCGGTGCGGCCCAGCCCACATGAGTATTGGGCCTGAAACATAAAATATACATTTTCAATTTATAATTTGAAATGTATAGAAATTGATTTGCTATGGAAGAAATTTTGGTAGTGGAGTTAATAGAAAGCAAAGAAAAGAAATGCGTGCAAACGCACTGAGACATCATGGATACTATGAACATTGTTAGTGAGGAACCTGCATGCGAAGACCTTGGAAGTTGACTCGAATATTCTCATTGCTTTTACCTTTAACGTAGGCAAATTGAATTTGATTAATTATGTACAATGAATTTCATACTAAACAAAAACACCATTGTCAAAAAGAGCTTACCTTGCACTGGAAGTGCCCCCTTTCTATTATTCAACTTAATAATTACCCCATCTATGCTATTTTCTATTTCAAAGCATCTTTAATCTAATTAAGATAACAAAACTCCAAATTAACTCAAAACCGTAAGCATTAAACAGATAAAGATATTTTTATCCAAAATGTCCGTTATATAACGTTTCATGTCAATACATTTTTACAAAATTTATATTTATTAACTAAGTTTTAGTACATATTTCCAGTTAAATTAATTAAAAGTTATTACACAGGTATACTTTTCTTCAACTGATTGCTTCGAGCTATTTTTTTATTATTTAATTATTAAAATGTACAAAAAGATGCCAAAAGAGGGCTATGAAATTGGATATTATCAAAAAAGATCAGAAGCATCTCTTTGTACTGACACCTCATAATTTAACAGGAGAATCTGTAAAAGCAGTCATGTCCTGGTATCTTGTTGTCTGATGATATATATATATCTTCAAGGTTTTGTTTATTTTTATTTTATGCAATATTTTTATATTTCATATATTGAACAATCGTATATTTTTAACATAAAAAATACAATTTTATTAAATACAAATATTGGTAATATGATATTTAGAATGCTTGTTATAAAATAAAATAAAAACCATACACTTAAGGTAAAAGAAATTTAAACATAAAAATAAAGATCTTGTAGAAAAACTTTTAAATGAGATGATCATGGAAGACTTCTACCACATGACTGTTTTGTATTTAAATTAAAAAAGTTAACTTTGTAGAGGATATATTAGATTATTACCAATGAAGTTCCATTACAGACCGACAGGGTTGAAAAATAAATTTAATATTAAGAAACTGGAGGCCCATGTTTTTTTTTTTTTTGAGATCTAATGTTGTTGTGTTAAATATAATGATTATGGGCAATGATTTGACAGCATAAAAATGTATAAAGATAAACTACAGAATAACCGTCCTTTATCCTTGGAATTTAATTGACCAGTATCTGATTGGAAAAGAGAAGTCCCACTTCACAAAATTCTAATAATGCACCAAAACACACTATATTTGCCACTTCAATACAAAACGAATCATTACTTCAATTCAAGTGGATGTTTTTTTTTTTCTTTTCGCGCCCCCTAATTACATATTTTGATTTTTAAAGGTGATTGACAATTAAAATAATTACGTTAATTTATATTTAAAGTTTGAGCATGAATATTAATTTTCATAAAATTATAAGAATTAAAAAGTTATTTCTTCCTTTCTATTGTTATCCTTTTTGTTTAAGATGAGCATAGGAGAAAGAGTAAAAAGTGTGTACATATTTTCTAACCATACATTTATTGAATATGATACATGGTTATATAAAATGAACAAATGGAAAACAAGAATAGAAAGGAGAAATCAAAATGAAATAGAATTAAGCAACAAAAACAACCTAGAACTGCCCAACTTACATTTGACTTCCATACCTATCTTATGCTCCAAATATACTTAGACTTTATTAATTAAGATGAATGGAAAAGCCTTTTGTAATCTTTCCTTTGCCTACAAAAGGCTGTTTTGTTTCGTTCTAAGTGGTATCATAAAAAGGGTCTTCCAAAAAGATGCTTCTGTCAAGACTCCAAAGACACATAGATACAGAAACTGAAATTCTGCACATTCTTCTGCTTCCATCTAACCGATGACCTCCTCGTTTAATCCTTCGATGAACTCAACCTGCATAAAAATATATCTCAGACATGAACTTTAACTTATTAGCAACATGACAATGTGTTATTGATTGAGATTTAAGAAGAGCAATCAAACGTTAATAAATAGTATTTACCCAGAATTCGTCTTCATATTCTTCTGTTGTCGAAATTGAAGAAAGTGTTTTCGGAATCTCGCTCATTTCGTCGTTGCGAGCGAATCTGCCACGTATGCGGGTTCGATTGTCGGCTAGCGTCTTTCGGCATGCATACTGGTTTTGGTTGGTACCACAATAAAAAACAACACATTCAGACCCTCTTCTTTTTCAATTCTATTCTTTATCATTTTCTTCTCTTAATCATGCATTCGTATCTATTTCCCTCTAAATTCCTCCGTATCTTTCATAAACTAATGCACCATTCTCATTCTTGTCTTTCAATTATTGGCACTAATCGAATAGTCAAAATAAAAATTGAAAAAGCAAAATCATATTTATCGTCAAACAAACACTACTGTCTTCTGTACCTTGATAATCTTGTTGAACTTCCTCTGGCTTCTCTTCGCTCTGTATTTAGAGATTTTTTCTTTTCTTTCTTCAGCACTGTAACGCCCCACTTTGAAGTATGCTTCCTCCAACAAGGGGCTCTCCACTTGAGACATATCTGTTGCTTTCGTGTTCTGAACAGAAACTAAAACGAAGTTTAATTAATAATAAAAATCAAATAAATATTTTCTATTTGCTGTCTTGGTAATTAACCTTCGAAAGGCAATCATGACGATATTAATCACAAACGATGATAAGTACTACATTAAAAATAAAGTTAATAAATTTAAGAAGTGGGTTTGTTACTGAACCTGTAAATCTCCAGTACTACACACCCTCCTCATTTGTCCCGTGAAGAAACTGTTTTCAGGGGAAATCAGAGCATGCAATTGAAAATTTGGGGAGTCCATGAGAGTGTCCGGGTGAGGTTCAAAGGGGAAACCTGGCTTCACCCCGAAAGAGTTACAGCTGAAGCTCCTCTGTATTACCTTTGATGCACTATCAGAAGAAGCATGAAAAGTTTGAGAAAGAAAGTGCTGATTGCAGGAGTAATCCAAACCCATTTGGCACTCCTCACCTGTCACTTCGGAGCCATGCAAAGCAGAGAAATTTCTAAACTCAGACTTCATATTTGAGCCATTTGATACATGCTGCGCCAGGTTAGCATGACAGAGGCTCTGGTTTTGCTGAGGAGAATAAGAGAAGAAAGAAGGGTGAAGAGAGTTGGTAAAATTCCCTTTAGCCAGATCATGAACCGGAGAGGCAGTGAGGAAAGGGAAGGAATAAGGGTCAGAGAAAGACATGAGATTTCCATCTGCATCATAGGAGACCATGTTGTTTGTGTCTGAATGTCTGGGGAAAGGAATGTCAAAAGTATAAAGATCAGAAGACATTGAAATTAACAGTATTCTACTCTGAGTCCTCTACAACTGAAGGAAAGTTCTAGGTTTCTTGACTCAATGAAAAAATGAAAGTGAGAAAGTTTTTGTGTTTGTTTATGAGAAGCCGCAAAGGTCTGACTTATTTAATGGAGGGCCTGCACTGCAGCAACAACACAATTCCAAATTCATTACTAACTCTTCTCTCTCTCTCATGGCATGACACAGAGAGACAACGAAATGCTTCTCCTTGTTCGTTCCTATAAAAATATGATTTTCTTAATATAATTGGATGGCTCTATTTTCTTAAAATCAAATGTAAAACTTGAATGAAATTTATTTAACTTATAATTAATAGAAGGTCCAAACCAGTTTCCCCTCTTTATTTTTATTCAGAGCCAATGAACAGATAAACCTACAAAACAGATTATTTAGAAGAATAATCGAAAGAATTTGAAGGTTATTTTTTTATTGTTTATTTGAATAAATTTAGAAATAAGTGAGAATAGATTTATAAGTAAAATTTGTGAAAATTAATGTAAAATTTAATGCATGTGACATATTAAAAAAATTTACTTTTAATTACACTCTTACTTACTTTCAAATCTATTAAAAAAAATAACAACAAAAATTTATTATCAAATTTTCTCAATTATTTTCTTTCAAATCCATTCCAATGAATAATTTCTTCAAAATTTTATTATTCCATTGTTGGAGAATCCAAATAGAAATGATGATTGAGTAAGAAAAACATTTGATAATACGCAGTAAAAAATGGTCAATATTATTTAAACTATTTTTTATAGCAGAAGCAGTCATTTCCAATCATTGATATACGACTTAAACGCACTGTTAACAGAACCTTAAACTTAATTAACCACAAAAATACCTAGTGGACGGGCCCAACCCAACTACCAACTTAGAGTTTTTAATTCTTATTGTGAACTTATGTGCTTAAATCCTTTCAATTTTTTTATCCAAATATTTTTCAATGAACCTTAAGCGCCGCTTCCTTTTTTCTCGTTTTCGCATTTTTTTATTTTAAAATTTTTTAAATGGAAAACATCATAGTATTACGTATATTAATTTTTGTTAATGATTTAAAACATCATAGTATTTACTTTCAGGAAATTTTGGTGTTAAATAAAATATAAAAAATGTATTGTATACGGTAATCTTTAAAAAACCTGGTTAAAGTTATTTTCTTCGTAAAAGTTGTGTTTTGTTTTCTACTAAATCTTACTGTTTGGGTTTTCTTCTATTACGACAGGTATAAGGAGTCAACTTACGTACGAGTCAAGAATGAGCCAATTGGTGATCACTTCGAAACTTAAAACAAAATAATGGTAGCATTGTTTTTAACGTTGAAACTTCTTACGAAGACTTGTTCTCAGTTGTGCTGTGTTGGGTCTTCGTTTCCTTATTTATTGTGGTTGGTTAGACTAGGTTGATGATCGGTGAGGTGAGGTGAAGCAGAGGAAGGAAATGGCATCGCAGCAGCATATCGAGAAGATGCAGCTTCGCCAGAACTTCCGCAATTTCTGGCACACTGATCTATTCACTACCATTCAAGCTGACACTCCTTGTAAGTTATATCTTCCACCCACATATTCACAAACACATCATGTGCTCTCCTCACGTATTCTTTCTCCATATATGCAGATTGTTGCTTTGCTCTCTGGTGGTAAGTCTTCTCTTCCAAATGCTTCCAATTTTTCAGTCATGGGTCAACGTTGACTTGTGTTCACATATCCTCATCATCAAATTTCCGCTCTCTTTTTTGGGTCCTATTTTGCTCCGATTCCTTCCCAGTTGAATCACAATTATAGTTCTTTCTTAATGTATCTATTTCATGGGGGTAATCTAATTTGCATTTGTCCAATTATAGTGCACCGTGTGTATCATATCTGCTGCGTAAACGAGCTCTTTATGATGATATGTCAAGGTAGTAATTTATTCAGTTAAAGTTTCCCTAACTTTTCAATCTGGATTATGTGGTTTTATGGTTTTTTTTTTTGCTTGCTCCAGATACACATGTTGTGCTGGTTACATGCCCTGCAGCGGTCGCTGTGGAGAAAGCAAATTTCCTGAACTCTGCCTCGCTACGGAGGTATATACCATTGTTCACATCTCTTGCTTCCTTTTGAAAAACTACATCTGAATTAATTGGCCTCCGAATGAATAATGATTTTTCTGTTATCAGAAATCTGATTGATGAATTAAGAATGTCTTCCTTTTCTATTGCTATGCCAATTAAGGTCAATCTCCTTTTGCTTTTCGACTTCCTTGACTTGGTGAACGTTGACTTGTAGTTCATTTATATTTTACCTTTCTTCTTACTGCGTTATTTGGTTTCTAAGTCACTCTACATGTATTTTCTATGCTTATTTACAAGGCCTTTTTCTGCTACATTTTACATGTATTATCTCATTAACTTTTCAGGTTGTCTGCTGTTTTGGAAATTCAGTGGCTTCAACTCGGTTTCTTTTACAAGATGAATTTAACATTCAAACTACGCAATGTGATAATTGCATCATTGTATAATCTCTCTGCTTCTCTTTCACACACAAACTAAAATATACTACGCACCGTGTCTCATTTATGATACTCTGTTAACTGATTTTGTAATTCATTCAGGGTTTCATGTTTTGCCTTCAACAACTAGCCTGCATATTTTCTATCATTGCTTGTATTGTGGGAAATAGTGAACTTCGAGAGGCTTCCCAACTACTATCCTGCTTAGCTGACTTTGTCTACTGCACGTAAGACTTCTCTTTATGCAGCCTTTCTCTCCTCTTTGATTGTGCAGTTTATAGTGAAATTTATTGCTAATTTATGCGTATCTTTTGGAATCTTGTAGGGTGTGTGCCTGCATGCAGGTAAAATTGACATCTATAACTCAGAAATTGTTAATAATTTAGTTGTAAGTGTTTAGAGATTATACCATAAATGGAATTTACTTGCAGACTCAGCATAAAATTGAAATGGACAAGCGTGATGGAAAATTTGGACCCCAACCAGTAATGGGCGTTCCCGGTGCTCAACAAATGTCACGTTTTGATCAGGCAGTTTCTCCTTTTGTTGGGTATGCACCACAACCAGGGTATGGACAAGCCTATGGTTATTCACATGCCTAACAACGCTTCCTCCTTCTCCTTAAAGACAGCTCTATGCTTCGGTTGCATTTCCATCAACTTCTCATTCATGTCAACACCATACTTATGCATGATTTTGGTCAAATTAGTACCGTTAATTTATCTGGGTTGTATTTCCCTTACACAAAACGATGGTATTATACTGTCTTCTGTGTATTGCGTTTGTGTTGCTGTCATATAATTTTGAGTAAATCCTCGTTTAGTTTCTGAATTTTTAAAAGGTTGTTATTATCTTATCTTATTATGTTAGTCTTGAAAGTCTCATGTCTATTAGAAATATCACTACTGTTAATTTTATTTAAGATTGATTTAGACCCAAAATTTTATTTTTTTAATGTTTTATTATAGTCATAGTCGTTAATTATACCATTTATTATAAATGTTTAATATCAAATTCAAAAACTTTAGAAAGTACAAACATAAATATAAAGTCTTCTTGTCCCATAAAAATAAATAAGTCAAGCAATTCACACACACGTAAAATTATTTTTTCAAAGATTTTATAGAAATTCATTTTAAATTCGCTTGTATATGGCTTACTAATTGCTCATTAATACTTATTAACAGTATTTTCACACCTAAAGTTTTCATACTCATTTATATTATTCTTAATTATTTTTCTTTTTCTTTTTTTATAAATATAAAAAAAATATTTTTTATAACTATTTTATCTTTAAATGATTGTGAAACAGTGTCAAACAACATTTTTCCTTTCCGATAACATCTCGTTATTTTTTTCTTGTTTTAGACGGTTTTACTTGTTAATCTTGCTCATAGATACTTCAAAATAATGGTTTTATTGTTATTAGAACAATTTCTTAACATATAAATTATAAAAAAAATAAACTACTACATAGTTCGTATGCTTTTAATAATTTATTAAATATTTTTATGTCATTGATGTGTCCTAGAGACACTGATCAGTATTTTTATTTTTATTTTTTTGTTACTTTTATGCGGATATAGGTAAGGAGATATTTCAGCTGAGCATATTCTTTTTATTTTTGGAGATAATGAAATGCCTTAATACTATCTTGACAAAGTTTCTAAAAGGCTTTCTTTGATAAATAACTGTTTTTTTTTTCTTTTATAGTTGGTCCATTCGTTTTTATGGATCCCAGTAGAGGATCAGCCCAGTAATGCAAGATCAAATATTTGATTTATTTGTTAATTTTATTTAGCCATAATTCATAATTTTACGTAATCAAATTATTCTATAAATTTCAAAAAAATTATATTTAAATAACACATTTTATTAAAAAATTAAAATTCTTTTACAAAATAAACTATCCTCTAAAAAGATTTCATCCTATAATGTTTTCTCAAAAACTTATTCTTGATAACTATAGAAACACGTCTTCGGATAACTTATGTCACTGTTTACGATTCTCATGCTGTTTATTTTTATTTTTTACAGTTGACTAAGTAATGAATGAGAAACTCAAAATTTAACCTATCATTCTTCAGACAAGCGAAACAGATGTTACTTTTGGATAGAAAAAGCACGAATTACAAATCTAAAAAGAAGTACAAATTAATTAAACATTGAAAATAGGGAAAAGGATCTATCGTTGCAATGACAGTAAAAACACGACCATGTCGTCTTTTATGTAATATGGTATGTTTATGTTCAAAATTAATGATGTGTTGGAGTCGAAAAAGGTACAAGCTTTGTCTGATTTCCATGGAGGTAAAACCGATAAAGGAGCAGACGACTAGCAGTGTGATACATCAAAATTGGAATTCGTTAGCAATAAAAGATCGCAAATCTAAGCACTGGGTTGGTGGTGGTAAATGCTACTAAAATAATTAAAAGGGATATATCTAATTAACAACAGTTGTGAGCTTTGGATTTTGTTTGAAGTTGCGTATATAATATATACAAGAGAAAGATGGCGAAGAAGAGGGTTAACATCCATGCATCCTTAAATGTTGGAAAAAGAAAAAGGAACAGTGACGGTTTCATTCATCGTTGTAATAGAATTGAGGGATCCCTGAAGCAGCCCAAAGTCTATCATTGAAGGCAGCTTGCATATGGTGGGGTATGAAGGGCGTCCGACAGAGGGGACACGTTCTCTGATCGTACCCCATCCAACGGTCCAGACAACCTCTGTGGAATATGTGGCGGCAGTTCGTCAGCCGTCTGATCTCGTCGTCTCCCTCGAACTCGTACAGACACACCGCGCAACTCTCCGCCGCCTCCACCTCCGCCCCCGCCATCTCCGAGAACTTCACCACCGGCAGGATTTCCCGGATCAGCACCGCCGACACGGACTGCAATTCCGGCAGCCTCTCGGGCCACGCAATGTCGGGTTCGAAGAAATCGTGGAAGCCCATGTAGCACAAGAGGACGGTGAGGAGTTTTCTGATGAGGCCCAATACGGATAGCAGATGAAGAAGCAGCTTGGGTAGCACCCACTCTGTGTACCCCACTGGAAATCCCATGTTTTTGAGTCACAGACAGAAGTCTCTGGAGATGAAAATATTAGTGTGAGGAAGAAGTAAGAGGTGACAGTTTGGTTTTGATGGAGGCGTTAAATATATGGGGGTGAGATTTTGATGTTGAAATACCGAAATTGGGCTTTGGTTTTGTTGAAAATGGCAGGCATGGAGCATGGAGCATGGAGCATGAGATGAAATGAAATGGGACAATATTTTGATCATAAAGTAATGACCCCAAAAGCATGTACAGTACTGTGCTTTATGCTACCTTTAACTGCTGTCTTATTCGTTGGTTTCTCCTGTTATTTTAATCCCTCCTTCTCTCTCTTCCTTCAAGCATTGTTCTACTAAATACAGGCAACCAAATATTCTTATCGATTCTCTGCACCCAACTCCCTCCATTTCACGTTCTCCTGCTCCTTCCCCACTTCGAATCAAAATACTCATAGGATTTTTTCTTTTAAAGGTACGGAAATTTTGGTACTAATAAGTTCTAAACAAGATCACCAATTTAAATCAGATCGATGAAGGGAAACAAAACAACTGCCAAATAAATGAACAAATTATGCTGTGGATAAGTTTTAAAACCAGTCATATCCTGGTGTCAGCACTTGCAATTACTTATGAAACAACTGTGTTAGCTCATGAATTGACGTGTCATTAAATATCCCAGAACTTTTTTTCTCAGAGAATATCATGTCCTCAAAAGGTATATTATTTTGTATTAACAAGTCCAGCTTAAATAAAATACAGGCAGACGAGTGAAAATTCAATCATGATGAAGTGATGGTTTGGCTGGTAACTACTGTTAAAACCATGACTGGACCAGATCAGTAACAGAATCACAGCTTCCATAATTTCAATAACAAACGTTGTTCATGATGACAACAAGATTTTCTCCGAAAACCTTGGAACGATGCCTTCTGTCTATAATTTTTCTTTTTTGGAATACATTACTCTGATCTCAACCAGTCAACTTTGGTCATATGCATTGGGGAGTGTATAACTAATGACTCAAAACCCCACTGATTGAATTGGGCAATACGTTGGAGCATTAATTTTTTGAGCAGAAAATTTCAAAAAGGTTCTTCTGTGGAAAACAACGACTTGGATCCTATACAGTTACACTTAAAATATCTTCTTGCAAACATTAATTTTGGTGTCAGAG
The DNA here is from genome assembly GCA_027742785.1 of Vigna reflexopilosa. Taxonomy (NCBI): domain Eukaryota; kingdom Viridiplantae; phylum Streptophyta; class Magnoliopsida; order Fabales; family Fabaceae; genus Vigna; species Vigna reflexopilosa. The sequence continues at coordinate 1,844,098 of CM050930.1, read as the reverse complement.
TATGAGAGGACATGGAAGTTGTAATTAATTTCCAGATAAGATCATTAAACCATCTGAGTGTTTGACTATCGATTTCGATCCTCTGACAGATGAAATTTGTCATTACTACTGCCCCTCTCACTGCCATCTCCATTGCCACTCTAGAAGAAAATGGAGAGTGGTGGCGATGAGTTGAAGCAAGTGAAGAATGGTAAAGGAGTAACAAAATGCTTCTCTCTCTCTCTCTCTCTTTCTCTTTTTATTCAATCATTTACCATTTTTTCGTGTTCTTAGCAAAAAGGAAAGAACTCTGTCCCCAATTCACTTTATCCTTTTCTTTAACTCGTAGTTGTAGCATCTTAAATATCATAATGTGAATTTGGACTTTGGCTTTTCTGGAGAACCACACGTAGTGTACAACATCTAAGAAGATTACTTTATTCAAACCCTTTGTTCGAAGACGCCCAATATACCCAATGCATGACATGACATATTTTTTACATTAACCCCTGCTGCCAAATGAAAATTCTAGTTACACAATTATTGTATCAGTCTCTAAAACTAAAAAAATCTAAGCAAACTTATAAAACTATGATTTATCAATTGCATTATAAAAAGTTAAAATTTTGTGACTTAACAATAATATGTACTAGAAGACTAAAATAATAGTAACGAAAAATGAAATTGAAGAGCAATATAAAAGTAGGCTACCCCTATAGTAGTAATAAATGGTAGGTTGCATAGGGGTCCATGACTTAGGCTTATTTCTGTATGCGTTTAAAGCATGTTTCAGAATTGCAAGTAGCGTTAAATTTTAGGTACAGATAGATTGATGGGAAGTTCACTTAGCAGCAAAACCCGTGAACTCATCAATATTACCTTTTTGCCATTTTCAATGACATAGTTATAAGCACAACAAGATTATTCTCCGCCTTCATGAGTTATAGCGAAATGCAAAAAATTTAAATTAAATACAGTTCCAGTAAAAAGTGTTGCAGATCTTAACTGAAAAACATAGATGATATAATTATTTTTGAGAAAAACTAGAAAAAGTGTTTGATTGGTAACATAATGTAGGGGAGAGATATATGATTGAGGGAGATGGGCACATGAAGGAGGCAGAATGGGCTGGAAGCAATGGAGGAGAAGAGAAGAGAAGAGAAGAGAAGAAGAATTTGTTTTGTTGAGTTTGGTTTGGTTTAGGTTAGGGCAGCAGTGAGTGAGGAGCAGCTGAGAGACAGAAAGACAGGCAATGGCATGAGCAACGCCAAACACTCCCTATTCCTAATCTCCTCTGACATCTTGTCTGATGCATCCAAGACACTATTGGTCCCCATTCATTGTTCCTCAATGCTAAAAATAAATTAATCACACTCTTACTTTCACTACCACTTCTCTCACTCTCTCTTTACTTTTCCCTTATTTTTATCAAAACCAAGCTTTCACATCTATACTATCAATTAACATTTTTTTATAATAATAATAATAATAATAATAATAACATTTTAAATTAATCAATAATATTTTCATAAGTAGTTAATATCTAATTCTCAAATAATTAAATACTCTTTTATGAAATAATTCTTCCACTAATTTTACACACACCTTTCGCCCATTTGTAACAGTACCGGTGGATATAAGCTTTTAATAATAAGTGAAATTACTTATTTTAATATCAGAAAAGAAAATAATATAATATTTGTGTTTGTGGAACTTAATCGTAATTTACTAAAAAATTTTTTTTAACGTAAATTACATAACTATAAACATATTTAAAATATTACATAAAAAATAAAGTTTCAGTGTTTTGAATTAGTTTTAATAACTGAACTTTTACATTGTCAAAGAATTAAGAATTACTTTAAAATACAAGTCTTAAACAATTATTGAAAAAAATAAAAATATCTTATGTACGATGGTTTACAACTAAATTAATTAAACTATTGACTTGTTTTTACTGTAATTAAATTGTATTAGAAACTTAGGGTGGCATATGGCAGTGCAGTAGGCATATGATGAGTTTGCAGGAAGAGCAAAAGTAGCAGACTTTAATAGTTAATTTCCCACTAATTACGTTGGTACAAATTTATTAATCTGATTCTGACTTACCTCTGATTAATGGCATTGTTAAGTTATTGGTGCCAAAACCTTGAGTTTAGTTTCAGAAGTTGTCTGCCACTATAGTTAAAGTAAGAAGTTGGAAGCAAAATTCCACACTCACTTCTTTCTGTGCCTCTTGACTTGAGTCATCACAATTCAAAAAATTAAGGCTTAGGAGACAATTAACAACAACTTGCACATATCTTACACGGAAAACCTTTTTTTAACAATTTTTTAATAATTTTTTTACAATTATTTATGTGATAACTTGTGATTGAACATTTTAAATATTGAGATTAATCAAATAATGATACGTAATCTATAGTAAAGAAATTGTTAAGAAAATTGTTATGATATAGTATAATGGTCCATCTTATACAACTTGTTATGAGCCGTCACTGTTTTCTTTTTCCTCACTCTTAATTTGACATGTGAGACCACGTTTCATGATTGCTTAGGAGCACAGAGAATGCTTCGATTTTGAAACAAAAACCAAATAGACTCAACAAGCTGCTGTGCTGTGAATGCAGGAAAGGACCTCGTATATACATGCACTTTCTCCCTTCTCCCTATCATTTCTCCTCTCTTTCTTTTATAATATATATTTCCAACACTAATCAAACATAATTATTATTTTTGTCTCGTTTTTATTACACTTGTCTAATATATTCTTTTCTCTTGTTAATAAGTTGCTCGTAAGATTAATCCTTTAGTCTATAAAATAGGTGATTTTTTTTTAATAAAATAAGTGATTATTCATTAATTGAGATACAAGATTAGATGGCAGATTCTTCATTAATTGTATTTATTATTTTTGTTTTTGAAACTAGATTAATTTTAATATTAGAGGACACTAGACATGTACTCGCAATTGGTGTTGAGGAATAAGAATTGAAGTGAAAAATAAGTATTAAATAAATGATTGCTTAAAAAAAAAGTCCATCAACTTCACGTACCAAAACAACTATCTTTAATTTTGTCATATCCATTTAAAAGAGGTAGAAAAAGTTAGAAAAAAAATTGATGAAATGGACATCTTAAGATTATATTTACAAATATTTAACAAAAAATATTACTATTTAATATTTAAATTTTTTTAATCATATTAACACAAGTATTCAAATTCTTCATAAGTTTAATAAATAAGTAATTTTAGTAATAATTCTTAAGTCAACTCTTAACTCTAATAATAATTTTGTAGGACTTTTTTCTTCAAGTTAAAATTTTGGTGAACATGAACTTAAAGAACCAACCATAAGGAGATTAGAGAGTACATATTTAGAAGAAGAAAAATGTTGATAAGACATTCTAGGACCTAGTTATGAGTAGCACATAAGATAAGATTGAATAATTAAAAGGGTGGTGTGAGATGATAGAGTGAAAAACAAGTACCTAACCCAAAAAGTCCTTTCTATAGATTTTAGCTATATATGGTACTATCTATAAAAATAAAGGCTATATATATATATATATATATATATATATATATATATATATATATATATATCCTCTACTCACCACTTTCATCTATCCTCAGACCATTACAATACTTAACCATTCAACCACTTCTGACAATGACGCGCCTCCACTCCATCCATCGGATCCCAAAATAGAAACAACTCTCATCTATTGCTATTGCTACAAATACTCCATTTAATTTAATATTTCTTATCATTTTTTTTCTTAAGTACAAACATGTCTCTACATCATCACCTTAGCTATCTCAAGCTTTAAAATTAGGAAAATATGATTTCACCACCTTTTTCATTTTCAAATCAATTCATAATCCATTTTACAATCATATAATAATATTTAAATTAATCAATGATATTTTAACAAATATCTATATAAAACAAGAAATACAACCCAACCTTGTATAAAAGAAATAAAATATTTTGACAATAATTTATTTTTATAATATTCTAACATAATATACGTATTATTTCTTACTATTCATCATTTATTTATTATTGGGTTGACATATTATAAATTTAATAAAAAAATAATATATATATATATATATATATTTAATCATAATATATTGTTACAAAAATTATATTAATATGTCATTGTTCTTGTATAAAATATATTGAGGAGAATTAACTTGTAGCCCTAACAAATTGAATATTTATTGGATGATTTATTTCAAAAACAAGTTTATGGTAAAATTTATAATATCATATTTTTCAACTAAGCAGAATAATTAATGTATGCACGTTTTTATTGTGGATGGGAACCGTGAAATTTAAAAAGTGGAATCTTTTCACGGAGCTAGAGGTTAGTTATAGAGCTCCATGTTCTAAAGATTGAGCAAGCTAGCTACAAGGCTAAGATTATTATTTAATTAATTAATATTAACAGGTGATCACTCTCTAATGTAGATTTTAATTCCATGATTAATAGTTTATTATGTTCTCATCTACTTTATGATATTCTTTTGAAGGTCATATGATGAAGATGAGTAGGAAGTAAATAATGTATAATGGAGTGAGTTGAAGAATTGAAATGAAAAAGGGTTAGTGTTAGTATTGGATGGACAAGATGCAGGCACATCTGGTCTCCACCTTTGTACAATGTCCTTGTCAGTTATTAGGGACATGTTGTACATTTTATGTTTTTGGAGAAATATATATATATATATATATATATATATATATATATATATATATATATTATATACATCTGAAGACATTTGGAAGTGTGATGCAGTAAGTGTTGGTAGTGATGATGAATGATGGTGCAAAGTGCAAAGTGCAAAGTGCAAAGTTATCTAGAAGTGAGATTTTGATAGAATAAAGGGTTCAAAAGACAAAAGGCAAAATAGGGTGTTGTTTCAGCTCTGCATTAAGGTCTCCCGTGTCACCGTTTTTTATTATCCTCGTTAAAAAGTTTCGTATTTAATAAAAATATTAACAAATCAAACTTCATCTTATAAATTGATTTTATAAATTTAAATTACATTTCAAATTTATTTTTTAAATTTTTTTAATATGATATTAAAGTCAAATATTTAATATAAACAAACAAAACATTAAATTTAATTTTTCACAAAACTATGTTAAATATTTTGATAAAAATTATCACCAGTCTCTTAGAACAGGTCCTAAGATAGAGATTAGAAAGATTATATATTTAAATAATTGTTTTATGATATTTATTAATCTAAATTTTCTACAGCACAATGGATGAGTAAGATAGAATATTATGATTTCTTATTTGTTCAGTTAGGAGGATATAATGATATTATCTTGGTATATATTGTATATACTTTACTTTCTTGGGTAAATATACATATTTTTTAAAGAAGTTTCATAAAATGAGAAGAGAAATCTTAAATTTTCAAAATTTGTTATTGTTTACACAAAAATGATTTATTTTTGTTGGCTCTTGTAAAAAGATAACAAATGTCCAATTTGTATCAATTTCCACAAGAAATCTTCTTATTTATTGGAAATAAGTATAATTTGTTGATAATATCCAATTTAAAAATTACTAGAACATAAGAGGTATTCTTATCTTTTATATCTGTTATAAAAATCATTCTCATTCTCATAGTTCTCATTTTAAATTATTAACATATATTTAATTTATTAGATATTTTAAAAAAATTATATTATTTTTTGAATTTAAATTTATAACTTATTTATAAGAGACACATTTATTATTTTTATTTTTCTGTAATTATTTGACCTTAATATGATATTATTTTATATTTTTATTTAATTTTTATATATTTATTATAATTTTTTTTAACATTTGATTACGAAGAAAATAAAAATATATATATCCTTTTAAAATTAGATAACCAATCATATAAAAGTGAACAGCAATTTTAATGAGAAAAAAGAGAGAACTATTTTAGAGTTTAGGGTATATTTAATGCATAGATCGAAGTGCATGTATGGCCCGAGTGCACAAAGCCCAACAGGGAAGCCCATGCCCGCCACCCTTCTCTTCTTCTAAATCTTACTTCCGCAGATAAAAATTCGCTAGTATTCAAACTGGTATTCACGGATAATCAATAATCCGGTGTATATATATAAATATTTATTATCAGTGAAAAATTAAAATTAAAATTTAATTTATATTCAATTAGATTAAATTTAATTAAAATTAAAATTAAAATTAAAATAAATTTATTTAAAATTAAAATTTATTTTATTTTTAATTGAATTATATTTTATATTTTTATAATTATATTTATATTTGAATTTTAAAAACTTATAAATTATATTTTTAAGTATCTGTATATATTTATGAATATTTATAAATTTTAAAACATTTATAAATATTTTTTAAATAAATATTCACCAGATATTAAAATGAATGATAAGTTAAATTTTTTTGTTGTAAGTTAAACAACAAGTTAATTTTTTTATTGTGATTTAAACAACAAGTAAGCACTATCTATATCAATTGACCTGTAGTGATTTCTAAAATTAATGATATTTAATGAAAAGGAATGATAGCTATTATTGATTACATTACGCAATAGAAAAAGAAAATAGATAAAATTATAAATACTACTTAAATGTCAATATAAAGTTTATTTGATATATTAATTTTGATACTCGTTGACTAAATAATATATTTATTTTAAGAAAATAGTCTATGAAATTATGATATAAAAGTATTTATATATTTTTAATTAAACAATAATATAGTCTTTTATTTTTTAAAATCATTTAGGTATTTTTACTTTCAAATTTATATCAGTGTACTTATTTAGTTAACTTAAAAATAACGCAATTGTTATTCTTCATTCTGTCGTGATTTTAAATCGCCTAAAAATTAAATGATCAAAATACCAAATTTAAAAGTTAAAGGACCAAAAGAAAACTAATAGACTTTATATAAGAATTTGTCTCAATGTGATGTATAAAAAGCCTTGTCCATAGTTTTTTAATCGGGTTTAATTTCAAAAGTGCATCCTGATAATATCGAGATGTAGCTAGAGTTCTTGAAATAAAAGCCAGCCTTAATTTTAAAACATGATTGTAATTACCACCGTGAGAATATGTTGATATTTTCTTTTAATTCTCCCTTTGTTTTTTTGTTTTTTTTAACTCTCTCCTTTATAGAAAGCATGGCAACATAAATTAGTTTGGTGAATTACATCATTAAAAAAAATCTCAAACATGCATAATTATACATTCAAATAGTAAAAACAAATAACTAATTTTTTTTATTGTACTATGCATGAATTTAAGAAAATTTACGAAGACATCTTTTAAAAAAAAATAATGAAAAAATCAAGAAAAACTAGGATGTTTGTTGATGATAATAATAGGCTGAGGGTTATTTGGGAAGAAAGAAAAATATTTCTGGAAACTGGGTTACATTTAACTTAGACTCACTTTTATGTATTTTATTGGTTAAAGGAAACATTTATTAATTTTTTTTTACTTTCTTTACTCACTAATGTTAAATACCGGAGTGAAATATGCATTTCAAATTCAAATATTAAACTAATGTCTTGTAAATTGTGAGGTTAGAAAATAAAGTAATTTGCCAATGATTTACTAAAAAATGACAGTAGGTTAAAGATCAACATGCATGGTTGATGACTACATGAAAATTGAAACAAACATGTATTATTAATCAAGATTAATAATCTTGAATTTAATATCAAAAGGGGATGTAGCTAGATGGATCGATGCCCCGCATCTCCACATTGTTAAAGTTTAATTTTTTTGCTTTTTTATGCATCAAACATTCTGGGTTTATGCAGAGGCCAAGAGTGAAAGAGTAATCATGAATTTTACTTAAGAATTGCATCTGATGCCGTGTACAATTGCAAAAAGTAACCTGCTCATTGTATACTCACTTTTTCTATTGTTAAATTCTTGGGTACAAACTTTTCTACTAGTTAGCTAGATACAACACTAGTCTTCGTTTTCATAACTGAGCTATTTATTGTACATGCTGTGGTTTATAGCCTTTGCATTGCCTTTGAAGTTGCTGCAAGTTCTTGATCAACTCCTTGTTCACACTAGCATGTTTCTTCACCGAGGTGGGGAAAAAAGGAATTGACCATTGGACAATCGTAATTCAGATCAGCAGGTCTTGCAATTTTATGCCTTCATACATGTCAAACACCTCTTAGTCCAACAAGTTCATCAAACAACAACGAGGTAGTTCTCATAAAAGAAGATGATTCTTACCACTCCTGATCAATCAACATTTCATCAGTCAGTCCAAACCGCCTCAGCTCCTCTTCATCATGATGCATCAGTAAGCTATACCTGTTCATGCGCATTCCTCTTAGATTTCAATAACCTATTATTAATTCAATAAAGTAAACAAAATGAATGTACCTACCTTCCTCCATGACCCTTTTCCATGACAAGCATATTTCCATTGCCCAAGTTGTTCAGACCCTCGAACTGTTGAACCGTCCACTTGTACCACCTCATGAGAAACACTCGAAGTGTTAGGCCGTGAGATACGATCACCAAGTTCATCTCTGTTTTCCTCTCCTCGGGTGGCTGATACCGTCCGATATTAATATCTGTTCTCAACGTCTCTCTAAATCCTTCAACCACAAGTATAAAACTGATGCACTTAACTTCATAACTTTGATTCCCGAACAACATATACGTATTAATATTACCAGTGATTCTATCATACACATCAGCCGCGGATTCTCCATCTGGAAATCGGTAGAAGAAACGGCCATAAAGCTGCCGAAGAGCCTTTTCCACTCGCATCTTTTCTCTGTTTTGAAAATTCCCTTTTGAATCACACAAACAAATAGTGAATTCAAGTGTGAAAAAACACACATTTGACAAGTACGGAGTAGTTTAGCTAATATATACTACCAAAATCCTGTTCCCGAATGCGAGGTTCTTCCCTGAAACCAGCGATTCTAGAACGTTCAAAGGGACGAGCGAGGTGCTGCAAGGTTTGAAGGGTCCTTCGATATGGCGACACGTAGAAGTAAACCTGCCAGTGTTGTCCGTGTTCTTTCTCAATCATTTGTTTTATACTGTTGCCACATGCCTCGGCTTGTGCCCTCCCTTTCTCGGTGAGCGATATCTTGGGATCAGGTATCCTTGTGTAGACGCTCTCATCCACGTTTCCTTCACTCTCTCCATGCCTAACAAGGATTATCCTTCGAGGCCTGGGTGGAACAGCCACGCCAGAAGGGTTGCTCAGAGGAATCTTCTCCGAAACTCTGGCCAGGCCATTCAGTAGGAATGGCTCCGTTTGGCTGTGACAGCATTGGATCGGTGAGAACGCTCTTGTTTTGGAATTTGGTTTTGTTTTAAAGCCCTTTTGTTGAGACAAGTGGAGAGATGGAGTGGGAGATGCTGAGTATGGGAAAGGTAGCACAGCCATGCTCACGATATGGTGAGTGATGAAGATGGTAAATTTATTGAATGTTCCAACCTCAAATCATCTCATTTCTGTTGAATTCCTGTGCTCTGTAACTTGGTATTCACCTACCAATGAATGTGATTGGTATCAAGCAATAACAGCCTCAGGTGTGTGTGAAGAGTGTTTGCGGTGGAGATGAGAGTTTGTGTGCTGTTACGGATGATGAATAGTGAGACATAGTCCGAGGAGTAACGGATCTTCACTGTGGAATGACAAATGGCAACATAGTTATGGCGCCATGTTGCCATGTTTTAGGAGAAGGGGTGGATTTGTTTTGAGTTTTGGGCCTATCTTATTATGCAGACTTAATACCCAAAAGTTTAGCCCACCATATGCGTACGATAACTTATGGTATAAATATGTTTGGTGATTAATGCACCGCAGAAGCCTTCTTTAAAAGGTGGAAGAAAAGTACTAGGAACATGTCTCTAATAAAATTATTATTAAAAAAATCTAATAAAATACTGTAAATATTCTACTTAACCATTTCTGTTATTAAAAGAAAATGGAATTCATAAATTTGGAATTATAATAAACATATTTTTCCTCTTCATGCATTAACTTATTTGCAAGAAGTCTCGTTTCTATTCGTTAGGGACAGAATCTATCTTGGCAGAGAAAGCTTGGTTGGCTGTGATTGTCGTGGGGCCCTCTCTTCTTAGCCTCGTTTACTGTCTGTTGTTACCCTATGACCCTTTAACCCCTTCATCCTTAATTCAACCAAAAAATAAATTAGCAATAAAAACAATCTGAGATGGACCAACAAGGATAACTGCAAGATCCTTCCACAAGCACGGACCATCTTTATAAAACTCTCAGTTTCAGCTGCAAAAGGAAGAGCTTAAATCCATTGTTATGTCATTTTCGATGGAGACGTACGTTTTCTTTGCTGCAGAAAAACAAATATATAAAATATACCTATAATAACGAGTGGATAGATATGAACAGAGAAATCAGAAGAACAAGTCAAAGTTATAGTGTCAGGATGTGGACCACTTCCTCACTATGGTTTGTTATTTCTTAAATTTTATGTTGATGATCTTAATTTTGTTTTTGATTAATATCTTGTAAAAATTTCAATAAATTTATCTGTTTAAATTTGATGTAAGAGTTTTAACATACTTTTTTTAAGTTTAAGTCTAATTCAATATCACAAAATCAATTTTGTAAGATGAAGTTTACAACACACTTATATATTATAATTTGGTCTTATCTTTAGTTGGAAAGTTTCACATCGAGATAAAACCAATTTATAATACATAAATGGAATGTAAACTTAATCATACAAATCAATTTTATAAAATTAAATTAAACTTAAAATTTATTTCTTAACATGATATTAAAATTATCATCAAAATCTAGATAAAGAAGTATAAACGTGTCTTCCTTGACTAGAAACAGAGAATAACCTAAATCAAATATTTAATTTAAGAATTTATTATTAGTGTTTAAAGGTGTGATTGGAAACTTGACTTCTTCCTCGAACACGGCATAAGCTAAGAGATGAAAGGAGCGTGCTTTCATAGTTTTATTATCATCACCAATAGCTGTGCCTTGTGACCTGGGTAACGACTGCTGACCCTTAGTTCATCTTTTGTATAAATATAAAATAATTCCAGTGTTACTCAATGTTGTGAAAAATATCATAATTGTCGGATAGATATGTTTGGTATGTGTTGCGAAATAAACTCTAAATATCTAACATGATGAAAAATAATAAATTTATATTTCATTACTGAATTACAACATTTTTTTAAGAAACAAAAGAAAATAAATTGAATAAAATAAGTAATATAGAAAATGTAATAACAATATAGAAATCTCGTTACTTCATAATTTTTACCTTGGTTTTTTATTAATTTCATACAGAAAGCTTGAAAAAAAAAAGTTCTTTTCGAGCCGAAAATATCAGTTCTAAGAGCTACAGCAACCGGAAGCAGAGAAACTTTAATATGAACAATATCTTAAAAAAAATAACACGAAAGAACAGACTGCAAAGAAAAGAATAAATTACAAATTCAAATTATTTTTCCGTTTAACATTATCACACGTAAGAAAGAAGCGGAGAAAAAAAAAACTACGTAGGCCTAACATTTCTTTAATAATATCTTTTCATTTTGGAGTAATGTATAAAATTAATGTTGTGAATTTCCTATCACCAGTGGAAAAACGTTGTTTAACGTCAGCTCATAGATGTTTGTTAGATCTTCACCGACGTCATATAATGACCGGTGGCATTATCGTAAATAAGATGGTAACTTAGACGTCGGTTTCAAGGTAATACGACGTCTATTAAGCAGTACACGTCAGCTTGCCGTAAGCCGACGTCCAATGTAATGAGGTAGGCGAGAAGACAGACTTCTCCTGCGCATTTGACGTCGGTTGTGATAGGGGCCGACGTCTACTTGGGTGCAGTTAATGTTGGTCATCTGATTCTCAGGCTCTTAGACGTCAGGTTGTCAAAAATCGACGTCTATGGCATGTCCGGAAGGCGGGAAGACAAAATTTTCTGCAAAATAGACGTTGCATTTCTGGGTGCGCGACGTCTATGTGCCTGTAATTAATTATGTGTATCAAACTCCGAGGCACTTCCACATCCGACCGTAGAAAACCGACGTCTATATTATAGACGTCGGCGCCCCTTTACAACTGTCATCTACGTCCTTGACAGGAAGTGAAACGTCAATCGGTTCAGCGCCCTAGACATCGGTGCCCCTTCACAACTGACGTCTAATAGGCATTCAAAAGTCGGTTTAAATGTTAACTTGGATGTCGAATTAATTCGACAATCGACGTCTAGATTACTATAGACGTCGGTTTTGCAAGCAACCGACGCTCAATTTCATTTTAAATAAACCGCAGACTCTTCACGGCATTCAGTTTCTGATATCGTTTTCTCTCTTCTCTGTTTTCTCTTGTTTCTCTCTTCCGGCATTGCATCCCAGGTGGGGTTTTTTTTTATGCTTACCGTTTAAACTTTGTTTAGTCTTTCATCGATTATCTTCTGGTTCAACTGATTAAAATTTGCTTTCTTTGTATTGTGTTTTAGTGCAGTTTTGTTCCTTTCTTGGGATAACGTAGTAACACATTCTCCATTTTCTAGCTGCCTCCCAGAAAAAACGGCGTCTTGTGAATTTATTTTGGTCGTTTCAACCCAAAAACGACCATGAGTCATTACCTAGTTATCGTTTCACCGTGATTTTTCGCTCTTGCGGATGAAAATGGAACTAAGCAACAACTCAGGTTCAGTTTTGGGTTGAAATGCCATAAGAAAATCAAAAGACGCAAGTTTTTTTCGGGGGAAACTAGCAAAAGGAGATTGTGCTACTAGGTTATCCAAAGACGGGAACAAAATTGCACGAAAACACAATTAGACGTCGGTTAATGTATACACCGACGTCTATAGTACCTTTTAGACTTCTGTCAATGTCATAGACAGACGTCTATATAATGTCTTTAGACGTCCAGTACCGACGTTTAGTGACGTTGGACATGGTACTGACTGACGTCATTATAAACGTCAATTATATTCATGTCCGACGTCCCATTGACGTCACCGGCTATTACGTCAGTTGTTTAGTCGACGTTAAAAGCCCAAAATAACCAACGTTAAACAGCGTTTTTCCACTAGTGTATATATACCTTACAAATTATTTCTCTTTTAACTTTATAAGGAATTAAACAAAAACAAAAATATTTTACATTTCTTTTCATAAAAAACAACAAAAATAAATCATCTTATACTAGCTTTCTATTTCGTTTTCCTCCCTTTTTTTTCATACCTTTTCTTCTTTAATTTTCTTTTTCTAAATCATATTTACACAAAGTTATAAAAAGAAAAAGGAAAGACTTTATTAGTTAGCTAACAAATAAGATTAATTCCTTTTATCTCTATTTTTGTAAAAAAATGAGAAATGAATAAGAGAATAATTATTTTGGGATATATGATGAAGAGAGTGGGAAAAAATAATAAAGAAAATAGATTAAAAATAAAAGATATTATCTTTTAATCAACAAAAATGATATATATATGAAAGTGTCCGACACATTTACAAATATTATCTATACACAGGAAATATATTAAAATTAAAAATTGATCTTCCAAATAAGATTATCTTTAAGTATTATTATGCATTTTCACATCTTAACTATATTTTGACATTCGAAAATTTATAAAAGAGTTCATAATTTAAACAAGAGGAAAAATGTATATTGTTATTAATAATTAGGAAAATCTTTAATAATAGATTGTGTCTCGATATCTAATAATTTTGTCAAAAGTATTTTATTTAATTGTTGCACATCTATCTCATACCATATGCAATATTCAAAATGATCTCAATAATTTATTTTTTATTAATAAAAAAATTGATTAAATAAACATGAAATACTTTAACTGAAATATAAAATCAGAAAAAAAAAGAGGTTTAATTCAGACAAAACAATGACCCTCTTTACAATACACACAAAAACTAAAAAAGAAAAAAAGTTGAGCTAGACTAAATCAACTGTGCTTCTTGCAGCCTACACACCAACGTAAACTTGATCAATGGAAGTATAGGTTTGGTATTTCCAGAATGATCGCACTTACTGATAAATTATTTATTTACTTTGGATTATATTCCATAAGGAGAAGGTTATATAATTGTTAGTTTTTCCAATTGAGTTAAAATCACATATAAATAAATTAAATAACGTGAAAATATGACAACCTAAGTTTTCATTAATCATATTAAAAAACATTCAAATAATCTTAAACATTAACCATTTAATGGTTGTTATTAATTTTTTAAAAAACTGAAAATGTCAGTTTAAATATTTTATAAATTCATTTTTAGTTTGATGCTTGGAATTTAGTTAATTGACTTTAATTTAAGATTTTGGTAAATATTATGATATCTTTCAATTAGAAATTTTTTTTGTAATAATTAAATCACATTTGTTGTATCTTTTATTTCTCTAAATCTTTTCAATCAAGGTTAGCTCACTCACACGAATAATAGTCTTTAGAATGAGTCTTCTCCTTTTAGAGTTAGTCTCTTATTCTTCAAAAGGATTTCTGTCTCTTTAATTTGGTGAAGTCTATTGTTTATGTAAAATTTTTGTAATTAAAGTAAAGAAATTTGTTGACAACCGATTTTTGTTTATATATTATTTATTTTTCAATGATTTTTGTACAATATTTTAACAAATTAGAACTAAATATATATTTTTCCAATTAATTAAATAAAAATATTAATTATTTAAAAATCATTAATAAAAAAAGAAATAAAAACAATAATAATGTCAATTATTATTATGAAAAATAAATTTAAATAACAAAAACAAATAAAATTGTTAGATCAAATATTTATTTGTACAAAAAGAAATTAGTTTATAGTTTCCAAATAATAGAGGTGTCTTTTAATATTTTATTCCTGGATAATTGTTGTGTTGTAAATCATATTCATGATACTGATTTTGATAACATTGTATAATTCAATTTTGACTAGGTCTAGCATTTATTATGAGATAATCAAATGCAATATGTTACCTATAGTCTATAGAGTACTCAGTTAAACCAAAACTTACTGATTTGTTTTATTTGTTACTTTTAAAATTAGGATGTATCAAAAGCTTACTTTGAGTAAACTGTTTCTTTGTTTCAAATGATAATGTTTTACTTTTTTTACATTTATTGACAATGGTTTATCGTGTGTCCTGAATAATGGTTTCTTGTACATTTTGTTAATCTTTTTTTCTTCCTATGCGTTCAGAGACATAAAATTTGTAGAATTTGATACTTGCAGACTATTTAAACCGTTATATGATTCAATCATGTCAAGACATTTAAAGCAATCTCATGATAATTATTGATTACATTATGTTTTTTACTACCTTTTAAAATACCTTACTAATATTTTTTTTACGAAATATATGAATTGAATAAATATATATATTAATAAATAATGTGAATAAAATAAAAGTTTCATATTCTTTAAACATAAAATTAGTTTTTAATGTGATTTTAAATTTGCACTTGCTAATTGTCACCCTAAAGTCAATAAATATGTAATAAATTGAGTATTGATAATGCGTGAGGTTTTTTCTTTTAGAGAATAAGTTGTGATGACATTATTACTTATGCTTATGAGATAGTTATTGCATGTTGGTAATGAATGATGCTATTTTTTCATATCATTACTTATATGATTGTTATACTTACCGAATTTCTTAACAAAAACAAATATATATTGAAACTGACGTATGGTTCTTTTGTTTTACTTCTTTTTACACATTTTTCCCCCCCTCTGAAACTCCACTTTATTGCTATGTATATAACGTGATAATATAAAAAAATAGATGCTCTCTCAAGCATCTGTCGTCACATCGTAGAAAAATTAGCTTTCATATTGGAATTTATGGTGAAAACCAAAAGGAAGAGAAAGAAGTTAAGCAAATATATAATAAAGGGTTGCTTTCATAAGACTTGCCTACTAAGGAAAACCTTTTACATGTACCCATCTATTCACATTTTTAACAAATCAAGGGCTTCAATTGAAGAATCTCATTAATTAAAGGTTATTTTCATAATTTTTTCTATCTTTAAATTACCATTATATAACACGACACAAATTTTGTAATTATCCTATATGCTATGTTGAATGAAAACAACTCTAATATGTTATATAGAGGCATCGAGAATCCCGCAGAACAGTGGATGCAATAGTAACAACGCTAATTTTTTTGGTAAAATTAAAAAAGCTAGAACAAATTAGAATTTGTAATTTAGTATGTAGAATGCAATAATGGATGTCAATTGTTTGAATGTTGTCTTGACACTGAATATATGTAAACAAATATTTACCACAGTAATGTATTTATTTTTGTTCATTTTAAATAGTTATACTGAATGGTAAAGATTAATAATTATTTAAATATTCAAAAGCATTTATATATTATAAAAATAAAGAATTACTCAAACTCATAAAATTATATATAAATATAGATTTAAAAGTTAATAATCACTTAACTACATACATAATATATATATTTTGTTATAATATTAATTACTCATGCATATAATACTTCAATCCATCTTTATAATTTTTAGAAAAAAATAAATAGATACACGATATGTAATCTATAGATTCAACACTCTATTTATGCGTGGCTAAAAAATAGCCAAGGTGATAATATGTGGATTATTACTCAAACCTTTATTTCCCAAAATATTTTTTATTTAACACATTTTTTTTATATTTTCACATTCTTTTTTAATATATGCATGTAAACAAATAATGCTTTCATCCAAATCATTACTAAATTACTATCTGTTTGTATATGTCTTATGATACTTCAATTTGAATTATGTATGTTTGATACATATTTGTATCATATACTTTAATAATTTTTATTAATGAAGTATTTAATTTATAAAATAATAGTATTTTATGATGATAATAATATTTACTATATATAGTTTTAATTTGAGTTCACACAATAACAATGTACATATTTATTATGTTTTTAGAAATTTTGTACAATTTTTAATATAAAAGGAGGATTGGAAATATTTATTCTGCTCCATCTTATTTGACGTCAATTTTAGTTTTATGTGGAATGAAATTATTATTTTATAGTGGTGAAGTTCTTGTTCCGTGACGTACGCAAAACATTTTGTTTCGTTAACTGGCTTATCATTTGAATTGACTTTATCGGTGTCGGTGAGTGCATGCTCATGTTTGGTCGGAGTAAGCAAATAAAACCGCCCCCGCAAATTGCGCTTATTACATGCACGGTTACTTTTCAGTTTAGTATTTTCATTCTGGTCTGTTAAGGTTCATGTCTTGCAATGCAAAAGTTCAATAATAGTCACAGCATAATAAGGATCATTGTTAATCCGAGATTTGTTTGTTGGGTAGACATGGAATGGAAATCGGTTCAAATTAATATCTAAGTTACTAAGATGTGGTTATTATGATGTGAAACTACAGGTAAAAATGCGAATTGCGATCTATTAAAGTGGTGAAATGGAAGAATGTGAATGGTAAAAGCAGATTAGCCAGTTTAGTCGGTGTGGATTTGCAAAAGCGATTTCCCTCCTTCACCCTTTTGTGTCATTCTGAAATTCCGACACTGATTAAAAAAGTTGCGTGAATTTTCTATTAAATACATGCATGCCATCTCTCTCGGATCTCGACATATATAAGAGTGAGGCTAGTTAGGATTAGGATGGTCCTAACGAGAAATGGCACATATATTCTAATGGTGGTCGATCTAATAGTGTACCAATAAAGAAAAAAAGGTATTTTTATATGCAAAAAGATAAATAAATGTGAAGATATGGACCACCCTATGGTTCGTAGGATGGTTCAGTGGCATGTAATTACAAGTTTCAAGCCTGTTCAAAAACGTAGGTGGTGTTAATGAAGTCTCAGTCTTAAACGCACACAATCCCCCACCATTTGTGGAGTCCCTAGAAGATCCCTTTCAGACGCTCTCACACTTCACAAAACCTTCATGGTATCTGAAATTTAAAAAACAACCAAACAACAGTGTTGTTTTTTTCACGTAAAATAATGTTATTTTTGGTGGAGGTTTTTCATGAATATGTGTTGAGGTTTGATAGGTAGTAGGATAGGAATGTAGCGTGAATTGTGTTGTGTCCTACATTATTATTATTATTATTAACTTGACTCTCCCAGGAAAAGCATAGTAAAGTGTAATATAGAAATTAATTAAAATGAAAATGAAGGAGAGGAAAAAGAATGGAATGCGCGGAGTGCGCAGTGCACACCCTGAGGCAGAGCAAAAAGGTTTGCAGAGAGGTGAAGAAGAAAGAAGTGAGAATAGGGAAAGTGAGGTGATGGGAAGAGAAATTTGGTAAGCCGCGGAGAAAGCTACCCTCACTGGACCACTTGCTTTTTAATAGACAAACATTTAAAGCTGTCTTCTCTTCGCCACCTTCACTCTTCCACCTTCATCCCTCGCGCGTGCCTTTTCCTCGCCTTCAAATTTTTTTCCTAAATACTCAAAATTTCATTTTTAAAAAATTTAAAAATTAATTACATCATTTACTTCAAATTATAATAAAACTGTATTTAAGCCTTAATTGAATTACTTTCATAAATCTATGTTTGGGCCACTTTTTGCGTCCAACATCTGTTACTTCTTTATATGCACGCGAGTTTAAAGTTTTAAATACAGATACTTAATGCCAAAACATCAATAAACAACATTAGCTTACGGCCATAAATTCGAAACACCTTTGACTTAATTAATTACTTTTTATTTTTTTCATCTTTATTGATTTGAACAGTAAGTCATTTCGGTTTTGTAACTTTGTTTAGTCAAATAAGCTTTTTAACTTTTAAATTTGACCGATTTTAGTTTTGTTTCCACTTAATTAAAAATTTTACATTATTAATTTTCTATCTAAATGTTTTAAAATGTTTAAATTTATGATGTAAAATCATTAAAAAAGGTTAATTAGAAGTTACGCATTAGGTCAAATTTGGATAAAATTCGAAAGTTTATTGTTAGGCGTGATATTTGATTGGAAATGAAAAAATCATGAAACTCAAAGAGTTTATGAAAGTTTTACTCACGAGAACATGTGGAAATTATGTTTCAATGTTTCAGTTGCTTCTAAGCTATATATATTTTTATAGATAAATAATTCTATTAAAGGGAATATTTGAGATGTTACAATCCATATACAAGAAAAAAAATAAAAAGAGAATATATAATTCTAAAATTTGGTAGTAAAGTGAATGATAATTTTGTAATGCGTGTTTTTTCTATTATCATACGTAATTTTATATATTGACTAATTTTTTTTTTATGTATTAGTATCGAACCAAGCGTTACACAAACTAGTGTAGCATGTTTTATGTAAGATATATAGTAGGAAATAAGGCACTTAAAAGTAATAATAGTCATAGTTAATGGTTGGGTTAGGTATGTTTAGAGGGGAAAAACTGTCAAAATCAGTTAAACGGGATAACGTTGATTCTGTTTCGTTTTAGTAATTTTTTCTCCGGTATATGATTATTCTGCTTATCCCATCACTGGTAAAACTTTGACCATTTTTAAGCTTTCACTGCAAGTAAAACAATACGTGGTTTAAGTTATTTTATTTCAAGAATTAATAACATGACTTGTGATTGGGCTGAACCAACCTAATTTCAAACATATCGTTTTGAGATACGTCAAGGGTGATCCAATTAGATGAAACCGATGATTGTAAAAGAAAATGAGGTTGAAATATTTGATTTTGTATTTTTTAAGATAGATTACGCAGGAAAGATGTAAGAATGGTTTGTCTTGTTGGTGAAATGGAAAGGAAAAGGAAGAAAGAAGTGGTATAAAATATGGGAGTTGATTGAAAAATAATAAAAAGAAGGGGAAATGGGCAATAATGATTGTGATGTCATGTGAAGTAAAAGGAGGGTGAAGATATTAAATGTACGTAGGTAGCGAGCATGCAGTGAAATGAGCATACAGATTGGAATGTAGGTTTTCCTAAAGTTGATAGTTTATATAAGTAGTTCCTTAAATGGGGCGCAGATTAATTTGGTGGAGGGAAGTATTAATTAAGGAAAACCTAATTAGGGTGTTTAATTAAGAGATGTGATGAAATGGAAATGCGCGTGGAAGAAAAGATGCGGTCCCACGGGATGCAAAATGGAAGAAGAGGATGGGTGGAGTACTTTAATACACCAATTAATATATAAGAATTACATTGGACCACCTCATCCCAAATATCTCATTTTTACACCATCTATTTTTTCTCTACCCTCTGCACAAACACAACAACAACAACAACTTAACTTAGGATCACTTCGATCTTGGGATTCGTTTCCTTACAAAGATACCCTTAATCTCAAAACCAATGCTTTTCTTTTTCTTAAAAAATTCAAAACCCTTCTCATTCTCAAACAATAAACAAATTCATCTCCCAACACAGACAGACCCTACAAATCTACTATTTTTCTATCATGCCAACATTATGGTGGATTTGGATCTGCCTGGTAAAAGCACAATTTCTTCAAAAATCAACATTTTCGTAAATCAGAGAGCAACTCATGTGGCGGCTTGTAGTATATGTACCAGGCAAAGGACGATCATAACTTTCTGTTGCTCCTGGTCCTTCATTAGTACTTTGTAGAGACGGTCTTTTTTTCTTCTTCTTTCTTTTAATTATGACTCGTATCTGGCTCAGCTTTTTTTATTATTTATTTTTATATATTCTATTTTCTTTTAATAACGTTATTTATTTTACTGGTTGTAGGAACCACGGATAAGAAATAATTGAGGAAATTTCCTTGATATTTTTCTCACTGTACCAGAAGTCTATTTTGGTTGTATTTATATCTTGCATTGACCCACTTCCAAGAGAGAGAGAGAGAGAGAGAGAGAGAGAGAGAGAGGCAGACATATATCAAATTATGATCATGGCATGAGGGTCATCATCACTCCTATCTGATCTTCTATTTCTGAGGAAGTATTTCTCATCCTTGTTCCTAGGTTGGTTTTCATGGTAGCTCTATGTTGGCTTATTAGGAGAACAAGTCTGAGATAAACGGAGCTCTCACTCTCCAAACTACCGCCGTCGCTGTTCAGAACTACCCTCCACCGACTACCGTCGGAGACAGACAAACCCTACTTTGATCCGTTTTCCACATACCTAACTAATTATTCCACTTCCATTACGGTAAGATCTGTTTTATTTAATCACTTTCCACATAAACAAGCAAAGTAACTATTCAGCTTCCTTTCTTTCCGCCCTTCTGCTTTTGGCCTTGTTTATGATTCGGCATGGACATCTCTTAATGCTTTTCAACTCTGTTTCAGTGCTTTGTGGATTGTTTTGCGGGATGAAACAGCTCGACAAACCAAGCACGTCCCTTGCAACGATATTCCAACAACGAGCCAAACCTGAAGCAGTATAAGTAATTGGTGGAAAGGCAATTGATGAATTAAGAAGAAGAACTGTTTGCAACCCGACGAGCTTTGGATAGTTAATTTGATTCGATGGCTCGACAACTGTGTGAAGATAAATCATCATCCGAATTCTGCTACTCTGATGTGTCATCGGGAAATCCAACGATGCTGGTGAACCAGATCCAAGGCTTTGTGTCAGACCCGGAGATGTACAACCTCAGCACGGGCATGGAAATGATAGGGTTTCCAAAGAGTGACACCAACGCTGTCATGTGGAGAAGTTTCATCCCCAAACCGGGTTCTTCCTCTTCCAAAACCATGAACGAATCTTCCACCCCTTTCTACCACCGTGACTACAGCAACAAGCCTGCAGATTTCACACCGGGGAATATTTCTGAAACAAGTGCCGAGAATCTAATTGTTGGAGCCCACGATTCGGCCCCGTGGCAAGACGACAACAGCCATAACAGGTTTGACGATTCTTCTTTAAGGTGCGTGTTCCCTTGTGAAGCCAACGAAAGGCCCAGTCAAGGTCTTTCACTCTCTCTCAGTTCAACCAACCCTTCCACTATCGGGTTGCAGTCTTTTGAGCTACGACAAACAAGCCACCATCCTGATTTTGTTCCCTCGGGTTCCAGAGAAGGCTTCTTTGGAAAACCAGTGAGTGTTCAGCAGCAACAGATGTTACAAGATGGGTATGTGAGTTCTAATTCCAAAGCTGCAAGTGTTTACCTACAAGGACATTTCCTGGTGAAGAACTCCAAGTATTTGTTGCCTGCACAGGACCTTCTCAACGAGTTTTGTAGCCTAGACGCAAAGATAAGCGAGGCGGGAAAGCTTAAATCGTTGAAGAAACAGTGGGAAGAGGATAACATATGTACTGGTTCCTCGAAGAAGCCTTCTCTGACCTCTCTCGAGTTCGTGGAATTGCAGAAGAGAAAGACAAAGCTGCTTTCGATGCTGGAAGAGGTATATATGTTTGATGTCTGTTTCCAAATCTTGTTTGGCTTCATTTAAGAGTGTTGTGTACTAGAACTACTTTTTTGCAAGGAAATAACATACCTTTATCCATCTTTCACCAAAATATGGAAAAAAGCGTGTAAGTAGGTTAAATCCACGCCTTTACTCCAAGTGAATTGGTAATGGTATTGGTATCTATCCGTCCAGGTTCCTTAACTTTTGGGTTGGTGTGTGTGGGTTGATTGGATTGGGGTCTTTCGATTTTGATTCCTGAACTAACTCAGCAACTACTACGGGCCCTTTCATTAAATGCTATGCTCTCAACTCATGAAAATATTCACTCCTTTTTCATTTACCTTCGCAATGCAAATCCCTTTTCCATCTTCCTTTTGCCTGGCAACATTTATTCTTACAGCATGCATGGTGAATCATTTCATTCCATGGAGACTAACTAGCTGTAACTTTCAAATTAAAGTGTTGCATATTTATATTTTGGCTTTGATTTGTCTTCAAGGTCGACAGAAGGTACAAGCACTACCGAAATCAGATGAAGAGTGTGGTGTCGTCGTTTGAAGCGGTGGCGGGTAATGGTGCTGCCACGGTGTACTCGGCGTTGGCTCTGAAAGCCATGTCGAGACATTTCAAATGTTTGAAGGATGGGATTTTGGGGCAGATTCAAGCAACAAGAAAAGCCATGGGAGAGAAAGACCCAGTTGCACCAGGCACAACAAGGGGTGAAACACCTAGGCTCAAAGTCATTGACCAAGCACTGAGACAACAAAGGGCGTTTCAGCAAATGAGCATGATGGAAACCCACCCTTGGAGACCCCAACGTGGCCTTCCCGAGCGTGCTGTTTCGGTTCTTCGGGCTTGGCTTTTTGAGCATTTTCTCCATCCGTAACTAACTCTCTCCCTTGCTATATTGCTTCATCATTTTCTTTTGTGTTTGCCAGTTAGCTAGTTACATATATTATTCAAGTACCAATATAAGTAACCAACAAAGTAGATTTTGCTCAAGAATCAATGTTCTCTCTATAATAAAATAAGACACCAAACTGCAACTTGATGTACCGTGTGTTTCTCACGCCTAACGTATAGAATCTCAATGATTTCTGCTTGCAAAAACTATGGTACATTTTGGTAGTTTCTGCGCATCACTATTCAGATTCCTTCTGTTGGTATTTCGTCATGTTATTTTCAATCTTTCGTAAGCAAAGTAGGCACATAAACAATCCTTTCATTTGATTATACTTCTTTTCTACCAATATTGCTTGATGTTTAATTAACAACCTGCTAGGTTAATTAATTTGAATGTTTTAAACTTTTGTAGGTACCCAAGCGATGTCGATAAGCATATTTTAGCACGCCAAACCGGTCTCTCGAGAGGCCAGGCACGTTCATATCTTTCTCTTACACATACACACCTAAATTCCCATTGGTTACATATGTTTTGCGTAGATAAAATAGATATTAGGTATAAGATGTTGTTATTATTATATCATTGGATAGATTTCTTGTGAAAATTGAAAACCGCGTTGGGTAACCCGAATGTTTGAAAGCAGGTTTCGAATTGGTTTATTAATGCAAGGGTGAGACTATGGAAGCCAATGGTGGAGGAAATGTACTTGGAGGAAGTGAAGGATCACGAGAACAACATAGCTTCCTCAGATGGTGCTACTGATCCAGACAATGATATAAACTCAAATGTTCAAAACCCTCCTCCACCCCATGCAACACGATCAGAGGATCAGAAGCCATCACTGCTTCGAATAGACTCCGAGTGTGCGTCCTCCATCATCAACAACCACACCATAGACAACAAAAACGACCCAAAGAGCCAAGAACAGTGCTTTGGGTCGGTGGAGCTTGATTTTTCATCATACACACACCAGTCCCCGGGCATGGTTTCTTTCGGAAGCAATGATCAAAGCGGGAACAGCCAGAGCGGGGTGTCTCTCACACTAGGGTTACAGCAGCATGGAGTAAGCCTAGCGTTCCCGCCACCATCACAGAGTTCACTGTACTACGCAAACCCAAGGGACCAAATTGAAGATTGCCAACCAGTTCAGTACTCTCTTTTGGATGCTGAAGGACAAAACCTGCCTTACAGAAATTTAATGGGAGCACAGCTTCTCCATGATTTGGCAGGATAGATCATGGATTCTTTATATCCCCAGTTCAGATTAAAACGGTTACTATAATATGAATGATCAAGCACAAATCAAGATTAGTTTTTTTTCTTAGCTAGCTAGCTACATACAAATGCTTAATTCCATACATAAAGCTATATATATATATATAAACTTGGTTAATTAGATAAGCCTACTTACGTACAGTTCAGTTTCAACATGTGTATTCATGTCTTTAATATGGAATTGAATTCGTAAATATCAAGATTTTACAAAGAATTTTTTTACTTAACAAAATTTTGTTTCAGTACGCTGATATGGTATGCCTAGTGTTGAATTTGAAGGGAGAGTTCCATTAGCACTGAGCTAGTGGGAAATAAAATTCGTTTTGTGAGGATTGGAGATATTTGTAGTTTTTTATGAAAAGAAAAGAATATATATTGCAAAACGACAATGATATTAGGTTGTAGAAATTTGGTTGGATGCTAAGAAGAACAAGAATTAGAAAAAAAATATCAAAGATAATTTGGTGGGTGTGGTCCCTAATTCACGCCTTCATGAAGACAACATCTCGTGGCGATAAGAATTGGTTGCTTTTATGATTTGTCAACTTTTGTCATTGGTTTCTTTTTTGGCCAATATAAGAGATACCCTTGAATTATAATAAATTTAGTATTAGAGATGGTAGGCTATTCAAAGGATCCTATCAACCCTATATGTTCTCTAAGGAGTGCAACTTGTGTGTCAAAGGATGAAGAACAGAATCGTACCCACCAGACATGGATGCACATATCATGCCCATACATTTTTTTATTGGTGTAATAATAGATGAGGAGACTGCGATTGTTCACAAACTCTTTATTAATTTCATATTGTTGTAATTTGTCAGAAAAAAGAAAAAAAAAAAAGCAGCACCTTACCCGGTAAAGGTCGTTCATTTAACCTATATTATTATTTTCTACACATAATAATAATTTAATTAATTAAAATTAAATCATAGAGTGAGTTTTTTAAATATACGTTTAATTAGGAATAGCAAATAAATGAAATTTATGGGTAACGATATATGAAACATATTTATTTGATTTTATTTTCTTCTCTTCTATATGCCAAATAAATGAAACATATTTATTTGATTTTATTTTTATATTTTGTTGGTTCGGAATGAATGTTGTATTTCCTGTTATGTCTGTGGTTAACAGCGAAGCAGCAGAAGAAATAAAGAAAAGAAAACAAAAGCTGGAAGCATGCACCCTAAACAGTCACATGGTTGACTTCCTAGAAGTTTAAAGAACAGGCATACAATATACTCCAGTCAAACAAATTATAGCACATGTGTACCTAGGGAAAATGTGTTAAACACTTTCATTATTTAAAATACTTTTGTTGTTCTTTCCAAAAATTTAATTGGATTTTTTCCCATATGAATCCATTTGGTTACATTTTATTTCGAATTACGCCACATTTAATTTTTAGGTATTCCATATGTCCATTATTTGCACAAGAACATATAGTATATTATACAAGTCATGTTAATAATATCGATTCCTTAAAAAACTTATTAGAATTGTGAAAGTTTAATTTATTTACATAGCAAAAGATACTATTATTTTAACTTCGAACACATTTTTACACACATTTATATTTATTATTTTAGTTTTAAATTAAATATATTTTTAGTTCTTAAATTTTAATACAAAATTAAAATTTTTGTTCAAAATTTTGATATAATTTTGTTTTTAAATAATACAAATAAATGAATTTAATCCTTTTAATTCAATGTTGTTAATTGTTATTCACAATATTAAGTAGATGCCTTTTTCCAATTAATATTGAATTCCCAATTAATATTAAAGTGTCTCATATTAACATTTGAGTTGTTTACATAATTTGACATGTTCTTATTTTGATATATTATTTGAGAATTGTGTTTGACACGTGTTTCGGAATGGGCGGCGCAAGTATTAACGTCCAATTAGTGGATTGTCAATGGGATTAGTCAGTCTCCAATTAGTCGTTTCCAAATCCAAGTATTGTTCATCAAAGTCGTTGGAAAAGTACTTGCAGAAAGTATTTCGATGTCAAAATTAATAGGCGACGAAGCGAAAAATGATTAGTTATGATCATGCATGTGTTGTGCATACATGTGAAAGTCATGCCTTAAATTTTTATTTATAGAAGTTGTTATGAGTTTTTACTTTTTTGTTGGCTTAATCACAATCCAATCATACCTTAATCAATATTTGTTGGTTTATTCATGATTATCATTCATGTTAATGTAAGCTTCATTAAGTATTGTCGTTCAATTAAGTGGTTGGTATGAGTGGTTGGCCACGAGTGATCTATCCTAGTTGTAAGTCGAGTGGTCAATCAAGGATGATCAGTTCATGACAATAGGTTAACAGTGATTGGTTCATTTTTAAAATTTAAAAACTAAAATGTATTGTAATTTTAGACATGAATGAATTTCAATTTCACTCCTACATATTAAAAACATTTTTAATCCTTTAGTTTTTAATTTTTATTTTGTAAATAAAAAATTAGGAGGAATTGGTGGACATTTAGTGCAATGAAAGAAAATAAGAATTTTGATGGTAGGGCCATTGTTGAGGTATAGAGCGAGAACATTGGAAGAGGAGGATGGAAGTAAAGAAGAGTTAATACGTGTGTGACTAATGAAGCAATTTGGATAGAATATTATTAGAGGAGAGAGGACCGTTTTTCATACGTTGGTGTTAATTTCACAACAATGTCGTATGTGATGAAATTGTAGAATAGGGTCTTCGTCTTCTTCAACTTCCCAACCAACTTCCCAATTTTGTCTCTTCAAATAATCCCATCAATTTTTCACTAAACAATTGCCGCATCTTACGTCTCACAATTCCTTTTCTACGTCTTTCTCTGTCTCTACGCACCTATAGACGTTTTCCCACTTCCCTTCATTATTATAAATGCAACATATTTCTTACACCTAAAGGACATTTTTTCGTTTCCTGTTTGTTAAGAACACCTACCTTTATTACCTAAACCCCTTTCTATATCTAGAAAGAGAAAAAAATATATAATAAATTTAGGATATATCACATCATGACATTAGTTACAAAGATAAAAAAAAAAATAGTGAGGCATATTAATCAAATTTTGGTCATTCAAGTAAGTATCGGTTTGGTTCAATAGTATTAAACAAATCACTACCAATCCCGATCGACCATGAAATCACTTGAAGACGGTCGTCTAGTGAGCAATTCACTAGCGATACCGGGCGGTTATCTCATCGCACGAATATAGAAACTTAAAGCTTACAGATCGCGCAGAGGTTCAATCATAGAAAAAGGTAAACGAAGCCAAAATTACTACATTCATCACGGATGCTTTTACAAACGAAACAAAACAGTAAAAACTAGAGATATGGGGTCCCAAGTATAATATATAAAACAAGACAGAAGAAAGTTACAACCAAAATCAAAAGCTAAGTGTCAGTAGGAGCAATTTCCTCAACAGGAGCGGAGGAATTCTGATGGGGTTAGGGGGGAGATGTCTCTTCAGGCTCGGGAAGGGCAAGAACAACTAATTCCCCGTTCACCACATCCTTCATAACGTCAAAGTCATTGAAATCGGAGGGAATTTCGAAGAAGTAACGGCATTGAGATATAGCTTGTTCAAACCCCCTGAGACGTCGTTGCAGATCTCATTCCCCAAGGCTTTGTTCTCGGGAATAACTTTCTCCTGAGCGGCAACTAGAGCATCCCTCTCTCGGGTCAAATCTGTTATTTTCGAAGCATTATTCTGCAGATCCAACTTCAGGCCCTCATTAGCTTTCTTCATTTCCTCAATTGCCTTTTGAAGCTGTCGACCGACACTCCTCACTTCGGCTAAGGTTGCAAAATACTTCTGCCGCTCTTCCTCAACAGCCTTTTGAAGGTCTTCTATGCGCAGGTTTAACTCGTCGTTGGATTTTTGAGCCTTCTCTAAATC
This sequence comes from Vigna reflexopilosa, assembly GCA_027742785.1. Taxonomy (NCBI): domain Eukaryota; kingdom Viridiplantae; phylum Streptophyta; class Magnoliopsida; order Fabales; family Fabaceae; genus Vigna; species Vigna reflexopilosa. The sequence continues at coordinate 1,815,647 of CM050930.1, read as the reverse complement.
CAGCCGAGCCGATTACAACTCCTCGTCAATAATGGAATTAGCAGAACCAGCTGCATAGGCAAAATATAAGTTAGCTCGGACATTTAGCTCGTAGCCCATATTCACTGCTTCACCAGTGGTCATCCCGTGAAAAAGTTTTTTCTCTTCTGGATTAAGGTGGTATTCCACGCGATCCGCCAAGTGCACACTGTGGTCGAACGGCCCTGCCAACAGAGGGCCTTCGGGAGTTCTTCTCTTCTTTTTGCCCGAAGATACTGACTTATCTTTTGTAGTTTTTTTTTTTTCCAAGTTGAAGAGAAACATCATCAGGAGAAGCGACAGCTGGGGGAGTAGTGGAAGGAGATGAATACGGAGCTATCTTGAAAGCGGGATTCACAGAGCGAGAAACCTTAATTGGTACAACCCGAGGAAGATTGGAAGACGATTGTGCAGGTGCAGAAGAAGTTCCCACCCCAGATTTCTTTAATTGTGCTTGCTTGCGAGACATCATCAGCAAGAAAGCTTTGTTTTTCTCCATCTTGTCGAAGATATCTAAAAAGTAGAAGATACTCAAGTAAATTACAAATGGCAATCATAACAAACAATGACGAAAGCTTACCGAATACTCTAAAGCTCAGAGACTTGGAACCCATAAGCCCGATGAGGACGTGCGACGAGTTCTTTCGGGGTAACTGATCTAACTGGCTAATGGTATCCAGTTCTTCGGGAGTAAGAATAGATTTCGGACGAGAAACTACTTTCTTTGGGTGTTCGGTCCAATAAAATGGAAACTTTAGCCGATCGTCATTCATGTAGAAGCTGGGTCGGTTTTCCTTAATTGCTATTTTGCAAAATCGGGTCTTGAACTAAGAGGAATTGAACAGAGTAAACAGTTGTTTACACTTCACGTTATTTTATTTTATATCCACTCAACTAGTTGATCTCTTCACTAAGTCACTACGACTGCGTGTGTGAGAGAGAATATATCTATCTGCACGCAATGCTTCAAAAGGAATCTTTGACCATTTGATGTTTTTAAATATTCAAACCATTTAATTACGGGGTAAATTGGGTATTTTGAAAAAATTTGAAGCTGTAAGATATGAATATTTTTATGTTGGGCTGAAGGGGCCCAAAGTTGAAGGTTTTACAGATTAAATAATTCAAGCCAGAAACGTAAAATATTTGGACTGGGATAGGACATATTTCTATATTCTTAATCCTACTATTAGTACCCCTTGAACGATATTGGCACCAGTCAACTAAGAAAATTACCATTACATCCCATCCTGGTTGAAATTTCTCTCATGACGAGTTCAACATATTTCCGAGAGACCATTGGTTCTGCTAAATTATAAAATAGTCAATACACCAAACCACTTAATGATAATCACAATACAAACGGAATATGTTTAAGTGTAGATATTTAAAACATATTTAGTTGTGTTCTTTCTCATATTATTATCCTATAATGCTCAACCATGTGCAATCCAGTTAACAATAGTGATCAGAATAATAATTACATATTTATATGCTCTCAGGGTTTTTGGATGGAAGAATGGCTGTAAACAACGCATTTGAATTCTAAGGATTATCTAGCAAAGCAGAAAAGTTACGTGCTGCCCTCTGAGCTATTTCATCTGCAACTTAATTAAATAGAAATACAATTTTGTAACCAATAATAACGATACTTTTTTTATCAATTACAGCATGAACTTTCTTTCCACAACCACCCAATCTCAGAACGCCCGGGAAGAATTACAAAATTTGAAGTTAACGTAAGTCCAATAAATGAAGAAATGAGGTCCAAGAATATGTGTGTGTGTATATATATATATATATATATATGTGCAGAGAACCCAGTTAATCAATATTGATTCACAGTTTTCACAATGAAACAGGTTCGTGGATCTCGCCATCTCTGCATATACCCACATCTATCTTCAGGATTCCTGTCTTGTTGGTCTTCATCACTCGGCAACAATTTCTCCTTGGGGCCTATCATACATGTAATGAAATTAAGGGTTAAGATTTTAATAAGTTTATAATGATTTAAGGAATATAGAAAATATTAATGAATGTGTTGATGTTAACATACTCTATCCCATAGATGCGGGTCTGGCTTCTTGTGCACCTCTACTTTTTGAAGCTGAGAAGGATCAGGCATCTGCCAGTGACATTCTGGGTGAGGAACAAGATGTCTGTCATATTCAGTCACTGTGTGTTTCAATGTGGAATTCAGTTTTGCCTTTGAGAAGTAAAACACGAAAGGCTTCTGACACGGGTTTCTGCTAACCGGGCGTGTGTTGAATGCATATGCAGTGTAATCTGCTCTTCTATACCAATTCAGGAATGTTCTGGAAGGCATTTCCATCTCCCTCTGTGTGAATATCCCACGAAATATTTGAACAGCAAAACCCCATGAAACCGAAATGGTCCATTTTCTTTTCTTGTCGTAGCAAATTGATTGCTGAACGAGGGACGCTGAGTCAAGCTTCATTGGAATGGTAAGCCGTTGAAGGGCTTCTATTCTGGTAACGTTCGGGAATATTGGCTCAACCACATCAAGGTGGTGCAGTGACACCAATGGAGTCACTGGATGAGCTGCAAGAAGCCCCAACAGGTTCCCATACACATCATACTGTTTCAACAAAAAGAATCTATTAGTTTCGCAATGTCACTGTTAGCTAACTCATAAAAAGACAACCCTAATCACGGAAGAAACAACAAAAGTCCTCGTCGTTTAGTGTGGTGTTGCTTTCTCAACTACCATAAACCTACGATGATTAAAGTCAAAATATAAGGTTCCTAAACTGGAGCTCTATATGTATTACGAAATGGTAACAAAAGAGTGTTTAGAAACCTAAGTAAATTAGAAAATAACATAGAAGTTGTTCACCACCCACCGTCCTATAATGGACCGTGTTTTGTTTGCAAGAAACTTGCAGTTAGATGCAAAATATCACTTTCAAACTAATCAAGTTCAGTAGCAACTGGTTTGTGTATAATGTAATACATTAATAACTCAAGCATTTAACAGATATATAGCACCGAACATACATAAAAGACAATTCAAACATCAGTTCAATTGTTTGTAGAACACTAGTTTTCATTATATTTTTTAAATATTATGTTATATTCTTCACCCTTCTCCATTTTACATTCCCATGGCCACGTATCTATTAGCTTTAAAATTGTCAATTCAATCAACTCTGTTCGTTCAAAAAAATATATTCAATTTTTGTTAACAAATTATCAACATTATTTGATTTCATTTAGTAATTTGCTTCATGACAACTTCATTAATACAATAGTTATGAACCTGAATTTTATAAGTTATTATCCACAAGTATATGCATATATAATATACTTTGAAAATAGTTATTTTTAATTAAAGAATAATTTTTAACTAATTTATATATTATAGAGAAATTTGTGAAAAAAATATAAACATGTTATCATAATTAATATCGATTACAGATTTTAAGTATTAATCATAACAATCAAATACTAAAAATTATAATAATTAATTAATTCAATAACCATTGAAATTTTTATTTTATTTTTAAAAAAAATATATTTTATGTGTTTGTGTATAACTTAAAAAGTTAAAAATTGATAATAAATTTTCTTAACGAAACGATTGGACCTACGTAAGGAAATCAGAAATGAAACATAAATTGATAATACAAGGTGAATATATCATGTTTTTTAAGATCATATAGTGCTTTGGAAAATTTTGTGATTAAATCAAAAGGAAAAGAAATAAAAAAAAATAGTAAAGCATGATTTATTTTCCTTTCTTCTTTTTAGCAATTAAAGTTACTCTCTTTTATATAAGGTTCTATTTTCGATAAAAAAAAAACTATTTTCATTTAAAAAAAATTAAAAACTAATCTATACTTATAACTTCACTTCATTTAAAGAAAAACAAATCATTTCACTTTCAAACAAATGTGTTTGTTAAACACTAATAAAAGCTATATATTCCATATTTTATGTATTATCCTGGTTTATCAAAGATATTTATAAAATGGGTATGAATCTAAATTTTGTTAAAGGGATCCCTAACATGAAACTTTGTAGATGTCTTAAAGGCACAGTTATTATTCAGTTGATAAATTATTAGATGTGAAACAAAAGAGAAAGACATAATCGAGACCACCGACACCATTGAGTGAACTGTTGTACTGTTTGCAATAACAGTAAATTGGAAAGTTGTACTGTTATATCCTTCACCACCTCTCGCTCTTTCTCCTTTATAGACTCATCTTTTTATTTTGAATATAGATTAATATACGTCTGCATAAAAAGTTTAATTTTGATGATATATATCAAACAAAAAATTCTATTTTCAGAAATAATTCTCATTTTATAAATATTCTAAAATTAATCTCAAACTTTGGTACACCTTGGGTAGACATGTTTTTGTACTTTAATTGATTAATCATGAAAAAGAAAAAGTACGTATTTTATAAAGCTAGATTTTTTGCAAGAATAAATTAGTAGGGGTAGAGGTAGGAATAGAGACCTGGTGAAAACCGAGTTCCTTGGTGAGTGGAACACCGAGTTCAGCCATGCAAGCTTGCATTCGATCATCGGAGCCATACAGAGAAGGGTACCTCTGAATACAACGGTCTTGAGTTTTACTCAGAGCTTTGGCCAAGGGGTAGCTGATGGCGAAGCCCCCTCCGCCGTAGGCCATGCCATAGGAGAAGAATATGTTCTGCAAGTGACTCTCCGACAAGCTCCCAATGTAGTACATGTGGTTGTGGTCGTACTTGTTCAGAATCTTCAGCAGGTTGTCGGTCACGAAAACAGTGTCGTCATCGCCCATGACGAACCACCGCACGTCCTTGAGCCCCAGACGCAGCGTTTCGGTGACGATGCGGGAGATCCGAATGGCGGAGCGGTGACCCAGCTTGTTGGTGTAGACGAAATTAGAGGTGTCCGTCGAAATCTTCACCGGCGGCAACCCTTCCTCCGGGTCGATCTTCACGCGATCGTCCAGCCACACCACTCCCCTCATCTCCTTCTTCCTGTACCAAATCTTTATGTAATTCTTTCTGTGCTCCCACAGCTTCGACGACGCCGCGATTCCGAACACCACGTGACGGAGCTCCGTTTTCTGGTCGCGACGCTTCCCCGTTCCGGTACCCAAAGAGGAGGAGGATTCCCTCTTCTCCGTGGCGTTTGCGTAGGGGAAAGAGGAAGAAGCGAGATGGTTGATGATGAAAGGCGCGTGGTTGCAGGCGCTTGACGATGTTGAGACGAGCTTCAGAGTATAAAGCATGTAGATGAGCGAAACGAAGAGCATTAGCCATACCATAAGCTTCTGTGAGCCTAAGGATCGTGCCTGCGCCGTACATCGACCCTGATCCCACGTTACTTTCTCCGATTCTTTCATTGTCCTGCACAAAAATACCGTTACACACAAAAATGAATTGAATAGTTACGAACACACATTACGAGGTAGCACTTAATTTTTAGGAAGATGCAGCAGCATGCAGAGGTGCCAATGAGCTATATATATGCAATGAAAATAAGGAGAGTGAATATGCATTAGATAAATACTCGTTATCAGAGTTAGACAAACGTCTAAATTTGTACTTTTATAATTAGCAATTTTCACCTCTCTTTGTTTTTACTCTTCTGGGGATTAAGTGCTTAACTACTTTCTATCCAAAGCAAATAAACTACTCTATCAGCTAAAACTGGCAATGGTAAAGTCCTCCCCGTTTGTCTTTTTCTTTCGTTTATCTTCTTCTCGATCACCCACAGATTATTGTTTTTAACTTATATCAATTTGTTATTTTCAAGAATATCTTTATATATTAGTTTTGCAAAAACATGAAAAATCTATCGTTCTCTCTGACACTCATTGACAACATATTAACAATAGAACCGTGTGCTGCCATTTTTTGTCTGAAATTTTCATTTCAGACGAGACTTCTTTTCTATTTGACAATGTTACTTTTCTTAATAAAACCAAAGTTTCTTATCCACAATAGAACTCAGCACCTTTTAAGGAAAAAGGAAAGCAATAATCTCAATTTCTATTACTTGTCCAACAACTATTGCTACACATACACAACACCTTTTACTTACCACTTACCATGCTTAAGTTAGCGAAAGGGATTTTCTGCTGATTTCATTCAACTAGAAATAACCATGCACTTATTGCTAGATACCACACTTTTTTAGCTGCTCATCGGATTAATTTTTACGCACTATATTACAATCTTTTTTATCCTTTAGAACAATTAAAAAAACCACATTGTGATTTGTGTGTTTGAATTTTTTTTGTTAACTCCTCATCTCGTAAAACTATGCCTTGTTCACCTATGAATTGTGATTTCCGTAGTAGATAATTTTTTATGTAGTTAACATGATAATGCTTTACGAAGTGGTACTTTATTCTGTCTCTGTTCTGTTTCCCACCGGAAAACTGTATAATTTATGAGAAATGCTACTAATATGTTCTGTGGTATTCTCACAACTTTTATGTCCAAGGTGGAAACATGTGTTAAATATAAGAAAGTCAACCTATTGTGGATAAAGCAGAAGCAGATAACTAATATAACACGGTAGTTATTTTTCCTTTAATGTATACATACAGTACTGGGAGTAACATATAATAATGAGAAACTTTACCCCACTAAACCACGATGATGAATGGTAAATGTTCTTGAAAAACTTCATAAACACTTTTTTACAAAATTAGAAACTATCTTCTATAATTTTTTTAACTTTTTATTTTTAAATTTGATCTAAACTAATGTTAATGAATTTATCAAACAAACTCTCTATTGTGTTTGCTAACTCGTGCCTTAGAGAGTTCCCCTCTTTTCTAAGATACGGGGCTTCCTTCCTGCACCTCCAAATTTTCTTCCTTCACCTCTAAACTTTTCTAAATAAATCAATCAATTAACCCAACTTTCTGACTAGGGTAAAAAAATGTTTTCTCTCTCTTTATATCTATCCCACATGTTGTCAAAATGGATTAAACCGTGAGTCAGAAGTTTGGATCGGATTGAATTAGAAAAGAAATTAAAATTTTAATATGAACTAATTTTGAATTCATCAAACTAAAAATCTAACTTATTTGGATTGAATCCAATAAACTACGGGCCCGAAAAAAGGTTGATAAATTATGCACTAACCCATGTATTCATATTCCATAGAATAGAATTCATTACTTTTTTATGCAGATGATACTAGGAAGTTTTTATAATTTATCAAGAGTGCAAATTATCATGATTTAGCACTTGACGGTATAACTATTAATTAACAAATATTGGATTAAGTGCACGGCATAGCCTAGAAATTGACAAAAAATCCTTTCTAATTGAATGTACATTCAAAACTGGATATTGCTAACTGAGAAAGAGAGAACAATATATAAAGCATAGAACGAAAGCTACCTAAAAGGGAATACAAATTACAAATGAACGTGAACAACTAGTGGATTATGACAGCAACTAGATTTTCCTTGGAGAATTGGAGCCGGAGGAAGATGCTCTGGAAATTACAGATATGATTGAATGAAAAGCATTGGCTGCTATCTTGGACTTAATCTGCCCTCTTTTTGGAAGTGGCTTTTGGCTTCTCAACCTGTTCCTGTTGGCAAATTCAGCAGCTGAAACACGACCCATTCTGTTGTTCATTCTCTTACTATTAAAAGAACTGATCTTTTTAGTGGAGGTAGCAAATAGTGATTGTGTGAAGACCTGGGTAGGAGGAAATGTAAGGTAGGAAGGAGTTTATATAGAAAAGAACCCTGAAAAACTCTATCCATATTTTTAATATAGTTAGGTACGAGAGAGCGTGGGAGAGTGATGCAAATTAATATCGGGAAAGAGGGCGAAGCAGCACTGTCTCGCTGGTGGGAGTTAGGGAGCATGCCAGCTATTTTGTGTTACTCTATAAGATTCCTTTCCTCTCAACGCATGACAACTTCAGCGTCGAATCCATACTTTTTTATTTTGAATGAGACAAAAACAAATCATCACAAGCGTGTACTATATTATGTAGTTTCAAAGATATAGGATTATTGTTCCTTTCAGCCTTCACCAGTAGGAGCGATGAACACGTGCGGGTAAATCAGTAGGATCTTTGGTATCTTCCTTAGTCGCTTGTTTCTTCCTTGGACAGATACGTATGTTGACATTTGGACATCAATTCAAGAGCATGCTGCACTTCTTTGTCGCTGTCTCAGATTCAGCTGCAAGACCAGCTGGCTGTGTTTATGTATATTCAGGTCAAGCAAATATTAATATATGATTGTATGTTAATGATTTGAGTGTGTATGGAACATTTTTCATGTTATTTATATACACATGATGATGGTGCGGTGTCACAGGGTTATAAAACTTGTTTTTCTGATATCAAACACGACCACCGTGCACCATGATATAAAAAAAATAAAAGAAGATTTGTCAATGTTTTTGTCTGATATGTGTTCAATTGGTTCTTTTTGTGACGGTTGACTGGATGGTATTTGGTTGACCTAACTTGTCTATTACGTGGAAGATTCAGGCCTGCATCCTGTTAAGGTGGACACAAGGACATAGACAGATAGAATTTGTCTTTCTTTCCTTGCGTTGGAACATATGCACTTGACTTTTGTTCCTGAGATAACATATTCTTGGATTTCATGCCAAGTCAGATACAGCAAAACAAATGAAGCATCTAAGCAAACTACGGCCGATTCTTTGATTGAGGCTAGAGAAAACTCTTTGTTCTTTTCCTCAAGTAAGTCACATAGGCAGAAGATATTAGTATCAGTGAGTTGCCATTGCTCGTCAATGGTAATATTTGGGTAAGAAAATTTACAAATGGAAGCTGTGATCAATTTACCCGCCAGAACTTCATGCCATTGGCTGGGAATAGACTCCAACATCACAAAGAGACTGGCCATCAGGTTCCCCTCCAGCAGAAAAAAATGCAGCTTGTACTCAGACAAGATAGAGATAAAACGACACACCATCAACAACAATGTCCTGGACAAATATTGGGGTAGAAACAGAATTTTAGCCATGGCTTCAAAAAGAGATCCCAATTCTCAGCAAAATTCTCTTTCTTCAGCAGAAACTGTTGATAAGTACTTCGCAAGCATCAACGGTAAAGACCTGCGACAATTGGATGAGTGCATATCCGAAGATGCTTGCTTTGAAGACTATGCCTTCACCAAACCATTCCAGGGAAAGAAGGTTTGTTTCAGAACCGTATTTCCTACCAAAACTAAGCCGTGGTTTGTTGCAATTTTAAATAGCTCTGCTGATAGTCTAAAAATAACATTGCAGGAAGTTATGCGCTTCTTGCAACAGCTTACTGAATGCATGGGCAGGAATGTGAAATTCAGGGTGAAACATATATACGAGGGAGATGATTTAACTGCCGCAGCGAACTGGCATATGGGTCATATTTCTTTCGTACAGCTATTAATTTTCTCATTAGTTTTTGGTGTTCTCTTAAACAAATGATCAAGAGGTTGATTACAATCTTTGTGGTATGGCAGAATGGAAAGAGAAACAGATCCCATTCACAAGAGGTTGCACCTTCTTCAAGTTAACAAAATTGGGAAAGAACCTGATCATTTGGTACGTAACAAAACGATTCATTCCGGTCTCTAATTTGTGTAAATCATGTGCTCACAAAAAGTAAATCCAGGAGAACTGAGGTATTAATTGAATCACCTATCAAACCAGGAAGCATAGTTTTGGTAAGCCCCAAAACGTGAATTGTCTCTTCCCTAGTTTTTTTATTTCTGTGATACTGAAAGCAACTTTATTTTTTTCCCCTCCTTTAGCACAGCCATCTCATATATGATAATCTATGATATTTTTTTTTTGGGATATGTTTAATTGGCGTCCCTCTTGAAAAATTCAGACCCTATTGAAAAACGTGACTTCGACATTTGACAACTTTCCAAAACTAGCTGAGTGTAAGTCATCGTTCCTGTATTTTACAATTCCTTTTAGCCATCTAAAAAACTTCAATTAACATACACATGTGCATGTTCCTGCAGGGTTCTTGAGAAGTCCTCATGTAATACTAACATGGATATTGAAAGTTTACAATATATTTATAGCATGCTGGCTTCATCCTATCCTAGATGGCTACATAAAGCTATGGAGCTTCTTTGTTCGATTACTAAGCTCTGCAATCACTCTAGTGAATTTTATTTGCAAGACTTTCTTCAAGTAAGGATCACATTACTTAGAGGGTTGGATATCACATCATTTGTCTCTTTCATCAGAACTCTCTAGCAATGAGAGAACAACCAACGGTCCAATAACAGGTGGAAATGGTGGAGGCTTGCTATAGGCGACTATTGGGTCAGCCAACTTTGTCCTAGTTTTGCTAGCTTCATTCTCCTCTTGTTTCTTAGGTATTGGAGTCGTCGACAATCCTGTTTCAAGCATAAAATTGTATGATAAATAAATTTTCTTATCTTGTCGCGTAGTTTAACAGGTAACAAATAAACAAAAGCTTCCAAGAAATTAAAAAATACAATCTATACAATATAAAAATAGAAGGCATTACACAATACCCCGTGATCCATTCATCGAGTACTTTTGCCAGAACCTGCATTTTGGAGGCAGCACGAGTGCAACAGAACCCCGCATTTTTTTTTCTGTAGCTACCGTCCGTTACCTGCAATGTTTGAAGGAAACATGCTTTAGATTTATGAATAACTCCATCGTGAGAAAAAACAAATCTGACCAACTTAAAACATAGGAAAGGCCAAACGGAGTCTCGTTCGTAAAAGGTATTAGACACATCTACCAATCGATTATTGCAACTGGTGTCATCACATCACAGATTGATATTGGCAGTATAATCCAATCCGTATGGCCATACGCATTAACTACTTCTGATAAAGCATCTACATAAGAATGAATTTTTGCAAACTATAACTAAACGGATTTAGCCAGCGGAGAAAACGAAAATTTATATTTATCAGTTACTAACATACAATTCTTATACAAGGTTCAAAAAATGGTTTACGATCACAAATTAAAGATCGTAGCCATGCACTAAGCAACAACAGATTCTTCGCACTCTTTAATTTGAAATCTTGTTTTATTGAAAAAAAAAAGAAAAAAAAAGAGGAAGAGCAATTGTGTTATGACTATACGTACAAAAACACATTATGAACGCTTCAATTCAAGCCAGCGCATTCACTTACACACATTGGAGATCATGAGCATAAAACTTGGAGAAATTAATTGAGAAAAAAGCAAGCTTGCAAGAGTATGTATGAAGCAATGATAAGAGTGAAAAGAAAACTTACAGAAAGGATTAAATCTGTCTTGAAAGGATGAGAAATAAACAGGCGAAAGGAAGGAGAAAAGAGTGGAAGCTGATTAAATCCTCCAAATCCAACGGAAAATAGATTGTTCCCGAAGATTCCTATCACTCAATTTCATTTCATAGATTTGAAGAAGCTGAACAATCTGTTTTATAGATTGGACCGGAATGGACTGGACTGGATCACTAACAGAGTAACAACACAGGCCCATTCTAATTGCTATTCATCTCACCTTCCACTTCGGACCTTTCATTTAACTTTTTATATTTTATATTATTTGAAGGAAAGGAAGTAGTCAAAGCAGCTGAATAAAGAGATATACTTTTATGTTTAAAACATAATAAAACAATGATATTGAAAAATTAAAATTGTACATCTGGATATTTTTTTTCGAAATTTCAAAAAAAAAAACCATTGTGTGAAAATGATGTGTATTTACAATGAGATCAATCTCTCTTATCACTATGTCTCAATTTTTATGAGAAATTATTGCATTGATTAGGTATAAATACAATATCAGTATAAATAATATTTGATTTTTTTACATTAAATATAAAAATAGAGATAAATAAGTATATATCTCAATTTCATATTTGTCCACCTGTCTAATCAAATGTTCATTCTCAATTTAAATTATATATCTTCCATTTATTGGATAACTAAAATAGTTATATGAATTTCTCTTTGATTTTTATTTTTATAATTTATTTCTATGACATGCGTTCGATCCTTTTTTTTTACTCTATTTTATAATGGTTTGACATTTATTAAATTATTATTTAATATTTATATAATTATAATTTTTTTATTAATATTTTATATTGACGTGAAAATAAAAGTGTATCTTTGTAACATTTAATATTTTATAATATAGTATTTTATTTGTTTTGATTCTTAATTTTTGTAATAAATTATTTAATTAATATTTGAAATAGTAAAATCACAAACACAAATATACTCATTATGCACTAAAGATGAAAACGAAAAAAAAAATTACACATAGTTATGTGTGTTTGTTTGGAAAATTTAATTATTATAATCATTAATACAAACTGTTTCTCCGTAAATTTTGTAACACCTGCTCTGTTCAATTTAGCAAAAGTAAAGTTTATTCTTCAGATCATTTTTAACATCAATATAAAAGAATTATGATACCTACTGTGTAAATGGGACAATTTTAATGAGATGATTTAAAGTACATGTTATATATTTTGGGTAAACATATTGAATATATAGTTTTTAGGAAATATAGTAATAATAATAGTTTATGTTTAAATGTTGCTCCAACTATATTATCTAATTTATTAGTTTCTATATTAAGAACTTAACTTACGTTTATTTCGTCTTTCAACACTTTTAAAAGAATTTTATTAATTTTTAAAAAAATTACAATAAGTTTCATTATTTCTGATTTAGAAGGAATATAACCATTCATAGTATTAAATACTTAAATTTACTATATCTATTAAATCTCTTAAATTAAACAAACAAATATATTAAATTATTATACAAAAATAATAAAGTATTTTTATAAAAACAACTATTGATAAAAACTTTTTTGGAGAAGATATTTAAACAATACAAAATTCATCTGAAAAACTTTTTAAAAAAAGATTAAATATGTTTTTAGTCCTTATACTTTGGGACGATTTTGGTTTTAGTTCCTCTTTCAAACTTTGGTACAATTTATTCTTTCAACCTTAGCAAACTTTAGTTTTAATCCTTTTTACCAAATTTTTTTAACTTTATTTGCTGTTTCAAACGCGTTTCTCTGTTAACATTGAAACAAAGATGTGTCAAACAGTGTAAACAATCCAAATGCTATAATGAAACGTGCTTAAAACAGCAAATAAAGTTAAAAAAATTTGGTGAAAATAACTAAAACCAGAGTTTTCTAAAGTTGAAGGACTAAATTGTATCAAAATTTGAAAAAGAGACTAAAACCAAAATCGTCCCAAAGTATAGAGACTAAAAACATATTTAACCCTTAAAAAAATTTAGACAACACAAATGACAAATGAAAGAAAGGTTTTATAGCATAAAATTATATGCAAGTTAGATTTTTTTTTTATTTTTATGTAATCTTTATATAGACAGTTTAAAAAAATCAATTATTCAAATATATTGACTTTAACGGGAGAAGTTAAATGTTATGTTGTTTTTCTATTAATTGTACAGTGTGTTGTTTTAGACGTAACATTTAATATGGTACGGATACTAGTACTTTATGTAAAATCTATTTAGACTGACGTATAGCATTTGGATTTGTTAATAAATATATAGTCTTTACGTTAAACTGTTTTCTTTAGCTTTCAAAATATTGTTTAATCACATTTATAGACGCATTTATTAAACTCAAAAACAATATTTTAACTGTAGTTAAAAAGATCTCAAAATAATCAATACTCTTAAATAAATATATTATCGACAATTATTAAAAGTAGCATTTAGAGTAAAGTTTAATCCTTACAACAATTCCATTTAGTAAATTTATTATTGCTTTCTTTTCACGATAATTAATCAATTTCTGTGTATAATAATTATTATTGTAACTATTATTGTTAACATAAATTAGTTTGAATAAATTAAACATAATATATTATGTTATGAAAAGTTTCGTTAGATAATTGTTCCTTTTATTCATATTTTGTAATAGTTATAGAAATGTTAATATATATTGATTTTGATATAAATTATGGGGTAGGTGGGTGTTAGATACACCTGTTCTCATGACTACCCAGAGCTTTTGGAATGGTATGTGTTACTATTTATTATCCCCACGCTTCATTTTTTATGAGTCTTAGATGAAACTATGATAAAAAAAAAAGTAGAAAGTGGAAAATATACATATTATTAAAAGTAGTTATTTTAGAATAAATTGATTTGAATTAAATATTATTAAAAGTAGTTATTTTAGAATAAATTGATTTTTCCAAAATATTATTAAAAGTTTAATAGTTTTATTTTAGAATAAATTTGATCAGTTAGTTAATATATTTTAATTCCTATTTTATCAATAAAATCTTTTATTCTATAAATATTCCTTTATATATTTCATTTATATAAATAATATTTTTCATTAATTTTTGTATTTTCATTGTAAAATTTATGAATAAGTATAATTTGTTTTTAAAGTTTATTTAGTAACTTTTTTTTTCTTTGTCATTGTGATGTTCTAATATGTTTCTACTTTTAAGGACAGAGGATAAAAAGTTGGATACTAAATAAATCATATATTAAATTACATGCCCTAATTGTTTTTAAAAGGGGTATCCTTTCTCAAAATTCAACGTTTATTTTCTTCTATTAAAAATTTGTGAGGTTGAGTAATTACCAACGCCTTCACAATTTGTCTTCTCAGCCGTCTGGTCCTACCTTCAGATCTTCCTCAATATTTTTCGATTACCGTCCAGTTACACTTCTAGGTCTTCTTTTTTCTCAAAACCAAAGGTTCTCTGACGCTCAAGTTAGTGTATAGTCTACATAGTAAACTTGGAGCAGTAATAAATGTGAATCAACTACTTCATACATTTGACCCATATTTATAGTTTCTACCATGAGCCATGATTAACGGAATCTTAACCATGGCTCAATCCCGACCCAGTGGCTATAATCACATTTTACATTAATCCTGATGTAGATCACGGATTTTGGCTGGTCGTCCTCCTTAAATCGTCCGGTCACATCCTATCCAGTTGATTTCTCAACCACCCGGTTCACAAACTCAAGACGATGAAGACGAGCCATAGATGGTGAGTCTGCATCGTGATGGTTCGGAGGCCGTCCGACCCATCCAGTACAACACCGAATAAGAAAATTAATTTAGTTTTTAAATATTAACTTTTATATTATATATATATATATATATATATATTACTTTTAATTTAAAATGTAGAGACAAGGTTAATAAACTTTGATATTAAAAAATAAAAATAATTTAAAAAATATATAATTTAGTGATACATTTATTGTGGTATATAAACTAAAAAACTTTTTTTTCTTAATGTTTTCATTAATTGAAAATATCTCACAAATATATATAAGCAAAGAGTATTGTGGAAGTTGTAGTATTTGAATATGACAATATGAAATGAAATCAAAAGTGTTTGGTTTTGTGTTTAGAATTTAAAATTCACCCTTGGAATGTGAAAGATAGAAAACTATAAGATATAAAATTATTCATAATAATTTATTTATATGACACATTTAGCATAATTAGAAGCTAAGACATGGTTTAACTTGGAAAGGATCAAAGGCCCTACAAGATCCCTACCAACCGAACTCGATCAATGGAGCTTTGTGGCTTCCTTTAATCTTCTCATCTTTTTCCAAAGGAATACATGTCATCTATGGGTCCATTCATATTCAAGTGCAACACCACCCATTATTTCACTCTTTATGTCTCACCCTTTACACCCACCCATTATTTCCATTTTTATTTTTCATAATTTATAAAATTATTCTAATAATATATATAAAAAGAGATTGCTTTCTAAAAAAAATAATAATATGTATTTAGTTTTTCTTATGGAAATTTGTCAGAAATTACTCAAAAGTAAAATATTATTTATGTTTGCCATTTTCAAGAATTTTTAAAATAAAAATACTTTCTTGACCTTCGTCTAATCAATAGTCAGCAACTTAAATATTATTACTTAGATTCAAAAGCTCATGATTATGTCGAACTAATGATGAAAAGATAATGCCCCAAGTAGCATAGTTTTTGTTGTACTTCCTTTCATCGACGAATAATAACTTTCCTACTATAATTTTAGAAAAACGTAGTTAGTGCATGATCATCAACTGCTTTTAGACACATCCCATGCCAATGCAACTTCTCCACAATTTATTTATTTCATATAAATATACGTAATTGTTTAATATATAAAAATTGTAAAGCCATTGTAATTTAAATATTATTTTTAAATGGATTTTTAACAATTTTAAAAATGTTTTTTACTTATTTTAAACAATCTCTTATAAAATTAGTAAAATTAATTAATTTTAAAACTGAAGTAATAGATATACTGAATAACTTGTTTAGTCGAGGCATGATTTTAACATTAAATATATTCCATAGAAAAATATAAATATTATTATCTAACTTTTAAAATATAACAAGAATATAAGGCATTTGTTATAAGTGTTACTGTCTATTTTCTTAAAAATTCCTTTAAATTTCATAGCTAAGATAAAGTATTGAAATGACATTAATTTTTATTAATAATTAATAACAATGGGATTTACAATGATAAATCGTTAACTCATTCTTATAAATAAACTCCATGTCTATGAGTTTACAAAATGTTTAATATTTTATTTTACATATTAATTAATGATTCGTAAGCTAATTATATAATACGACTAAATAACATTTTATTAAATATATTTATATAGTAAAGAAAATTTGGGTCTGTCTCACAAGAAAGTGAATCGATATTTTTAAAAACTTTTTCTTTTTGATTAATCAAATATAGAAAACACAAAAATTTATACACCGATTCAAATATATATATTCACTTTAAATCACCTAGACACTATCACTATGTGTTACACTATAAAAAGAAAAATCTTATTGCAACTATACTGTATATTGAATACAATGTAATTACACAGCAAACCTATAAAAAATAACTTAAGAGTACAAAAACCTACTCGTATGTGTTCAGAAATTCAAATTCAGAAGAAAAAGAATATAAAGATATTACTTAATATAATGAATATTCCAAAAATATTATTAAGTACATAAATTAATAAATGAATATCACCCAATCTCTTCAACTATAAACTCCCTTTAAAGATTTATAAGGAAAATCACTTTTCATGGAATGTTGGTAAAAATTTTGTTAACTTTAAACTTTAGTAGACCTTTTATAAACACTGATATAAAAGAGATCTAATCGGTTGTATTTATTGAAAATCAATTACATTATTTTCATCTGATTATTTGAAAAGTTCATATCTAAATCAGATACAGATAAAATAATCAATTTTGTTAACGTATCACTTGTATAAATGTAAAATATAATTTATTTTGTTTTGATATAATAGATTATTATATTAAAAAATATATTTTAAACTAATTTAAAAAGAGACAGAAGTTAAAACAAATAATAATTCAATGAATGTAACATCATATATCAAAAAAAAAATTATGGTAATGCATGATTCATCCACTTGTGCGCGATGGAATGAATTCAACTTACATAAACTCAAAACTAATGAATTTTTCATAAACATTGACACATGAGAACAGAAACAAAAAATTACAATTATTTAAAAGTAAGTCATCAAAACCAAACTGAATTCTAAATATATTAAAGAGTATTGATCAACACACATACTTTATTACATTAAATAATTATCATTTTAAAAGTCTTTTTATATAAAGTTATAATATTAAAAATCATCTTTAAAAAAATGTTTACATATTCTAAATGTTCGGTGCAGCTATTAATTTAGTCAATTTATACAACTTCAAAATTTATTATTTTAGATATTTTCTTTACTATTTCATTAACAAAATACTATCGTATTCGTCGAGATTGAAGAAAAACTGATCTCATACTTATATCAAGCAAGCTTATGTTTATTGAATTAAAATTTTGACATTTCTTTGTTAATGTGATTAGTATAAATAAAATAAAAATATAACAAAAAATAAAATGAATAATAAATAATATAAAGTATCATTTTTTTTTATATGGAATGGAAAACATCATTATATAAATTATAAAAATATGACCTTCCAAATAGGTTGCCATTTTGTATATCAATAATCAGCGGCTCTCCTAATAATATGTATATAAAAAAATAAAAAACACTACAAAAGAAAATAAGAGAATCAAAACTCAAATAAGAAAACCTATAATTATATTGAAAATTCCAAAATTAACAAGTTGATTATCCCATCATAAAAGCAATAAAACATACAAAGTACGAGATCACTTTATGTATATATATATATATATATATATATATATATATATATATATATATTATACTTCGCAATATGTTATACTAATAATATCGACAAAAAGGTAAAATTTAATAATTATCAATAAAACATACAAAGTATGAGACCACTTTAAGATAGTATTGAGCACATGATAACTTTTTCTTTAGTGTTTGGTATATTAATTTATATTTTGTATCCTCTCTCTAGACATGAAATTATTATATTCCAGAAAAGATTGTAAATCCTTCTCTGTCTCGTTAAAATTCCATGTTTAAAATGATGGTTTTTTTGACATTAAGCTTTGTTTACAGCACACAATAACACTAGTTTTCTTTAGTGAAAATAATGTAGAAAGAGAAGGATTAAGGGTAATTAATTATGGAACATGTGTTGTTATAGATTATTAATGAATGGTTATGTGATATTTGACACTTAACCTACTTGCTGGTCCACCTGAATCACAAAGCTTCAACTTTAGTATTCTTCTTATCTCTTAATGATCCATGACTTTATTAACTGTTGATTATAAGTAAATAATTAAGCAGATTGTATGTTAACTGACTTATTAACTATATGCATAATAACATCAGCACAGAAATTTAACTCGACCTACGCCTAAGAGAGTTGAACATGCCACATTTGAAAAGTATGAATTTGAATATATAATATATGAAGAATACTTAGGTATAACTTTTTAAGTGGCATTCATTGGAAGACTTCACAAGTGTTTAAGCTAATTTTAAGCTTTTTTATTAGTTGAACGTTTTTATTTATGTTAGTCGTGTTTGATACACATTTTTTGTATTATCTTAATAAAATAGCTATTCTTTTCTCCCACATTCATTTATGGTGTTAAATAATTAGATATATATAAAAGAAATTAGAAGTACCCTTTTGACATGATATTAAAAATATTCGTTGATCTCACTTCAGATTATTATTTTTGGGGTTTCTATACAACACAGACATTTAATTAATTGTACACAATAGTATCAAGAACTATTGATCTGAATAAAAAACTGGTCATTCTTAAAAAAATAAAAAGTCAAATAAAATATAAGTAGCACTTATATTATGGGATAATGATAATCAATCACAATTAGACATCACTTAATTGAATGCACTAACTAAAAATAGTTCACCCAGTTTTTGATACTTGGTTTTATGAGATATGCACTTTCATTGTATTAGCTAGAGTGTTAGACGGATTGGTTTTATTGAAATCTCCTTCATCTAATTTATAGTCAAAGAGATTGAGGTAGTATGTATAAGATCATTGATTTAACACTATTCTGAAAAAAAAAAAGAATTATAACTGAGCAATTTTCAGAAAACATTTGGTGTATTAATTAATGTGATAACGAGGGAATTAAATTATAATTTTGTCAAGTTTGATATGGATGAGATATATAAGGTTGAATTACATTAATGTTGAGATGTATACCTGAATAAAAGAAACTCATCGATTGTTCCAACACTAGTAATTACATACTTTCGGCTAAACTCTATAAAGGGTTTCTTTTCTCACTCTTTCCGCAATAAGAAAAAGTATCTTTAGTTTCTTGTATATAAATGATTAAAGCAGTCATAAAAATCCTACCTTTGATATATATATATATATATATATATATAGTATTTCGAAGGAGAAAACCATTCAGTGTGTATTTGGGTTTGACCCCATATTTCTTAACCCACATTGCATTCCCCTTACTCCCTTGTAGTAATGTAAACTACATATTTAAGTGTATGATGAAGGCAATAATGGGCAATTAGGTACAGTGCATTATCACATCATCTGCACCATTTTACTGTATTTTGATACTTTGCTTCAGCACACAACAAACCGCACCAGCTGGTATATATAAAGATAGATAGATAGATACACATATCTAGGGTTAATGTTGTTGTGAGTGAAATTAACGTTGGCTTGATCTGCAATTAAGAGGGCATAGATCTTGAAGGGAATTGCGTGCGCCATGAGTAGAGGTGAAAGTTCTGGTGGTGGACAGAGCTCTTTGGGGTATCTATTTGGGTCAGAAGAACAGCGAAATGAACCTCAACCCACAAGAACAGCTTCATTACCACCCTATGGCGTTGAAATCGACAACACTGTTAATCCTCCTAACACCCAACTTGTTGTCACAAACAACAGATCTCAAGGCCGCCACTTGGGAAACATTGTAACTGTAAGATAATCTCTCATTTTATCAACCTTCATAATCATCTTAATTATAGGTTTTTCGTTAATATAGTTTCTCTCTCTCTCTCTCTCTCTCTCTCTATATATATATATATATATATATATATATATATTACAGGATCGTCCATCGACAAAAGTCAAATCCGTTCCCGGTGGTCATTCATCGCTTGGATACTTGTTTGGAGATAAGTGATATTTCATTCTCCGACATTGATTGATAGTACTGGTGCTATCTGACGAGGAGAATCGATACTTTTTATTGTAGCTTATCTGTGTGAGGTTTGAGTGAATCAATCACCTATAATTTGATTTTATTAGAATGTAAAAAGAAAAAAAAAAATCAAATCAAGTAAGGGATTAAGTTTCCCTTTTGTTGCAGGTTAATACAAGTGAATAATGTGGGTCATGCGAGTGAAAAATAAACCAGTGTGTGCTTTGTCTGCTAGTTTAATCAGTTTAAATGGAATGTTAAATCTATTATTGTCGTGTAGTTGTACTTGAAAGGGATAAGAAACTTTGTATTCTGTTCTGTGGCTGATCTTTAGCTAGCATCCTTAATCATGTATTTATTTTCAGTTGACCCAGAACTTTTTTAATTAAGAAAGTTAGAGATAGAGAATCATTCGTCTCATAGCTTTCCGATTGAATACAGACTGGATTTGCTTCAATTTTGCTTACTTTTATGTCTTACTTATGATGATCAGGGATTTGTTCTTATATGTTGGTCGACTAAGATATTCTTCAGCGACAAACCACTTTATTAAATTAATAACAGTTTATGCCTGTTCGTAGTACTATTATTATACTTCAAATTAAAGAATTAGGAAGTTGCAAAAGCTTACGAGCTTAGAAGTGTACTTTAAGTGGTGTTTCTTCTTTCTTTAGATTTTATCCTCTTTCATTTATTTCAGAAAATGTTATACTGGAAAAACACTCTCACACGATTTCTCTCCAATACGAGATTATGTGTTCTATATATTTCGTATAAAGTATGTGTTCCGTGTTTGCTAAACCCTTCCTGGTGGGATTGTTGTGATTGATTGAGCTCTTAATTTGATTTAGTAGAAAACTAACATTAATTTTTCAGGCTAGTCATTTTTTAATTGTGTTCAAGATCAACTCCAATTTTTGGATAGTGTGGAAAAGAAAAAGGTAATAATAATAGTAATAATAATAATAATAAATATTATAAATGATATGATAACTAAAGAACACATATATGGAAATGAAATGAGAGATAGTATTACATGTTTATAATTTTTCTGCATTTTGGTAGTATACTAGAATAACATGGAGAAGGTGTTTTTCAGAAGTAAACGTGCATTTCAGTTAGGTTTTGACATGTTCAAAGAACTTGTCCCTTTTGTGTTTCACTCTTGGACATGGGGGAGAAGTAGGGTGACAGTGCCAAGTAAAATCTAATTATCGTCAATTTGTTTACCTTGTTTTTCCCTGGGAATTAGAAGCTAGAAAAAAATCTAATGTAAAAATTATAAACCCTTCTCTTGTAGCATTTAATTCTCCCAAGATTCCTAACGCACTATCTTCAAAATGTAATGCTGTTTTGTCCAAAGCCAAATTCGTAATATATATGTTATGCTAATATGGTAGATAGCAGTTTTGTTGGGGAGTTTATGCTCCAAGTTGTTCCTGCAAATGCCAACCATATTCTTGATCTTAGAAATGCATGTGTGTACTGTACATATAATTTAACACACAACTGATGTAATTAAATTTACAGTATTTATATCAGTGATTCATTTGTTGAATATATATATATATATATATATATATATATATATATATATATATATATATAGCTGTAAAGATATCATCGATAATGTAAAAAATCTCAAACAATGCATGTAGCTATTGTAAAAAACATTTGATCCTTTGTGTCTTTCACAGTTTAAACCTTCTTTTCTGTGTTTTTTCACAGTTAAAACATGTTGCTGATAGAAGAAAAATAACAAAAGAAGTTTGAATATTTTAGAAATAAAAGCATACTTTTATATATATATATATATATATATATATATATATATATAATATCTAGACATCCTTATCACGAAAATCTATAAAATATATTCTCCACTGCACTCTTTTACAAATCACTTTATTAAAGTCTGGAGTTTATATTAAATCACATATATTTTTGCATTAGATTAACGAAGGGTGGTTATGCAGTTCATTTCATGAAGTAGAGAGGAAGGGTGATCATATATTGATATTACACTATCAACATGCTTTCATCAATTTTGTGTTGAATAAGAAAATAAAAAATAGGAAAATAAATGTAGGGGGTGCTTAAGTGGGCTAATAGCTGGCTTGATTGATTGTTTAACAGCAAATTAATTGAGTGATAATTATAACTTTATGTTGTGTGGCTTAACTTGCTCCAACTTCAAATAAAACTAAGTACAAATGAGCATGAATGGACCAAGAGGTTCGAGGAAAAAGATGAAAGAAGGAAAGATTGCACGTGAACCAGTCTGCATATCATGTCATTGTGATAAATAGTAGACAAGCAGTGAAGTGGGCAATGTCTGTTCAGGAATATGTTGGGTTGGGACACTTTGGGGCTCATATTACCACTGTCTCTTCAGCAACTTGTCGGAAACCATTATAATGGACAATTACTGAAGAAGATTAATAATTGAATCCTTGAAAATCTTTCCTTTAATCTTCAGTTTTATACTTTGTTACTGTCAGTTTTTCCTGTGCATCTAACCTTTTCTGATCTTCAATGATATCAACCTGAGGAATGGGATCTCCCCATGTTTAGAAATTTACAAAAGATACAGTTTTTACTTTTCAGTCTCACTCCATTAGAATTGCGGTTTTGTTTATACATAATATTCTCTTCATAGATTCATAAACATTTCTTGGGTACCTGATCATTTTTCTCATTCTCTTTCTCTTTTCTTTTGCTCGTTGATGTTCTATGGCATGATACCTGGATAGGAAAACGTTCTGCATAAATCTGGTTTACCTTGCATATTCATTCAGAGAATCTTGATCCTTCTTCAAGTTGATAAGAATCATTATCTGGTTCTTCAGTCATTATATGCTGTTGTGTCTAGTAATGTGTATGACTTAAGAAGTTATTTTTGTCAGAATTTGTTGCAATTCGCAGTGCTTATGTGTTCGTTTCTTGGATTTGATTGCTTCGTGGCATTTAAAGTTGGAGTCTTTAACGGGTTGGATTTAGAGATGATTATCGATCTTAATAAAAAAAAGGTTAACTATGTTTTTACTGACTAAATTAATATAAAATTATAAATCGTTTATTAATTTTAAACTTTAAAAATAAATAAATATATTATTTGAATGTTTATATTATTTGAAACGTTTTATATTAATATTTGAATGTTTATATTATTTGACAGATTCTTAATTTAATATTTATTGAAAAATATGTTTTATACATAAAAAAACAATTTAACATAATTAAATTAAAAAAATTATATTTATTATTTTTTTAAATTTAAGAATCAAAATATATGGAAATTTTAGATATAAATAAATTTTAATTTCATAAATTAAGAAATTAAAAATATATTTTAATCTTAGTAGAATTTACAAGTAATTTTTAATTTTGTTTACCATAAAATTTTATACTAACTGAATATTGTATCAATCGAACATTTAAATCTTTTACAATTAGGTCGAGTCCACCCTTCTAGTTTCATATAATATTTAAGCAATTAATATACTCAAAGTCAAAGGATATTATTCTTTTGTACATTATTACAGTAAAAAAATAATAAAATGATATGAAGTTCTCGTTCAAATGATAATTAACTAGCTCCTTTATATGTCATTTAGTTCAAATAGTGTATTTTTTAGCCACCGCATTATAGTTATACTCATTTATATCACTTTTTGTCATTACAGTTAATTTAATTAAATATTAGATGGAATTAGGGGAGGGAAAGACAATAGGTATATGTGTATTCTTTTTTATATTTATAGTCTATATCTTTTCAATGCCAAAAAAAAACATTTTTATTTTAAAATATAAAATAATTTGAGAGGATAAAATAAAAAAAATACTAATTTTTATTAAGTGTTAAATAGTTGTTGGAAGATTATGTATGATTATAATTTTCCTTCTTTTTTATATGGCTCTTCATATTCTATTATTATCCTGATCCTAATCAATATCAAACTCACTTGCAACAATTAAAAGTAAAATTACAAAAATTACACATTTGTTACTTTATATTGAAAGACTAAAATATAAGTAAATGATAGTTCTTTAAAAAGATTGGATAAAGACTAAAATATAAGTAAATGATAGTTCTTTAAAAAGATTGGATAATAATACTTAAACAACATTTTTTTGACAACATTTGAACGATTATCTATGTGTCATTCTGTGAATAATCCATGGTGGTGTTTATGATTATTATTATTATTGATTGTGCATGGTGGTGTTTATGATTATTATTATTGATTGTGGAATAATTTTAGACCAATTACATAATGACATGTAAATGATGTTCAAATATTGTTTAAATATCATTATCCAAAAAGATTGGATAATGATACTTAGACAACATGCATTTTGATGAAGTAAAGTAATTCAATGAAGTATTAAGAATCACATTATTGTTGAATTTTTTTATAAATCCTTTAAAGAAATAAAAATAAATAGAATAAACTTCCCTAAAAATAAAAATAAATAAAATAAACTTCCCTAAAAATTAAAATAAATGTATAAATAAGTTAATTTGAAAAAAATATTTTACATTAAACTAATTTTAATTTTGATATTAAAAAACCCTAAATAATAGTATTGGTCTATTTACTAGCTTTACATCAAAAGGCAAACAGTAACTTTGATTTTAACAGCCGAATTAATTTAAATATTTTTCTATTTTGAATCCCATAAAGAAATATTAGATTTGGAGTTTGTATTCAACATAATGATACAATTATAATCCATTTGCTAGGGCTTAAGAATTAACGTATAATAGCATAGTAAAGCACACCATTTAATTAGATATGTTAAAAAGTAATAATGTTTTTATAAAAATTAAAACAAAAATTGCTATATTTTCAAAATTTGGAAACATGTTTATTAGATAAAAATAGTTTAAAATATTATTTTAATGAATGATATATAAAATAAATATGTTCAAAATGAAGTATTGTTTAAAAATTCAACATTAGACCAGCATTTAAACATTGCAATAAATAATATATAGTCTATGGTTTAGATCAAATGAAACAACTTCTACATTTTATGACTATATAGATGTCATTTAGTATTATTGTCAAATTTTTCTATATTGTTTTTATTATTTACGTACGGAGATTTGTTGCAAAAAAAGTCCAGGATAAGATGTTGAATAAAAATTTGTTGCAAAAAAGTCCAAGATAAGAATAAAAAGATGGAGAAAAAGCACATATTATGTTAACACGTCAATCTATTATGTAAAGTAAAATATAATCATGACTTGAAAAGATAGATAAATAGATCGTATTACCTTATTGAAGAAGTAAGTTGATGAAATTAGTCTCATCGTGAATGCTTACCTTCAATATTTCACTGAGGCGTTTGAAATTAGTCTCATCGTAAGATTAACATTGTTAGTCCAACTCTTAAGGATAACAGGAATATAGAACTCTGGTATAGTGAACTAGCGTAGCCATGAAACGACAGTATACTCTATATGTGTAAAAAGCCAGACATAATAGATGTGAAACAAATGGTGCTAGATGCAAACATTTAAACCAGAACAAAAAATTAATGATAAATAATAAGCAAAAGGCTCCATGACAGACCATATTTGTCATCATAATTGTTTCCCTAAACCCTGACTACCAATTTGATTCCTAATGATTACTCATTTTGGTTTGTATCCTGAATGCTTTAGGACTAGATTACAACAGTGAAACTTTCTGAATTTCTATACATAGCAACTAATCTGAATAGTGGACAGACACTGTATTTAAGTGAAGAGGTGTATCATGGTACATTATCCTAATAAGAAAGAATACTAATGTTTCCCTCGTCACTCAACTATTAGTTTCACACGTTACACTCCCATCATTTCTCTTTATTTCCCTTCTTCACTCATTGTATCATCAATCATATGAATCACTTATCTTTCCCTCTTCCTGTGTCTCTCCAGATGTACACCCAAGACCAGGAGTTATCAGGTGATCATTATTCAAGAAAGAATTACTGACTGGGTGGATCCGGATTGAATTTCACTGATTCCCTCCAGATGAGCTCCTTGATGTGCTCTTCAGTGCATGTTGGCTGCTCAAAATCAAAATTGAATTGCCCAGGACCAACTGGTTCATCATTGATGTCATGAAGTGATGAAAGGTATGGGTGACACAGTGCTTCATCAACTGGAGGAAATAAGTGAAATATTACAAAAAGTGTATAAACAAATATGAACTTACATTCAATAATAAGCAAGTTAAAAATACATCCTTGAAACATAATTCATGAGGCATACCTGTAATGCGTTTGTTGGGATCAAAGATAAGCATCTTCTCTAGTAAATCCAATGCCTCAGGAGACATACTTGGGAATCTAGCCGAGAAATTTTGCTTCCTATAACGGGGAAGCTGTCGAATATATCTTTTAGCATTTTCACTTCGGAGAAATGCAAGACTAGCATCATCTGGTGAACCTAATAACTTTTAAGCAAAAGGAAAACATAACAAGAGTGTCAAGTTACAACTAATTTACACATAACTGCAAAATCGGCTTATGCAATCCCTCCATTTTCTAACAATGACAACATTCAAAGATGGAAATATAAACCCTCCGTTATTCCCTAGTGTAGAAAGGGTAGAAGGTTTGGATAGATATTACAGGAATTCATGTCACGCAGCAAATATGTTGGTTTATAAACAAAACCACGACGATGCTAAAGATATTGGCTTTTTATAACATTAAAAATGCTTACCTTCCAGCTATCAACAATAGTAAATTAGCAAGAGTAATGTTATTTCCAAATTATTTTTCACTCTGATTTCCACAAGGAGAAAGTCAAGATGAGAAGAGATAGAAGTGTGGATTAAGATGGTTAATTGCAAAAAGATAAAAGAAGGAAAGAAAAAATGTTGTGAAAGTGTTGTAAGAAAATGTAGGAATAACACTATTCAATTAGTAATAGCTAGAATGGAAAAGTAAACAATTAAACCGGAAGAAAATTTTAACTGCATGGTTTTGCACTTCATTAAGGTGAAGGGTGCCATTTCTGAACAAAAACAGATTTTTCTATTTCTATGCAATCAGAGTCTGAAAACCTCACAGAACCCAATTCACAAAGTTAACTATCTAGCTAATAATGAGCAGTGATGGTAAGGGTAAGAAAACAAGGAGTACAAAATGAAAACTAATGGCTTTTGGTTTCCAGCAACTTGGGAGTATTAAGCATGTTTGGAAGGTCAAAGGATACAGGGTTCATAAGTGTCAACATGTTTCTTAAGAAGAAAAAATTTACAACCAAGAGACTAATGCCAGAAAGAGGTAATGCAGTACATTATTTAGAAAGCTTGAGCAACCTGTAATTTCAAAATGAAGCACCGTAACACATACCTCCGTTATAAGCCTTAGTTGATGAACATAATCTTTCCCAGGAAACAAGGGTTCCCTGGTCAAAATTTCACCAAATATGCAACCAACAGACCAAACGTCAATTGCAGAGGTGTACTCCGAACAATTGAGGAGCAATTCCGGGGCACGATACCACCGGGTGACCACATACTCCGTCATGAAATCGGTTTCAGATGTTATCCTTGCCAAACCAAAGTCAGCAATTTTAAGGTCACAGTTCGCATTCAGAAGCAAATTACTGGGCTTAAGATCTCGGTGCAAGACATTAGCCGAATGCACATACTTCAGCCCCCGTAAAAGCTGATATAGAAAGTACTGCAAAAATTTCAAGAAACATCAGTACCGTGCTTAATTTATTTAACCTACACGGGTTGACATAATCACTTCAAAATATGTCAGCAATAGAATGAATGGGGATTTTTTGTGATCTTTTTTCAAAGAAAATATGAATACAATGCAAAAGTGAAAAAGGCAACGATAGGAACAGAGGGAAACCTGACAATGGTCATCGTTAAGAGGTTGATCAGAACGAATAATGTGGTGAAGGTCAGTGTCCATCAATTCATAAACAATGTAAACATCATTGAAGGCTTCCTTTCTTGGAGGTCGTATGATATCCCTAACAGCAATTATCTGCGAAAAACAGTGATTACTAAACAGAGAAACAGAAATATAAATAAAAAAAAAAAGATTATTAAAAAGAGAGAAGAAAATGAACATTTTCATGGTCCATGTGGCGAAGGAGCTTAATCTCCCTCAAAGTCCGTTTAGCGTCAATGATGTTGTCAAAGGCGTTAGCAATCTTCTTTATGGCAACTTCCTCATGCGTATCGCAATTAACAGCAGCACTGAAAGAAAGAAAAGAATAGCGTAGTAAGGTAGCATTAATCGAAGTAAGAAAGAAGAAGAAGAGAAAAAGGGTTTGTTGGGCATAGATACCAAACGATGCCGTATGCACCCCTTCCGATGGGACGAAGCGGAGGGACATACTTGGAGGGTACCTCGAACAAGTGTCCATAAACGTTGTATTGCACGTATCGACCTCCATGAATCATAACCTTCTTGATCCCTTCTTCCTCTTTGCCTTTGCTACTCATCTTCAAATTAACATTCAACTACGCACTGCAAATGCCAAATCTCTCTCTTTCTTTCTCTCTCTCTCTGCTTATTTCTTGTGAAAATCGCTCATGCGAACTCGCTCATTTATTTTTCAATTCAAAACCACTTTTCCATTTCGCATTAATTGTTCCTTGCTCTTTCTCCAATTCAATTTCTGCAACTCGTCTATACTGTTAAATATTAAAGTCAATGGATGAGTGCACAACCAAAATATTTTAATCAATCTTGTTCTTCACCTAACTATACTTTAATTGAAAAAACTAATTTAGTTTCCGTGTTTAATGCCTGTTATACTTTAAATCACGCTTCCTAATTATTGTCGTTCTTTATCTAAATGATTTAACTGCCAACAGCTGATTACCATTTCAATTTCGTTTCTGATTACCATTTCAATTTCGTTTCACGTCAATAACTGATTTATCGTTTTCTTTCTCAATTCAAAAGACTTGTAATTTAATTTTAAATTGACTAAATCGCAAATGCTGTAATCAGATTCAGTCTAAGGTTTTGTAAGGACGAATTGTTTGGCAATTGGTATCTAAATTTTCAACCATGGAAACTCGCCGCCAAGGGAGTATTGAATATGAAGTACTTGAAAACAAAAGCAATTGAAGGTATCTAATTTTGACGCCAAAGATTGTAGAGTAGTCCTCCAACTCTGTTCGTGTTTCCAAGGTGACCTCAAGTTGCAAACTAAGTGACCACTTGTTTCGGGGATTGGTATAAGGGTAAATTAGGTAATACATTCGTTTTAGATATTAATAGAAGGAAAGGTTTCAATTTCTTTTTAGTATTAATATTTCTTATTATATTAATTATAAAATTATATTTAAGAAAAATAGTCTCATTATTTTACTAACATATTTCTATTAAATTAATTATAAATTTTTGTTTAAAAATATCTAAACAAAAATTTTCATTTTATAACTAATATACATCTATCAAATTAATTAAAACTTTAGGTTTGAGAATAAATTTTAATCAAAGTGTTTTTTTAATTTTATTGGTTTTTAAAATGATATTTAATGGATTAAATTGTTTTTAATAAATTATAATTTAATTTATGAAAAAATAATGATTAGTGATCTTTATTATCTTATAATCAATGTTAATGTGTATCAATATTTTTATCTTATTATATTTTTTTATTTATTTGTGTTGTTAATCTTTTTATTTTATTTGTTGAATTTTTTTTATAATTAGAAATTAGAAATGTGTTTCTCTTTCTCTATTTTGTTTTTCTATACTTTTCAAGATTTTTATATTAATTGAATAACAAAACTTTTAATTATTGTTAAGGTTGAACCTTTTAATGGATAATAAAAATGAAATATCTCCTTAAATATATAAATACAAATTAAAATTAATTACGATAATTTAAAAAATAATTTTACATAAAAAAATTAAATAAATATCTTATTCTTAAATTTATTTTAGATATCTCTTGAACCTTGTAGAACTTGTTTTCCTAGTTAAAATTTATGTCTTCCCCTGCCAGCAGGTTAGATCAAACCAAACTTAAAATTATTAAAATCAATTGAGAAAGGAGTAATAGATAAGAAATAAAATATGTTAAATTGTTTGATGAAATTGAAATAAATGAAAAAAGTATTTTAAAAACTGAGTAATTTTTATTTTAAAGTAAGATGAAAAATAAAGAAATGATAATGTAGATTCAACGTAAAATAATGGATGTGCTATAACAAAATATTTGCAAAAACAGATATAAAGTAAAATTAACATAGTAGAGCTAATGCAACTTGAATTATTTTGTTAAAATGTTATTATTTTATATTTTAGCTGACGATAAAGTTTAGTATAAAATTTTCTCAACATAACGCTAACTTCTTAACATAAAAATTTATGCTTAAATCCATTTTGATTTAGTTACATATTTAAATTAACTACTTTTATGTTCATGATTAATGTCTTCCGATTGTTAAAAAAAAAAATACTAAATATCAATTAGTAATAAGGATTTAGTTTTATTATCACATTAAAAATTAATGATGAAGTATAACAATAAGCTTTAATCTAACAAATAACATTTTCTATTTATTATTGACTAACATTGACGAAAATTAAAACTGTTTAATCTTGAAAATAAAATGTGTAGATACAATTTTATACATACCAAAATGCACCCTCAAAACAATATGAAGTGAGTGAAATTTAAGCCTAAAGATTAAAGAGTAACGAAACATTTTAAGTTTTAGGCAACATACTTCGTGTCAATGAAAATGAGTAAAAAATGCATGAAACATTGGAATGCAACATACTTCAAATAAATGAGAATGAGAGTAAAAATTGCATGAAACATTGGAATGGTAGACTGTCATGACATGGTAAATGGGCAAAGAATTTGGGATTACACATAACCTATAGACAAACGAATCCAACATTTTAATAATAGAAATTATTATAATTAGTTATAAAAAAGGAAATTTCATTTAATAAATGACACTGCATTAAAATACCTGCAGTTATTATAGTTTACATATGCAACAACTCAATCTAAAAATTAAGAAACTACATAAGATGTTTTAAAAATTTAAACAATTAGCCTAACATAATAAGAAAAAATGCCTAAAATAACCACTGTATATTTCAAATTCAGGTCATGATACATTTTAACATCCATTTATTCGTTTAGCCTATTCTGAGAACAGTCAGTCAGTTACAAGGACAGCATTGGCATTCAATGTTACAAAACACTAGGCTATATTAGTTGTAACAAAAGAATTGAATTATTGGCATAGACTAATCATATAGTTAAATATCTTTAAAGTTGGATATATCAAATTAAAAACATTTTTATAAATGCTCACTTCCAAAATCAATTGAACCATTACCCAGCCAGTTTACAACAGCCCAATCTCACTACCCAAAGCATCACACCTCAAACATAAATTCATGGCAAAAATATTCAATTCAAAATTTTCATTGTATAAATAACTTAAGTAAGTTGTCAGCCAGATCAAACTACTTTGGAACGAGGGGTGCTACTATTAACTCGAATGATAGCCAAAACTGAAAAACCTTGAGCACAAATAATTATATTTAAGGAATGTTTGAACTTGTTGGTGCTCCATAACCACCAGCACCACGACCGAAACCAGGCCTTCCACCAGGACCCTGAAAATAGAGTCAAGCATACATTTCAGATTTGGAATAAAAACTAAGCAAACCCAGATAAGAACAGCTGCTACGAATTTGTTATCAGAATTAAGAATTATAGCAAAAAATAAATGAGAAATTGTCTCAAATCATCCAATTAAACTTGCAACTTCAAACGGATACGACTTTTATTAAAGGAAGTCTAAATCAGAGGCCTAACTCAACCAGCATGAATTATACAAGAAGCCAAGAGCAACACAATAGGTTCCTGACTATAAAAGTAATCATAAAAAGTGACTACCTAGTAATAGTAATAATTAGATAAAGTAAGTTACAAAAATTGGGAAACCCAGGAACAAAATGATCCACTATGAAAATTGGTAACATAACATATTCTTCAACCGAATATGTTCTCATCCTAGAATGCTTACCCATCAAGTCATCAATTTACTCAGATAACGGTATCCTCGTCAGATGGTTAATGTACAAGTCTATTACATCGATTGGGGTATAAAAATAGAAACCACAGTTTCTCTTTCAGAGTAAAATGAAGGATCCACTTTGGAGAATCGGAAAATATGAAAGTATTTCATTGTTTCTAATACAAATTTACCCTAATTTTTCCTCTGTTTCTCGTTCCAGTGCTATAACAGTATCTAAAACTAAATTTCGCTCTAATTTAGGTGGACCGTAATGACGGTATGGCTGATATAGAAATCCAACATAGAACCATGGACAACCGTAAAAAAAAAGTAAAAGATATGGAATAAAGATATTTGAAAATAGGAAATAAATAAACCATTAGAAACATAATGATGATTGATAGGTTGCAATAAGTTACCCCAAATGAAGGTCTGTAGTCAGCAGGAGCTCCACCTTTCTCCCCAAAGTCACCGCCAGGTCCCCGGGGACCCCCAGGGTATCCATCTCTATCACCACCGAATCTCCTCTCTCCCTCAAAGCGAGGTGGGCCCCTTTTCAAAGAAAATCACACAACAGTCAAATCAAACACGGCAATATAACAATTCGAAGATATAGCGAGAACGACAACGGCATATTACCTTGGGCGATCACCGGGTGGGCCACCGAATGGTCTTCCGGCGGGCTTGGCCTGCTTCTTAAGAGTGGCGGGCACGATTTCCGAGGGAAGGTTGAGGTATGTTCTGAGGAACTCAATTCCATCGTTGGTGAGGAACCAGTAATAATGCATCCAAGCAAATGTCTCGCGCACGTACTCCCTGGACTTGAAGCTCTGCATCAGCTTTATCACCTGCAGATTTGGAACATCAATCTCTGGGTGCTTCGCCAGATTGAAGTCCTTCTTCGCATAGCAAACTCCCTCTGAAACAAAACCAATCACGTCACAATTTTAACACGACACAAACCTTAAAAAACGCCACGAGAGAACATTAACGAACCTTGGAAGAGGTATTTGCAGATCTCTCGACGGTTCTTCTCGGAAATGATCTTCACAAATTAATGGAAAACAAATTAAATAAGTATTTGCATAAACCAATTCCACCAATGCAAGCAATGTTCAAACTTTATCCACGAAAGAAACAGCTAAGAGGATGAAGTTCAGATACCATGGTTGCTACGGTGCAGCGGCGACGGAGAGAATATCTACTACCTCACTATGCCTTTGCCGCTTGCTGCGATGCAAACCCTAATTCCGCTTTCTATGGTTTATAGCAGACTTCACTCCATGTAATACAACTTTTAAATTGGGCCTGTAGATGGCCCGACTTTCAAGCCCTCCTGTGACTTACTCCAGCGAATGGACTCATATGAGAGCCCATTTGTTTCTTTGCTTTGTAATTAGCCCAACTTATTCTTCCTGCAACCACACTTTTTTCTTTCTACAACAAAAAAATCACTGTAATGCCCAATATAAACTTACAGAATATGTATAAACTATTAAATTAATTAGGTAATCATTAATTACTGTTCACCAACATGTATTTACTTCTCGAGCTGCCCATTATAATCCTATAAAAATATATATGAATTATTAAATTAATTATATTTGTTTCTTCCAGTACCCTTAAATCATTCTCACGAAACATTTATAAAAAAGAAAAGAAAACACACTAAATAACTAAGAAATAAATTAACTAAAAATTATAAAAAAAAAAGTGACAACTTCAAATGCGTTTTTTATACTTAAAAAATGACTTGAAAGACCAAAATAAAACAAACCATTTAACATTCAAGGCTAAAATAGTAATAAAAAAATTCAAAAGAAATGTAAAGTGACGATGGATAATATTAAATAGACGTAAAAAAGGTTTAGATGTGAATATACCATACCGTTGTCCATATTTTAACTAGGAGTTCCACAGGAAGAAGCTTAAACAGAGAATGATTGAGCAAAAGGAAAAGAAAAGTAAAGTAAATGTATGAAATTATGTAGCATTGCTTTATTGAGTGGATGAGTAGAGATGACGAAAATATATATAGTTAGCGAATGAATAATGGTTGGTTAGCACTCTTTAAGCACAAGGTACAGTTCATTTCCAAAAGGAACACTTGCAATGCAGAATGAAAATCTTTTGGGACGTGCATGCGTGGTAAGGTAAGACAGAGAGGACAGGGGGTTGGTTGTTACATTAAAAAAACAAGACACTCAAATGTAAAAGGCAAATCCATTATTGTATATTCTCATTCAAAAAAACACCAAATGTACAGTCAAATTAATAACAAATTCAATATTTTTCCATATCTTCAAAATCAAACTTTCCTGCTGCTTCCAATCGCCTTTATTAGTATCCTCTTCCATGTCAAACACTCAATAAACACTCTTTGCTATATTTATATATATAGAATAATATTATCTTCACTCGTTTTTTCGCAATCTTTTTCCAATCAACAATCGAAAGCGAGGTTGGAAAAAAAAAATGAAAAGAAAAGCAATCTCTGAATAAGTTTCAGGCTGGCCTGGACCATTCCTGAAAGCTCTTCCTGGTTAGAAGGGGCATGAGAAAAAGAGCAGTGGGGACAGTCCTCGATCGCAGTCATAAAGATGAAGGAAAAGGTGAAAGTGTATTTGTTCCAATATTTGACGTGTTTGGTGCTAGTTCTTCCCCCCCAAGCTGTCCTTCAACGCTGTCCCAGAAAAGAAAACTGGGACAGTGTTGTTGATTCTCCACCCACTCATTCAACTCTTGTCTCCGCAAACACTCCAGTGCCATTTCTCCTTCCTCGTCTATACTACAACCCTGCACTTCCATGTTTGGCACCATGTTTTCAACATTCTCTATCAATGGTGGCAGATAATTCGTAGTATCAATCACTGTAGCCGCTGTAAAAGTTGCTGCTGCCGGTGCTGCTTGAGGAGGAATAGCATGATGGACTTGGTGGTGGCTCAAGTTCCACGTTTCACTGCTCAAACCCAATGAATCTTGGAACAGTTCTGCTCGGACATTGGTGGTGTCTACTGTTGTTGTCCCATGGTCTAATGAACTAGTGT
Source organism: Vigna reflexopilosa (assembly GCA_027742785.1). Taxonomy (NCBI): domain Eukaryota; kingdom Viridiplantae; phylum Streptophyta; class Magnoliopsida; order Fabales; family Fabaceae; genus Vigna; species Vigna reflexopilosa. The sequence continues at coordinate 1,779,900 of CM050930.1, read as the reverse complement.
CAAACATAAATAGCGGGCACGTCGAGGAAAATATGGTTTCTTGCACCGCTGGTTTTGTTGTTACATTGTCTTGGTTGCCAAAGTGATCTAGTTGGTTGGAATTATAATTGAACTGAGGGTGGTGATCCACACTTTGTGTAGTGGTGATTGATGAATTCACCGAAGGCTTTCTAATTTTCTTCTTGATCCAAGAATTCCAATAGTTCTTTATTTCATTGTCAGTTCTACCTGGTAAGTGGCTTGCAATGTGCGCCCATCTGCATTTCCCAAGCAAAAGAAAAAGAACATGTATAATTAATTAGTCGAGTTTATATCCCAGTAATGTTTTTACATTATTAAAAACAGTATCTTCTTAGTTAAGATGTCTCGCGTAGAATCGTAATTTGGAAGCAAATGTGTTGAGAAAAACGTGGCGAGAAATGGATAATAAAATAACAATTTAGTTGCTTCAAGAAATATAGTATTAGAATGAATGTCGACACGAGAGGTTGTGAGTGCACACACACTGAAAACAGACAAGTAAATTTCAACTGACAAAATTGCCTGCTTAACTTCTCCAAAACTGTAGCTCCGGGGATGATCCTTCAGATTGATTCCTTAATAACTATGGCTGATTTAATTAGGACTAATTCCTATGAATGAGTTACATCATAACTAGTGCTACAGGTCTCAACTCTATTTCTAATTGCTCGTTCTATGGAAAATTAACTATATATCATAATAATATCTGTGATTGATCGTGTTCCAATTTAATTTGAACCATTACCATAGTTTCTTTCTTGAAATATCCTCATACTAATCAATATGAAAATTTTAGGGTTGGTGTTTGATAGAAAGAAGAAAGACACGTATACAAGGTAGTGATTAGAAAGAAATAGCAAGAGCAAACTGGAAAATGCAGTGATCATGATTAAAAATGGTTGATAGAGAGTTAGCCAGTGTCTACAATGGAGTGTGGTTCAAACCTGTTGCCAACAACCCCGTGAAGACTTATAATTAACTTCTCTTCTTCAGGTGTAAACCTTCCTCTTCTAATATCAGGCCTCAAATAATTAATCCATCTCAGGCGACAACTCTTGCCACACCTTTGAAGCCCTGAAAGCCACGCCAAAGAATTGAATGAACATCAATCATAAATAAATAAAAGAAAAGGGTTGATTAGGGCAATTCCATACATGAAGAAGGAAACAAGAGATAATTTTGATAATAAAAATAGATAAATAGATAAAAAGAGAGACCAGCTTTCTCTGGAACTTCACTCCAGCAACCATAGCCGTGAGTGGTAATGTATCTGATGAGCTTCTCATCTTCCTCGGGAGACCAAAGGCCTCTCTTAACCTTCTGTTGGTTACAGCAAGAATGGTGACCCATCTTAATTTCTTAACTTCTTTTGTAGCTACCTATGTAGTCTTCTTCTATTCCTGTCTTTTAGTCTTAATTGTTTCCTCAGTGCCCTTTTATTGCCTCGATCAAATGCGGGGATTAATTTCTATGCAATCTCTTTCTCTCTCTCTCTCTCTCTCTCTGCCCTCCTTTAAAAGAGAGAGGAGAAGCAGACAATGCAAGAGCCGACATTTACAACCTGATGGGGTCCACGAGTGGGACCCACATCTCCATCTAACCCTAAAACGACGTTTCATCAACCTTGTGCTTGTAATAGTGTCAGCATTTCTACGTACATGTGTAGTATTACGTACCCAAACTTTCTTCACACACTTAACTCTTTCCCACTTCCACAAAACTCCCAAAATTAATAACAACCCAAAGGAGAAGAAGCTATGTACCTTGTTGCTAGCGGAAGATGAAAACGAGAGAAAGAATATTGCCGGTTGTTTCATGCGCTTCCCTGTCTCAAACTATTCAGCAACGTCATTTCATCAATAGCAACAATCACTCACTGAGAGTGATCGTTCTTCATAATACATTATTTTAAACTAAAAAACTAATAAGATCAGTAATTATTTACATAAAGTAAATCAAATCAAACACTTACTAATAAGATGAGTAATCATGTTGGAAGTCTCACATCAGTTAGAGATAACACAAATTCATAGTATATAAGTGGGTATAAACATTACCTTACAAACTGATTTTGTGGGGTTGAGTTAGACTTAAAGTCCACTTCTAACATAGTATGAGAGCCTAAAGTCTATCTTAAGGATATTTGTTGTTTGTTAGCCATAATGTTTCATTCGTTATCAGACCACCCATTAATGTCGTCTCACACTGATTTTGTGGGGTTGGGTTAGGTTTAAAGTCCACTTTTAATAAATTATTTTGCTTTTATTTTCTTATAAAAATTATGACCAGATAGTATATGATAGGCTAAAACTGTTGATCATTCGTTTAAAATAACAAAATCATTTTTAAGCTTTATTACATGAAGATTGTCTTTATTCAACGAAGATAACGATTTACATTTTTAATGGAATAATATAGGCCAATTTCAGAATACATATATATAGTTAATTAACTACCCTACAATTTGAACAAAGTTGTTTTAGTTTTTAAACAATGTTTATTCTACAGCCACAGTCATGCATAATTGATTTTGTTTTGAAGTATGCATTATTCTGATGTATTTATAGAGATCATAATCTCTTGCTCTCTCTTTTATATATAGTTCTTAAAATAGATATTATATTCTTATTCCCGAGACACTGAAAGAAACAGTAACCATGTTCCTATCATATACCTCCCAACCTCATGGAGGAAAGTTGGTTCTACAGTGGTGGCATTGAGTTCTACAACAGTCATCACAGGGTAACGGACTCAAAAATATGTCAACATTATTATGGTATGCTATGGGAAACAAATAATTTTGTCTTTTAATAATATGTCATGAGTTCAGTTTCAAATTGTCGAGTATATATATAGTTTATAACCTCAATATGATAGGCTATAAGGTTCACTTTCATTACCTATACGAACATCGGGATGAGAAATTGAATAATTTTTTTAGACGATGAAGAATCACGTAGTAAAAATAATGGTAAATAAGTATAAAAGATTTGTGTGTATCAAAGTATCATTTATTCAAAAAGAAACATTAAGACTTTGTTCACTTGAGTGAATTTGGAGGAGAGTAATTAAGAGAATTTGAAGATAATTTTTGTTGTTGTTTATTTGAATAGATTTGAAGGTAAGTGAGAGTGAATTTGGAAGTAAATTTGTTTAATCTGTCACATAAATTAAATACTAAACTAATTCTCATAAACTTTACTTCCAAATTCACTCTCATTTACCTCCAAATTCATTCAAATAAACAATAACAAAAATTACCTTCAAATCCTCTTAAATCCACTCAATCACTCTCCTTCAAATCCACTCAAGTGAACAGGGTCTAAAATTTTCTTTTGGGCATGCGATGTTAATTATATATTTATATTTTAACTTGTAAATTATGTCTTGATTTAATTTTGATTGAATATTATCATAGTATTTACTAAATGGATTGGTGACAGTGGCAGGTGGGATAGCGTAAATTTCATATATTCGGAAAGAAATTTGACATTTAAAATATTTGTTTCTTCCAACAGAATCTTCAAAAGCAATATAATGTATAGAACAAGTGTGAGAGAGACTGAAAAATGAGTTGTTGTTTTATGATTTAAGCAAGCCCAAGCTACTAATTATTTTGACTTGATTGTCTTTTCATTTAATTAAGAAGGAATAATAATTTCATTAGTGGTGTTGGAAAAACGTGTATAAGTGACATGATTGACATCAATTAAAGTTAATAGCCTAAATGGGACTTCTAAATCTCAGGTTTTAGATTTCACCAGCTCCAACTTTTACAACATAAAACCTATAATCATTGCTCATCATCCATACCATACCACCAGATAAGCCTCAAACCGGAATTATCAACTACATTAAGATTTAGATCAATTTATTTTCATATAATAATAATAATAGTATGAGATTTTTTTCTCTATCGTTTTGAATGAAACAAAAAATATGTATATGAAAAAAAGATGTTTTAGAGAGAGAGAAAAAGAACATAAGAAGATATGGAAAGATAAGAGGATGATCTGGGAAGTGGGAAGAGGTGACCCACAGCAGTACAATGAGGAAAGATAGAGTGTCGGCTTAGCCTAAAGTGGGCTATTATCGTGTTTCAATGATACCTCCATCGAAAAGCCCCATTAGTTATGCAGCTGAGATCATGTTCCTATTACACAATGACATTGCCTCTTAAAGTAACCCATGCACTCAACTTCACTAATCTCCTCAATCTTCATTTCGTCATCAAGATTTTCCAACACACACATTACTCACTTCCAATATCATTTCTCTCTCTTCATAATCATTCCATTAAGACTCCCTCTTCCAGCTTTTATGCCCAATCACTTCCATTTTTCTTAAACACTTCCTACAATAATATTGTTTCCCACCCTTTTCAAGACACCAATGTATAAGTTCATGACTTGGTATTTTAAAAAATTTAGTAATCATAGTGCATGTAGAATGCAATGGGGAGATGAAGAAAATGAGTTTGTTTGTTTGTTTGAATTGATAAGAATGAATGGAGTTCTTTGTTGTGTAGATCGATAAGATATATCTGTAAAAGATTTTCTCTGACGCTTAAATCAAAAAAAATGTTTGGATATTTTATGAATATAGTATTGAGTATGAGTAATTATTAAGTGAATATTTTTTAGAAAATATTAGTTGTATTTATAGGATAAATATGAATTGTAGATTTATGTTATTATTGGAATAATAGTTACTTTAAATATATAATAACGAAGTAGTTAATAATTACACAATGACATTTCATCATAAATAATACCTAGTTATGATATGTGGATATGGTTTTAATAGATTTAGGTTTTGACTATTCCAAAATAAAGAAACATAATAGATTTTATTGAATCATGTTTTTAGTACGTGTATTGGATTGAATAGTGTATGTAGAATGCAATGGTGAGATGTTGAGATGAAGAAAATGAGTATGTTTTGGGTGTTGATTAGTTAGAGGAAAAAAAAGGTATTAATATGGCATTTAAAAGGTTTGTATGAATACGTATATGGAATATAGATAGTTAGCGAAAGGGAAGGGTTGATTGATGCGAATGAACCACCAAGTTGATGCGGAAGGGAGGAAAGTGATATTTGCTTGTATGAATCGCAAGCTAAAGCTTTGAAAGTAATATACAAATGATTTTTAAAATAGACCTTTGGGAGGAAATGAAAAGGAAAATCATTGTACTTAGCTTTAAGGAGGAGCAATATTGGAGGGATTCATGTGGGTCAGCCCCAGTTGGATTTTTAAGCAGTGATTAGTGAGGAAAAACACACACACATACTATTAAGGACATTGCCTTTATAAGCATGGTTGGTTAAGTTATTAAGTCATGGATGAAATGTCTCCACCATTGCCTCTTTCTTTACATCTTCATCAATCAAACTACATTATCCATACTAATTATCTACTGCTGCTACTACTACAGTACTGTATGGTGGTGGAGGCATTCATATGGACCCCTCTTTCTCCTGTTTCTAATCGAAGAACCCTCAAAAGTCATAAAAGCTAAAACAACAATCATAATTATGCATGAAAAATGGGCTGCCATATCACATTAAATCAATCAATATCTTAAGAAGTTTAAGTGTAAGTAGAAAAATAAATTTTAAATTTAACTTAATTTTAAAAAATTAACTTAAAATTATTTATATATTATAAATTCATCTCAAATTTATAAATGGGAGATTTTCAACTAAGGAAAAAGAAAAGAAGACAGTAATGAAAAATGAACAAGCCGATATCATTTTATTATTGACTTTTCCAATCACGATAATACTGTTGGGAATGCAAGTACGAGTCCAAGTCCCACATTGGATAAAAATGAGAAAATTGAGCACTATATAAAGATGAAAGACCCGTTAACTCATTGTCCTAATGTTTTGGGTAGAGAGTGGTGTCAATCCTTTATATGGTTAGACTTATATCTCATTGGTGTTTGTATCTCCTGGTGAACCTCCTCCTTGATAAACCCAACAGTACCCTTTCCTTGGAAAAGAAAAAATTTATGGTTTTGTTTTTCTTATTTACAAATTGGGATTTTGACTGCGCTTCTTCTTGATTGCTGATGGAAGATTGTATGAGAATCTTTGCTTGCAGTGTTTGAAGATTAAAGAGGTTAAAACACGTGGGTATTTCAGAAAATGAGAGGAGAGATTAGAGTTCACCAAGTACTGTTTGTATAAACTCACATTATAAAAAATTTATTTGTGTAACATATAATTATTCAAAATTAATTAAAGTAGTGAGTGACGTGAAAACATATCACTATTTCATCACGTGATCAACTCAATTTTCGTAAGCATGATTTTGGACGAAAATAAAAAAAACTTCGTGAATTAAACTCAACCGTAGTAAAAATTGAGCTTTAAAAGTGGTTTCATAATTATTATATAATTATATAAAATGATTTGAATTATATTATTATAGTTCACGTAAAAACAATAAAAATAGATTGTTTTAATTATATACAACATAAGTTATCAATAACAAACAAAATGGGAGTTTTACTCTAAAATGATAAAATAAAATGTGTAAGAAAATATAGTGTCTACAAATATATAATACATTTTTTTCATACATACTTACAAATATGTCTACCAATGTTCAAACTATCGTAAGATAGATTGTTAAATGTTTAAATTAAATTGGGCTAGACCAATTGCAGGATGTAAGCAGAACGAGTGGGTTAGCCCATTAATATGCGTGAATATAATATATTTCAATTTATATGCGTGAATTTAAAGTAAGAATGGAGAGAGATCATTCTTAGTAGAGGAGATTACTACATAAATAATACATTTCATTCAAATACTTTAATTTAATTTTAAATTTTTATCTATTTAATATATTTTTTATAATAAAGTAAAATATTCATTATTGAAAATAAAAACTTCTCTTTTAGTTTCATACTTTTTAAAATACGTGACTAAATTAATAATAACTTATTATTACTAGAAAAAAAAAACGCTTTCGAAATAATTTAATAGATTTCTCTTTTTTTAAAAAAGGAAATATTTAATATGGTGACATTTTTAATTTTTTTATACAACTATAGGCTATAATTCTTTTAAAGAATCGATGTTTAAAGTTATTCTAAAATTTTTAAAAAAAATTATTATTATTTTTAAATTTTATTTGTTTCAGATATAATAGGCTTGGTTTTATAGAGAATCGAAACATATTCTTTTATTAAAGTTATTTTTTTCGAATATTTAGAAGTTTACTAAAGGCATTTTGTTTGATTATGTCGTAGAGAACTCTTTCTTTTCCTTTGTAACTAGAAGACACGAATACAATTGTCATTTCTCCATTACCACTCTGAAAGCGAATGTCACTCTATTTTCATCGTTGACTCACTCATTCATTCTCTTTTACCTCAGTTTTCTTTTTTCTCTGTCGTTAAAGCTCGTAATGTTTTTCCTAACAAACATGTTGTGTTATCATTCATGTTCAAGTTTTGTATTAATGTGACATTGTTATAGTACATGTTTCCATGCTTCCAAAATGTGTTTTGCATTGTTGCAGTACCTAGCTTTTAACCTTTCACATTCTTAAAATTTTATGTTGTTAATGTATTTTTTATATATTTGATATATTTTGTTTGTGTTTGGATGTTTCTAGTTGCTTTATTTTTGTCTAAGTTCATAAATAATATATATAGGTAGAAAGATAAAAAAAAAGTTATATTTTAAAAAAGTTCTATAACAAGTTTAAGTTATAACAAAAACAAAGTATTTAGTGAAGAATACGTTTTAGTTTTTCAAGAAACTAAAACATATAATCGAATAATTTTTTGTTTTTTTAAGAGACGAAGTTTTTTCTTCTTCGCTTGAAGGTTTATTTATTTTTTATTTTCAATCTTTTTTTAGTTGTTTTTAGTACGGTTGTGAGTCTAGTTTCAGTTAAGAACTGAAAGTAAAAATTTCATTTCTTACCTCATTTGAACATGTTTCAATTAAGAAACCAAAATATAGTATAAAGAAAATCGATGTCAAAATCCTTCATCATTGTATTAGTATATATAACTTTTTTTTTAATTTTTTTTTACTTAAACATAGAAAAATATCCATTATTAGTCCACAGGTAACTTGCTAATTTCCTTATATGCGTTGCATTTCATCAATTAATTTATTAGATTACTTTTATAAAAGTAAATAAACATAATTTTTTAATTGTATTTTATCGTGTAACATCCCATAAAAATATAAACCAATTTTAGTTACAATTACGAAATAGATGTTACCATCTAATTATCATCTCAAGGGAAATTACATTACGAGGCAAAAATAAAAATATAGACATTTATTAATACTAAACTTGTGGTTACAATCTGCATAACATAACAGATACATAAATTTTCCAAACCAAAGTAAAGTAAAAGTAAAAACCATACAAACCCTGTATGATATAAAAAAACTAGTTTCAGCATCAATTCCATTGCTTGCAAGTTAAGAGAGACGAAGACCATGGAGTTATTATATCCATGAAACAGTGTGTAATGTCATTGGTTAGAGCAAGAATCAACCTTAGGATCATCAAGTGGAGGCTTTAACTAGAGGTGACTGAGGAAAAGGTGAGTGAGGTGACACCAAAAAATCATCCAACCTTCTGGATGAAAAGCTTAGACTCAACTTTCTGTAGCTGCAAGATTTCTTCTTTGTTTCTGTGTTCTGACGAACAAAGGTGCGCATTCTCGCCAGAGAAACCTCCACGGCTCTATCATCCATGTTGGCATAGCAGACCCTGAACCACCCTGGCTCAGAGCAGTGAAAGGAAGAGCCAGGGGAAATATTGATCTTAACGTGCTGAATGATCACTCTCCACAGTTCCATTTCCGCCTCAAACGTCGCCTTCTTCAAAAGACCACGCAAATCCATCCACACAAATAGTCCGCCATTGCTCGCCAAGCACTTTATGCCAACCTGCTCAAGACCCCTACAAAGAACCCCATACCTTTGCGCAAGCCTCTTTGCACTCTCTTCCAGAAACCCTTTCACGAACTCATCATCAGAAAGCATTGATGCCATAAGATACTGTGTCTGCGTGGACACCAACCCAAAGCTAGACATTTTCCGAGCGCAACCGACCACTGCGTCGTTGTAAGAGTATATGATGCCAACTCTGAAACCGGGGAACCCCATGTCCTTAGAAAGACTATAAACAATGTGGATAAGGTCACGGTCACATTCGATGTCTTTGTCTTCCTCTACTACCTCCACGATGCTCGTGAATCCAGGGTAGCAAAAAACTGTACCCGCGTATATTTCATCGCTTACTAGGTGGATCTGTTTTTCGTTGATAAAACCCAGCACTGTTCTTAGAGTTTCTCGGTTCATCACAGTTCCCAGTGGGTTTGATGGATTGGTAATCAGTAACCCCTTTATTCTGATGTTGTCCTCTTTGGCTTTCTCGTACGCCTCGTCCAATGCTTTCCTCGTCAACTTGAAATCGTTAGAGCTTTTGCAGATAACTGGAACAAGTTGAACTCCCGTTCTCCACCTTAAATCCCTGTCGAAACTGCAATAGGAAAACGAATTCAGTTATTATTACAGCTTATTTAGAATCTGATGAGTCAACCGAATTCTGTCGTGTTATAGAGATGAGTATAGCACACAACCAAAAAAAAAAGAAAAAACTATACAACATGCAGAAGTTGTCAATTCTCATGGCATGAAATATCATAATGCTGAAATAATATTTAAAATCTCACTTTAGTACGAAGTTTTTTGAATAAAAAGTGACAATTTAATATGACATTTATCCAAGTTAAGCATTATGCATGAAGAAATGGTTTAGAACAGAAGGTGATTTTCAGTAGAATCTTAATATAGTTTTGTGAAAAAACATAATCTTGCGTGTGAATTTGGAGTCGTGTTTAGTCTTTGGTCGTGAGGGGTGACAACAAAGATCAGAAAGAGACAGTGGATAATTAAATCACGGTGTATTATTATTGACCCAGGAGGGTGATTGATGAACAACAACTGCTTGCTGCTCAACTAATTGTGATTTAGTTCAGCTTTTGACCGGGTCTTGGTCATCTAATCTCGAAAAATTACGTGTTCCTCCTACGCTGGAATGTTAAAAAAACGCAAATTGATAACAAAGATAATATGAATGTTAGTATTACCCTGCATAATAAGGTGTGGGGACCAAAAATGCGTCACCGGGATCTGCCAAACAAAACGCAGTCACCTCGTGTGCTCCTGTTGCTCCACTGCTCATAACAATTCGCTCAGGGTCGAACGTTACTCTATTTCCTCTCGTTCTTCCCATGAATTTAGCCACTGCCTGTGGAATTAATTTCAACCCAAAGTTAATTATATTATATAGCATGCTTGATTTGAATAATTAAGGTTTTTCAATATATCCTAGTACGTCGCTCACATTTCTGAACTCCGGTAGACCATGATAATCCTGAAAGTTGGCAATGGCCTTGAAATCACGCACTCCTTCTCGTGTGCAAATGGAAGCCCCCGGATTATTCACTAACCAATGCTGAACCAACTCCGAAGCAAGCTGCAAAAAATGAAAAATAAAAACTTAGATTTTTGGCTTGTGCTGTGAGCTTGTTCAAACTCTCGTTGGTTTTTGTAGTACCATGATTACGGATGATGCCATGAGTTTTCAAAGAAGCTGAGAATTAAAAGAAGGTTGATTTGATTATATATACCTGATTTTCTGCAAGACCCATTTGGATAACCCCGTTAGGATTCTTGGTGGGGTGGAAGGGATCATCTTCATAGGCCTTCCAGCCATCGAAGTAAGGGGAGTCCTCACCATGGCCATTGCCGGTGGCAATCTTAGAGAGTAATTGAGGTTGATTCTCGTTCATCATTATTGGGTCTCTACGTCTATTTTCTGCTATAACAAGTTACGTTGTTTAACGATGTTGAATGTGATTGTGAGAGAAGAAAAAGCAAAGGGCTGTTCTTGAGTGGTAGGAAGAATTTGGCTCAAGCCCTAACTTGTGCTTGTGTGTGTTGATGTTACAAAGCGAGTCTGTGAAGGTATTTATAGGGATGAGTTCCACCACATTAACGTTGATTTTCAAAGGTTAGAATTCTGGTGGACTGAATATAAAAAAAAAAAAGAAATTTTGTGCGAAGAGGAAACCGCCATAAGTGGTCCTTTTAAATCCTTTAATAAGTAAGTACATCAAACGAAATACCATGACAGTGACCAATCTTCAATTTACCTTAAAAAAGAAAAGATTCTTGCTGTTTTAATATTTTCAAACTATACTATACGATGTATACATGTTCTTGCTGTCTTTAATTTGGATGTTTTTAATTGAATTTTTATTATTATTTTGTTCTGTTGTTTATTTTTTTACGATTATGATATTACTATAAAATAAAATTAAAAAAGAAAAGTTATAAATTATTTTACTTTAGTGATAGATATCTTCAAAATTCTAAGCAACTTTTTATCGTTACAGGAATTTAAAATATATTTATTTTTACTGTTTTTAGAAAGTTTAATGAAAGATAGAATGAGAAACAGGTGTGATGGCATTGAAATGGGTGAAAACGACGTAGTTTGAAGTTCAGTATTGGAAAAAAGTGGTTTTATGAGATTGGAATATTGGATCTGGAAGGAGTGGGGGCGAATAAGTATAAGAGTTAGAGAAAGCAAACATGTTTTTGACTTGCAATGAGTCAAGAATTCAGCATTCAGTCTTTAGGCATATGCAAAAACATCCATATATGACCGAAATTTAAGTAATTTCAGATAAGTGTCAACACACCCTGCAGTATATTAAATAAATAATTATCATTAGATATATCACTGAACATCACTCCGTGTGGATACCTTTTTATTAATAAAAATAATCAAATTATTATTATTATGAAATTAAATATAATAAAAAAATAATTAAGTTGAAAAAAAACGACTAAATTTATAAAAACAGTAAAATTAATAATATAGTTATTTTAATCTTTTAAAAAGAATTAAAAGATAGATATAAACATAAAAAGGAACAATCACTTTTATATAGATAGATAGAAATTTTAAAAAAGTATATCTTTAAAAAATAAATATAGAAAATAAACGTCAACATAAAAAAGGATAATCTCTTTTTCTTTATATATAGGTATAAATGAATAATAGATATTAAAATTTTATGGATATCTGATTTAATTCTAAATTATCTTTAATATCTATAAACGTAGATATGTTTTAAATTTTATTTTTGGCATGATGTTTTTTGTTCAAATATAACAATAAATTATCTAATTAATGAAATAACAATCACAGTTAAAATCGCACATGTTATTTTATTTTTATGTTAAAAATTCATTAAATTTGATTCATTCATTCACAATAATTAAAAAAAAAAGAGAGAGGCTAGCTTAATATAAACCGCAATCCGAATAACCTATCTAAATTAATCCGTCATTATAACAAAATGTGTTCAACTAATCTAATAAATTAAACGGTTAAATATAAATTTTGAAATGTTAAATTCGAATTATACCTAGATTTAAATATGTGCTCAGACCTATCAGATATCTTAATTATCCTCTTCATCTAATTATTTAATTTTCTTTTCTTTTATTTATTTCTTTATTAATTTTTATTGGGCTTTCGTTATATTGTAGCATTATTAGTGAAGAGGACACCTTACGTGAATTAAAAAATGAGATGTTTATATTTAATTTAGTGTTGGAATCTTTTAATGGAAGAAAATTCATTTTTTTTTTCAATTATGCAATTGAAGACAATTTTGTAATTGATTATATTTCATAAGTAGTTTATTTTATCTTATTATATCATTTATATTTAATACAAAATTTTCATTCATTTTCACTCTTTTTTTTTATCAAACCAAAGAGTTTTATTTTATATATATTTTTCACTTCTTTCCTTTTCCGCACCCATCTAATTTAAACAAAATATTAATTTTACGTGTAAAATTAATGTTTTTATAATTTTAATAAAAATAATTATATAATTTCTTATTATGAATTAGAGTTTAGAGTGACTCTAACATTAAAAAACAAAGTTTTAAGTAAAAAAAAAAATTAGTATCTAAATTAGGTTTTTATGATGATTAATTATTTTAAATTAAAGACTAATTTACACATTAATTATTTGATAGATATTAATTTAGACTCTAATTTACAAAATTCACAAACCTACTAGTTTCGGATAAAGAACAATTTTTTTTATTTACTTCACTTTTTAAATAAATAATAAAAAAATAGAATGTGAAATTAATTTTTAATTTATTATAGTTTTTTTTTATACTATTTTGAGTTTTTAGAGAAAGATAACGTTAGGTTTGCATTTTTTAAAATATATATAGCTCAAAAAAATTCATATTTTTAAAAAAAATCATTATAGTGACAAATTAATTAATTTAATAATTGATTTAATTTTTTACCTTTTCATGTTTAGATTTTTTTTATAACAAATTTAATATGTTTATATTTCGTGAAATGCAATTTTTATGATGAATTTATTACGGTTCTTCAATTATATTTGTTTAGTTTTAATAAATTTTTATGTGATAATAAATTATTAATGATTTTGAATGTTATAACAAATGAAATTTGAAGTTCAAATGACATCAGATCTTATTTGGAAAATGAATTATAATGAAAAGGTAAAATTTAGGAAAAACACATAATTATTTAATAAAGACTAAAATAAAAATGTGAAAAAAAATATAAATTTAGTTTTTTTAAAAATATTGACACAATGGATTAATAAACGTGATATATTTTTAAATATTTTTACAATTTTGTTATGATATATTTTTATTGTAATAATAAAATTTTGTATCTATTACTTTTAAATACTCATAGTATAATTTTATTTTCAGACGTACTTTTAATATGTATTAAAATATACTGAATTATAAAATTTAAAAACATCATTATATAAAAATAATTTCACTTAATAATAAAAACATGTTAGCATTTCCCATTTCTTTCATGTTGTCTTATACTAAAAATAATTGTTTATTATACTTTTATAAAAAAAGGTCAATGTTTTTCCACTATACCCTGAATAATTCACCATGTGTTATAATTTTTTTTCAGTATTAAGTGTCAATTGCTTTTTAATAGGACACTCATTTCTCATTTAAGCCATCCATTATGGTGTTAAAATTGTTCAACGTTCCCATTCCAAGGCAGTATAAATAATGTTACATTCATTTAACCTTAACATTTACTGCTATTAATGCTACTTTAATTGATTGCAGCATTTATTGAGGTTCGTTGTTTCTAGACCAAACAACTTCTTCTGCTCTCTTAAATTAGTGTCCTTTCGGTGATGACAAAAGAACAACACCAATATTGTCGGAAATGGAAAGTCATGTCACTGTCAACTGTCTGCGTGTGATCAATTGTGGAAATTGAGATTTTTCCAGAAAGGAAGATCACACGAAAACGTATTATGATTTTTCCCACGTGGGAGGCTCATCTCACTCTTGGCTTACTATTATACATTTCAAACACTACATAGTTTAGAAATCACAAGTAGATTACAAATAATATAATTTTATAAGTATAATTAAATAGTTTAGACGACCGCTGTTTTTTTTAGCATCTAAAATGTAGCTGTTGAAAAGAATATATGCTAAAGCCACTTTTTAAAAATAATTAAAAAAAAAAAATACTACACATAAGTTCTATACAGGAAAAAAATGATATGAAATTATGAAGGAGGTTTTATAGTCAAAGGTTCGTAATTATGTGCAGATCTGGTTTTATAGTTTTACTCGCTCAACCTTTGCCATATGCTTCTCGAAGTAGACCGTCTTGATTTGGTGATATTCCACTATAGACTTTATTTTTTGGTCAAAATGTATTTAATCTGATTTTATATGTTCACGTGATAAATGTAGAATCTTACCTTTGACCCAAAATAAAAAGACAAACATAAAACAGAATATTATTCAAGTAAAATTAAATTATGCTAACTAAGAACAGGTACGAATAAACTTAATGTTTTCTGCTTTCTGATACGACATTCAAAGTCGGCGCAAAATTTAGATTGTAGAAAATATTGGTATTTAGTATTTCTTGTATAATCAACTGTTCATATAAGACTTCAACAAGTTTCATAAATATATTCAATACTTTCTATATATGCTTCTATTTACAATGCAACTAGCCTGCAACCTAACAAAATATGAATTGTCAATACAAAATAACTTTTTATTCGTTAATACATAATCTTTACTTAATTAAATTTTGAATTGTCAATACAATTTAGTTTGCTAACAAAAAATATAAACACATTATCAGTGCACTTATCATGATGATGCATCTACAAGCTTGCGATGCATGAACTTTTTATAATTCAATTTTCATTTAACAAGCTAATTTTCATAATATTTTGTTGGATTAAATATATAATTATTCTTAAATTTGATGGGAGATTAAAATTTATATTTAAATTATATTTTGATTTTTAAATTTTAAATGATTAAATATATTTTTTTAACTTAATAATTTTAATTTTTCTATGGATAATGTTTAAATGTAATATTTGAGTTGAAACATAGTAAATGATGCATATAATTCAAAAACAAGTATGAAAAATTATTTGATATATTAAACAAAATAAAGATTAAATATGTTTTTAGTTTCTAAACTATCAAACCAAAATATTTTTAGTCCTTTTTTCAAATTAAAATACATTTTGGTCCTACTGCTTAAAAAAATCTCAATTTTGATCCTTTCAAACTAAAGGTGTTAACAAAAAGTTGAGCTAGTGTGCCACGTCAATTTTTGTTCTGACAATGGGTAATTTTTTTGCCTTCCTCATCCAACACTTCACCACTTCTCCCTTCGCCATCCAGGCCTCCTCTTCGGCCACCTCAGTTACATTCCCACCACACTTTCTGACGACTCTTCTCCTCTGTCTCCACCCTCCTCGTCATCGTCATTGACTTCTTCTGCTTTCCTCTTTGCATGAACCCTCAAGCGCTGTCATCCCCTTCACCCTCCACCCTCCACCCTCCACCTTCATTCCTCCGTCCTCGGGTGAAATAAAAAAATTGATAGCAAAACACACAGTTACTATTTTCACACATCTAGCCATCAATGAACTGTTTTATATAAACACGGTGCGACCACCCCTTGCATAAATGACCCAGAAGATCAAAAACAATATTACAGCTACAGATTTTTTTCCCAAGGAGTGATGTAATTTTTTTCCCAGAAGATTTTTCTCCCTTACGCGAACATGGAAAGATTTAAAAAATAAATAAAAGAAAAGAAAATCAGGTTGGAAACAAACAATAAAATCTCGATGGAAAAAAGGTTCCATTTTCTTTAAAAAGGAAGGAAAAAAGTGGTGAAATGAAATAAATAAATAAATAGCAAAAAAGGAAGGAAAAGAAATCGGACATACCACTTTCAATGTTAATGTTTGAAAACAATCCAACAAGTGAGCTACCATATCCTTAGGTTGTTGATTAACCTCTTCTTTAACAGCAACAACGGTTGAGGGATTTTGAGTAGGAAGCGCATCCTCTGCATCTGCAGCAGCAGCATCAGTATTAGCATCAGCATCGCCCCCACCAAGACTATTCACAAAGCGTGTCAACATTCGTTCTGTTTCGGGGCTAGAGGATCGATTGAAAACGTACTCGTAGAACTCACGGTCGATGGAGGTGACCGTTGGCCATGAAGGTGAGTGTGGTGTAGGGTTGTTGCGCACTGGGGTTTCGCGGTTAATGGTGGTGGCCACTGTGGAAGAGTCGAAGAGGGAGAGAGAAGCTGACAAAAATTGACCAGTGTAAAAAAAATGACATGGCACGTTATCGTTAGCTACGTCAGCTTTTTTTTTTGGTTTAATATCTTAGTAAGTCTTTATTTTCGTCCAAAATTTCAAATAGGTCCCTTTTTTTTCGGCGTCTCAATTGGGTCCTTATTTTTTTAAAATTGAATTAAATAAGGACTTTCCATCAAATTGAGATGACGTTGTTAATGAAGATATTGTGTGGCATGTTGACAATGTCTTTTTTAAATGATGTGTCATTAAAAACATTATTCTCATGCTGATCCACTCACATACAAGAAAACATTATTCTCAAAACGAAGTACAACCAGAGCTTTTTTTTCTTCTTCTTTTATCTTTCACACACCAGTCACCTCTGAAAACAGCAAAGACAATCAAGGGGTGTGAAAGTAGAGGAGATTGAGACATAGCATAACTCATCATCAGCTGCACCAATTTCACAACATTACCACCTTAAACTAACCTCAAAACATGCCCCAAGGCTAACCAAGAGGCATGAATTCTCATCCTCAACCCATGTCGGAATGTAAAGTAGGATGCTTCACCAATCTGGGAGTAACGGTTGAATTTGGGAAACACAATCCACACAGTATATTATCACTTCATCACATTCTCCTCCAACAAAAGCCCCAAAATCTAAAACAATTATCCAACTTTCTTAGCACCTATTTAATTTTCCAAACCAGAAGCAGGACTAAAATAAAACCCTAATTGAATAATTTCTTAATCGATGGACTTCTCCACTCAAAACTATAAAGAAAAAACCTAACCCTAAGAATCTCCTACTTCACCACAAATTCAGATGTCCCGAAAGGTAATTCCCCACCCTAGCCGCCAACGCTTCTCCTATGGCCTGCTACTGCTGACATTGGTGATGAGTAAAGAGTGACGCCTGCTATTGTGACACTGACACGGCGACGGGCTGCACGACCATTTCTAGAGCAGCGGTAAAGCTCCAAATTTGTTCGAATTCGGGGTGAGCACGGAGGGCCTACAGTCCAGGCGGGGTAGAGGGGCCCACGAGGGAGGGGCCCACGGAAACGACGTCGTCCTTGGAAGTGTCATCGTTAGTGCGTATGCGCTTGCGAGGATGAAGGGCGTGGGAGCGAGGAGCTGCGGCTTGTGGTCGGAGGCGAAGGAAGGCGAGGAGAGAGACGAGAATTTGGTGACGCGTACGGAGAGGGAGACGAAAGAGAAGTTGGCGGGCGTGGTGCCTGTGCCGGTGGCGGCGATGATGGAAGGCTCGGCCTGGCGCAAGAGCCACTTGATGGTCTGGCCATCTGACTTGTGACCCAGCTCCCGCGTTAGCTGGAAGACTCTAGCGGAGCAAATGATGGGCATTTGTATGCGACGGCCACGTCCCTACGGTTGAGGTCGTACCAGTTCTTTATCTGAATGGCAGAATCAGAGAAGAAGGAGAAGTCTCCGGTGGAATTTTGGAGAAGAAACATAATCTGTGAAAGAATAAGTTCTAAAATAATCGAAATCCAGGTCATTTATCCACGTTAGTTAAAATATAGTCCACATTGTCACGTCAAGTATTCATTAACGTCGTTAGGTCTAATTTAACAGTAAGGGTCTAATTGATCTAATTTTCACAAAATAAGGACCCTGAGACGCCGAAAAAGAAATGGATCTATTTGAGATTCTGGACGAAAATAAGGATCTACCAAAATATTAAACCTTTTTTTTAACGGTATTAGTTTTAGAGGATTAAAATCAAAGTTTAAGAAAACTAAAACCAAAATTCGTTTGAAAATATATGGACTAAAAATATATTTGACCCAAAAAATTAATATAATTAAATTAGAAAAAATATATTTATTTATTTTTAAAATTTAAAAATCAAACTATATTGAAGTTTATAATATAAATAAATTTTAATTTTATATTAAAGTTTAAGAACTAAAAATATATTCAATTTTCCTTATCAAATGTTAATATTTGAAAGCATGAAATTCACATATAACTTAACTTGATAAAATTAATTTATAATTTATAAACGAGAGTAATTATAACTTTATATATTAATTGTGTAAGTTTAAATTAGAGTTGAATTTATTTTTTAATAATAATTAGATATAAGAATATTTATTTTTTAATATACAGAGAGAGGGAGGGAGAGAGAGAAATAATGATTGTTTTCCTATTTTTGATTTTTTATGAACTTTTTGTTTGAAATAATGAATGTTTCCCCTTTTTTTTGGTAAGTCTCAGGTACTTATTTTCACCCACATATTTATTTTCTTTATCTTTTGGCTGGTCTTCCATAATTTCGTTTAGTATATCTAATTTCTAAGTGTTTTTTCTTATGTAGTATTCACTTAAAAAATTTCTTCTGATGTTTAGTTCTATTCATTTTTTTTAATAGATTTATTTTGTTGAATAAATTCTTTGTCTAATTTTCATTTAAAGATTATAATTTGTTAAGCGAATTGTTTATGCATAAATCTCAAAATAATTAAAATTAATCCCCCAATACTTTAATGTGGAACCTATTTTTCTATATTTTGTACTGAACATCAGCATAGCCTCAAGATTGGAGAGATTTAGTTAAGGGATAAAAAAGAAGTCATTAAACAAATAAAATAAAATAAAATAAAAATTGAAAATGACAAAAGAGATGAAGAGTTACGTACCCAGTGCAGTTTTAAAGAAAATATGTTATATATTGTAATGGAAAAATTACATTATTAGAAAATGACTGTAATCATAGAAATACAAACACTATGAGAAAAATTGTTATTACTTGATAGATAATTTTTTTTTAAAATCTGTGGATAAATTAAAATTATTGATATAAACTAAATGATTAAAATTCGTTTATAAAATAAAAAATTCTATTACGAAAAAATCTTTAAATAATAATGAATTTCAGGTTTTAAAACTTCTTTGTGATCTGTTGAGAGTTAACACTTGTTAGTTTTCGTTTTTTTATTTTCCTGTTTTTAGATTAGTTTGCACCTTTTCCTTGTCCAGACACAATGTGTATGTAGCTTAACATGTGTAATAAATTTTTCATGCCTTACGATGATATAATACGTGTCCTTTGCATTATAATGCACATTTATCTGGATTCATCCTTTGCATTTTTCATCTTGATTATATGATTGAATTCAAAAAACAATATGAAATTAGAATCATGCATATGAGTTTATTCTAATGAAAATTAATTTTTATAAATCTATTATTCCATTTATTATTAATGTTTAATCCTATATATATATATATATATATATATATATATATATATAGAGAGAGAGAGAGAGAGAGAGGTTTAAATCTTACTTTATAAATTAATTTTATAAAATTTAAGTTTAAATTAGTATAAATTAATTATACTAATTAATTTTATAATTAATGTATATATTAATTGAAATAAATGATTATAAGAAAAAAATAATTTTACTTTATTATTTATAATCTAGATATTTTATTATAATATAACATTAATAAGATTTTAGTCAAATTTGCATAAAAAGATTGATATTATATCAACTTGTGGGTAGAATATTTAAAAAACATGTGGGACTACCAAAATAATTTTCTCTAAGTATGTGAAATTTAATAAAAATCAGATCCACACCAAAAAGTTAACACCATCTCCTATCTAAAAGATGAGTATAAATTAGACTCATCTTACCTAACCTAACTAGATGAGATAATCAAGGTATAAATAAGAGCAAAATACCATGAGGTTTGCTCACCATGCTACATAACATAAATTATTTTCTGTACTAAGACCATAGGTAGAACGGTCGGTCACCAAGAATAAAGACTGATGTGGAAAGACCCCTAGACAAACATAGCGATCGATCATAAATATATTGAGGACCACCGCACAGGTCGGACGGTCGGTCACCAAGAACAAGGACTGATGTGGAAGACCACTAGACAAACAAGAACAGTGGGTCATCTTAGACAGGGATAAGCGAGCGGTTAGGAGCAGGAGCAGGCAGATAAGAAAGGTATGGTAAAGTGAGTTTGATTAAACTAATTACATGTTTAAGGTTATTGAGCCCTGATTAGGGTCACCCTAATACTAAGCCCATAGCCAACAGTATAAATAGAGGTCAAAGGCACCAGGTAAGTGAGTTCATTTATTGCGCATTTAATTCTGAGCTCTGGAAAACCGATCGAATCTTTGAACTAACTTAAGCATCAGAGTGTCTTTAGCAGGTACCTTCCGAGGAATACTTCGGATTAGACGGACAAACAAACGGAAGAAAACAAAGAAGCGGACGATCAACGAAGGAGAAGTTGTAAAGGGTTTATGTAGCTCGACCTCGCACCGGAACATTTTCGATAACAAATGTTGCAGATATTGAAGTTCATTTATTATTTAACGTATGGTTTATGTAATCACAAGGAAGAAACAAATCAACAAATGACAACACAAGCAGATGTAAGGTTCATTAAATAAAAGTGAAAAATATGAGACTTGTTCTTGGTGGAACAAACTTTCATAAAAGAAACACAGAAAACGGACCGAAATTGTGAAGAAAGTAGCTTTTCGCACTAAATTCTGCATGATCGAAACGAAGTGTATATGTTCAATGACTTAAGCCTCAACAAAGATGGAAAGAGTGAAAGAATTTTAGAAAAATGTAGTCTGATGAGGACAATGAGAAGCACATGGATTTTACCATAAGTATGTTAAGATATGCCAAATATTTTATTAAAGGATATTAGGCAATCAAATATTATGTTAGTTATATTTTTGATATTATTATAATTTGTACAGATTTGTGCACATTTAATAGATGAAGGATTATAATATCCTTTTGTATGTATATATATGGTACTCTATTCCTTGAAATAATACATCAGAATTATCCTTTAAACCTTTTATTAAATTATAACAATCAATCTTTAAAACCAAAAAATTTACTATAATTTATTTCCAATCCTTCATGGTTACAATCTGTAAGGCTCATTATACTATAATTAATTAATATATATATATATATATATATATATATATATATATATATATATATAACTGCATATTTCTTTTTTTTTAATCATATATTTCAATTTCAATTCATATTAATTCATTCATAAAACATTTATGGGTTCTTCTAAATTTTCATTTGTTTTTCCTATACATACTTTTCTAGCACTAAAAACATAATATGATTTATTATTAAAAAGTTAAATAACTTTTATTGTTTTTTTTTCAATTAAATTCTCGTTTTTATTTTACTTTATGGAAACGAAGGATTTTAATTTGGTAAAAAGACCAATTTATAAAAATAATATATTTAAAGGATTAATTAACTCATGTTAAAAATATCTATTTATCAAATTTGTAAATTTTAAAAACCAATCAAAACGAAGTTAAACTTATGGAATCTATTTATATAAATAAAATAAAATTTAATGATTTACAAAACAACGATTATGTTTAAAGAGATGGAATAAATTTTTTTTTTCAAATTTTTTTATCTACACATATATAAGTGTTTCTCCCTACACAATTTTACATTTCTTTCTGTACTTCCACATTTTTTAAAAATTTCAAAACTATCATTTACATTTCAAACAATCTTATACTCTATTTATTTTCTTCAACAGGTTTTGAAATATTTTGAAGAGAAAACCCTTCAACAAATCTTTGAAATTCTTTAAAATTTTAAAAAAATATTTTTTTAGATTTTAAAATTTATTAAAGGATTTTTTTTTACAGATTTTAAAATTTATTGAAGAATGTTTTTCAAAAAATTTTAAAATCCTTTAAAAGATTTATAGATTTTAAAATTCCTTTATAAATGAAAATATATTGAACTTAATCATCTGTTTAGTAAATATATTTGATAACGGATGAAGATTAAATGTGTGTTGAATTATTTTAACTATAACTAAAATTTAAATATCGTAATATGATTTTTTGACATATTTAAAATTAAATATATCTGGAATTATTTGTCACGTTTTCTAATTATTTTATCCGTTGCCATTCTTCTACTGTTTATTTCTACTATGTTGACCAGGTAAAATCTAATTGGGTTGATTTTTTGTTACATTGATAAACAGAGGTTAGAATTTGGGAGCGTAAATCTTTCTAAGTAGTTATTCATATATAACAGATACTTTTTATTTTCATTCGTTTGGCTTCTATAAATTCTTTTTTTCCTAATCTTGAATTTTAGGAATCCATCAAAATCTTATTTTATTGATTTTGGATTTAATAAGATTTTTTTTTTAGGAATCTCTATCGATCATTTTTTTTTCATGTTTGGACTTTCAACAATGCCTTTTAATTTATATTTATCATATAGACCTTCAATTTATTATAATTTTATATTCTTGGAGTTATATTTAATCATCCCTCGATTTGTGGTTTATCATTATATTTGTAGTTTTATTGTATTCGGAAAATGTTTTCGGAAACATATTTATGAAGGTATTTTATGTTACTGGTGAGA
This sequence comes from Vigna reflexopilosa, assembly GCA_027742785.1. Taxonomy (NCBI): domain Eukaryota; kingdom Viridiplantae; phylum Streptophyta; class Magnoliopsida; order Fabales; family Fabaceae; genus Vigna; species Vigna reflexopilosa. The sequence goes on along the minus strand of CM050930.1, from coordinate 1,756,680 downwards.
AGTAACAAGCAATAAGAAGCCAAAAAGCGGAGTTTCCGTAGATAAATAAATACATTCATAGCTTTCTTGGCACTCTGCGTATACCTCTTTCCACCACCAAATTTATCATAACAAATAATAATAAGATGACACGTTTATGATAGTAAAAGAGTAAATGTTTTTATTTTTTCAAAAAAGAAACAAGATAAAAATTAAAAATAATAATGTTAATGTAAAAAATTTATCAAACTGTTTTTTGTTTTACATTATTTTTACATTATTAAAAATAATAATATAAAAAACTAAACTAAACTAAACTGTTTTTTATTTTATCAAATTGAACTGTACTAAATTATATTAAACTATAATATAAACTGAACTGAACTACTATCTGAATTGTAAATTGTACTAAACTATAATATAAATTGAACTGAACTACTAATTAAATTGTAAATTATACTAAACTACAATATATATGTAAATCTTTTAATTGAATTGTAAATTGTTCCTCTAATGAAGCCTTGGACATATATGTTGTGTATTTTATTCGTTCTTTTACATCTCGTTAATCTTTTTAACCAAAATATAAATTTTATATATATATATATATATATATATATATATATAAATAGATGAAAGAAATTATTTTAAAAGGTAGTAATGTTCCAAATGAAATAAGTTGTGAAAAAATATTAGCTAAATCTATTTAAAAATATGTGTACTTAAAATTACAATTTATATTGCGGTACATTATTAGTGCTTTAATTTATAAATATCTACAAATATTTATACATTATTTTTAAAAAATTAAAATATATTAATTTAAAACTAAATCTATAATATATAAATTTTGATGAAAAAAAATTAATTTGACCTTTCTAAAATAAATTTTTAAATAAATTGTGTCAAAATATATATTTTAAAAAAATTAATATTTTATAAGATAACTTTAAATTTTTTAGATCCTGTAATTTTAATAATGTATAAAAAATGAAGATATAAAAGAAAACGTAGAACCATCTTCTCAACCTAACAAACATAATTTGACCACAAACTGCATTTAACTGAACTGGAAATTTATTAAATTTAGTTTTTAAAAACTGAACCATAAAACAGTATATTTAAGTTATAGTAAAAATGGTTCAGTTCTTTTAAACATAATATAATACAATTAACTGTAATACAATATAGTTCAGTATTTTTTGTCCAACCCTAGTTTCCAACACGTCCCTTGATCATTGTCATGACATGACCTTACGAACACTAATTTTTTTTTCTTCTTTAACATACATTGATTTTAAAATCACTAATATATCATATTTTGCTCCATATTTATACAGATAACACATTTTTTTTTTATTTTACTTCAGAATTTGATTATTTGAAAACCGAATTCTGAAAGGTTTTTTTTTATTACAATTAAGAAAATAAATTTCAAATTTTGATTTTTAAGAAATCATCAAATTCTAAACTAAAATGAAAAAATATATTATTTGTATAAATATGAGAGAAAATTTTATATTGGTAATTTTAAATCATAGTATTAAAGAGGTAAAAAAATCTACAACACTAAGCTCTTTCAACCTAACATCATCAAACAAAATGATTAGGAGAATCGAGCTTCTAATTGCAAAGAAAAAGACTTTTTTAACAACTTTTTAATAATTTGTTTACAACACCCACGTAATGATTTATGACTAATTCATTTCAAATACCTTTTTAAAAATAAATTTAAAAAATTAATAAAATAATAACACATTTTCTATTGTTAAAAAATTGTTATGAAAAATTACTGACCAGTCCAGTTGGAAAATCTAAATCAACCAACTCTAGAATGGTTAGAGAAGAGGAGCGGACGAGATGAAGAGACAACTGTGTTTGAATTATTATTATTATTATTATTATTATTATTATTATTATTATTATTATTATTGGCACACCCTTCAATGCACCTTATCATCACTGATTCACATTCAAAAGTTAGATGATAATAAAGGCAATTGACTGAGCTTAGAATTTCTAAAAGCTTCTGATCCAAAATGAAATTTTGAATTCTTTTTGTACTTGAATAAAATTTCTTATTATAATCATCAAAATTTAAATTTCTTTTGATAAAAAACATCCTCCGCAATTCTTTTTGCATATAGACTTACAAATCCCTATCCAAACATTCTCGTTCAACCACAACTATTCACCGTCAATTTTCATACTAAAAATAACTTTTAAAGTTGCCTGCAGCATTGTTTTCTCAATCCCCAACGCTTGCAAAAACATCCTATGAACTTAAATAATCACTTTTATTAGCTTAGTAAATTTGACCGACCAAAATGGGTGTGAAATTTTCCACAAAGCGGAAGAAGGAAAGGTCAATGATCAAAAGTCATCGCCGTGAACCATCACATTTGACCATAAATATGTTTTGAAATGAACATATACGTAACCACTAAAAAATTTTCCATGGACCCTGCTCAATTATTTTCCATGAACATATATACACAGAATGACTAAATATTTTTGCCTCCGCATTGCCTTTTAAACCTACGCAGGATCACTCTTAAAATGACAAAAAAAAAACATGAAGACAACTACCAAGTTCTTCGAAAAATGCAGGGCAAGCGCTACACCAGTAAAAAAAAAATTGCTAGCAGGGTGAACTATAAGATATGATAAACAATAAACAGTACACTGCAAGCTAAGAACACGAACTTATGATTATTTTACGGATTAAAGTTCCATGATGTTCCAAAATATTTCTAGATTGTTTCTCATTTCTTCATTAAAAGAACCACTGTGTGAGCCGCTATACTTCTATTCTCCCCAAGGCTGTCCACCTTTTCATGAGTTTTTGCTTTGATATTTACTACAGAAGAGTCCACTCCAAGCAGTGCAGATAAGTTGGCTTTGATAGTGTCCTTGTGCGGGCTTAGTTTTGGCCGCTGAAGTATCAATGTAGCATCTAAATTTCCAATTTCATAACCGGCTTCATGCATAAGTCTAACCTGTAAAATACCACAACACAGATTAGAAGTTGCAGATAAAATATCCGGAAGTTGGACAACTTATCTTCAATCACATTCCTAATAAAAAGATTTATAATAATAAAAAACGATTTCATTAAACAGACAATCGGCCATCATGTAGCAGATACAAATCAAACCAAATGGCATTAAGTAATCAAATTGTGAATCATAAATCAAATTGAACCATAGGATTCTGAGATACAATGAAAACTAACTCAAACAAAATAAGTCATACAAATAATCTATATTGACAAAAAAGATGCTTAGATACAAGTATCACAACAAAGGTAAGCTACAACTGAATTGTGAAGTTTCTATTTAGAAGAATGAGACGGACAAATAGATTGTGTGCAAGACTGATTTAGCATCAGATCAAGTCAAATGTGGATTTACTTTTTACATCCAAGCCAAAACAACCCAGAATAAGTTCTATTTTTTCAATTCTAAAGTGTGGATTGGGATTCTAAATGCCAAACCAAACTTGCACGCATATCATAACAAAGTGTCAAACTTTGGAAAGAAAAAGTTGACTGAGAATAAGGTGTGATCAAAAGTTCTCCCTCATTTCCTTACCAATTCATCACTGTATTGAGTGATTCAAAGTCCTATGTGATTAATGCAGAGTTGAATCGTCCGAATCAGATTCTAAAAACTATGCATGTAAAAACTAATAAAAACAGGTAAATGCAGAGTGGGAAATCAAGTAGCTCATCATAAATTCAAAACAGGAAACCGTTTTTGAGGGCAATATCAGTACTTGTGTGATAGAATTGAACAGAATACACAAGGTTTCATTGCATGTTGTTTTAAAAAATTTAAACAAGAAGAAATAGTGTCATTCCATTATGCTTCCTTTCGTTCCCTCCTTTCGTTCCCTTACACCATACTTAAATCCAAGATACCACTTAAGTTCTAACTCCGCATAATAACTTAAATTAAAAGGCCATTTAATTCACTCCCAGGAAAAAAATTGAATTCAAATCAACATTAATTCAACGGAAAACAAATGCCCAAACCAAGAATCAGTTAGTTGTAGATAAAATAAAAGTAGAAAAAAGAAACATGTTTGGCGTATAATACTCACAGATTCTTTGATGAAGACTGAAGAGTCACAACCCTTCCACTTAGGATCAGAATCAGGAAATATTTGGCCTATATCAGGAAGACCTAACGCCCCCAAAATAGCATCAACGACGCAGTGAAGCAGAACGTCCCCATCGGAGTGAGCCTCGCAACCTCTTTCGTGGGGTATGTTAATGCCGCCGATGATTAACGGGTAACCGGGTTCCAAGCGATGGAGGTCGAAACCGTGACCGACCCGAAAAGGGAGAACCTTGGAAGGTGCGGCGGAGGGTGGAGAGTTGTCAACTTGAACGGAAGGGGTTGGGATTGAAGCCGCTGAGGCTGAGATGTGTCTGAGACGGAGGCTGGGAAGGAGGGTATTGTTTTTGCACGGGAAAGAGGCAAATAGGTGAGGGGATTTAGGGTTTGTTGTGAATGGAAGGAGGATGGAAGATGCTGCCAACGAAGAAGCTGCCATAGCGTTTGAAGCTTAGAAGTGTAAGATCTGGTCTAGATTGAAATTCAGACGCGACACAAGTTTGTGTGAGTGGCTCACAACAACACTGTCCCATATATTATGTTTCTCTGTGGCATGTCTGAGAGTTACTAGCAGCCTGTAGGGGCGGCTCAGTTCCACAAGTTAGACTTTGTGTTTAAAAAATAAACAAAGGGATCAATCCGAGATATTATCTGAGTTAAATATTTAATTTTAATTTGACTCTTATATTCTACTTCTCCATATTTAGCTTGGTCTTTCTTTGATTCTTTCTTAGAAATTACGTTTAGTTAATTTATGATGTTTTGATTTTGGTCCTTTCTAATATGTTTTTTCATTTTTGGTTCTTCCTATATATTTTTTATCTCCATTGTTACCACGGTTTCAAAAATAATTACACGGCAATTAAGCTCTATGTTATTATTGAGTTAGATATCAGAATGATCTATGAACTAATATCGCATCACTTATAATTTTTTATCAGATGGTGAAATAATTTAAGAATAGAGTTTACGTTTTTTATGATCATGTTATACGAAGTGAACTATCTGAATGTATCCTGATCAACCTAATAATCTTTAAGTATTATTAAAATGTAAAATTTAAAAACAAAAAACATCTTTATATATATATTCATTCTCATTTTCGTATCTATTCCTATTTTAAATTATTAAAATATTTTTATTTTATTAAATAATTTGAGAAGATTATATTAAGTTCTATCTAATCTTTGATTTCTAAAGCACATTTCTTCATATTTATTCTTTTATATAATTATTTAAAATTTATCTTATATATATATATATATATATTAATATTTTTATTTAACATTTAAATAATTATAATTTCTTTCTTAACATATGATATTGGGAATAAATTCTTTCATTTTGAAGTTAAATATTGATACCATTATGTTTGTAATTTTATTTAATTAATATTTGATATAAAAATTTCATAACAATTTAATATAAAAATAAGGACAAAGATGAAATTTTATTTTAAAAATAAAGATAAAATAGCTAAAACAGCATTCACAATTCGGTTATCATAAGAAGGTATAATATAAATAACTATGATATTTCTTATTAAACAAATTATAGAATAGTTTATTATTTCTCAAAACAAAATTTGGGCCTGCCAAACATTTTATTTTTGGTAAGCGAGAATCTTTATACATTTGAGTTACGCAGAAAAACCTTCGCTTTTTATTTAGCTTTGTATTTTATAGTTTTAGACATATATTGAGTATAATCATACGTAATCGGACTGTACAATTTTTTTAGCAATATACTTCCCCAAATAGTCATATCCATGAAAGTATAGAGCCTCGATTTCAGCTCTCCTTCCTCTTTGAATCATTACGGCCACTTCATCCTTGTAATTATCCTGTCAAACAACATTTTGTTAAAGTAAAACACGCTTTGGTCGAGGATAATATTCTTATGTTAGCCTCAAGGATCTTGATGGACATCAACTTTAATATAGTGCTTGTATAGATCGGTTCTTGTAACGGCCAATATGCATATACAATTAGAATCATTGGAATCATTTGGAATCGATTAGAAGGTACGAATCACAATAGCAACGTATGTCAAAATGTTTTGTACAAGAAATGAATTTAATCAATTGAAATAAAAGATGTAATAAACATAAATCGCTAAACAAAACTCGAGGAGGCAAATAATACAGTAGAGGCAAAATTTAGAGGGGGTTATGGATAACTTACCTGTAATATTCCTGAGGACATCAAGCTTCGAGCAATTTGCAGATCCTTTGGCTTCAATGGAGCGAAAGATTGATCAGGCACCAAAGGTAGATCATTACTCCGCAGTCCTAACCACTTGACGTTGCAAGCTAGATAACGCATATGAAAACCTTTCTTAAGTTTCTTTTCAACACATCAGAGCTTCTATACTTTTGTTATAACGGGATTATACAACTACCGTATCTGTAAGCCTCTAGGCCCATTCCTACACTTCCAAATTTGAAGGTGCATAGAATGGCTAATCCAGCTGGGTTCCTTTGTAAGTTTAAACACGGATAGAACAAAATGTTACATTTTTTAACATAAAAGAACAGAATGTCTTTCCGAAACATTACAGCGGGAAGTTATTATCTGTACAAAGACCAGGAATTATACCAATCCACCAAAGCTAAAACTGGCAAGTCTGGAAAAGCTCGATTGATCCGATAAAGAAGAAATCTGCATTTGAACTTTGGCGTTTCAGTTTTTAAAAGCATCATATCAACGGATTAACACCACCATATATTACATGATAGTGTCTAGCATGAATTGAGAACTTTTATGAAATCCTGTAAGAGCTCAAAGATATTGAATTATCTATCTTGTAAACTGGTGTGCAGAGTACCTTGTTGCCATGTCTGGATAGCCTTTAGCGGTGATAAGAATGCTCGGAATTTGATGAAAGAACCGATCCTCAGTAAGCCGCTGAAATATTGCGTGCTAAAACAGAACCAAATTTTATTGTATATAAAGTTATTATTCTTCCTTTGGAAAGTATGGAACGTTTCAACTTTCAAAATAGCATGGTGCAATAGTTCAGCGAAATTAGGAATTTGAATAAACCAAACAACCTCACCTTTTCCACAATTATAATGTACCGAGCATCTGCATGTAGAACCAATCTCTGTAACAAATCCAAGTCACCAGAAATTGCAAATCCAGAAGAACCACACAAAGAGCAATCAACAACCTCTTTGCCCGGTTCCTGTACAAAAAACATCATTTGCAACATTTCATCAAACAATTCGTACAAGAATATCCTAACCATAAAATACCGAAATTGTAATATCCTCATGAAGTATTCATGAGATACCTGCAAAGTCAGACGGCCAGCTATGAGTCCTCGACTGGAAGCCATGATTCCAAGACTGTATCGGCTGCACCGAAGCAATGCTACTAGATCTGTTTGACTTAGATTGATTTTCCAGTTAAAACTTCAAAATTATAAGAAAAAAAAATAGAAAGATAAAAGAAATAATACTTACTAATTAGCTAGAAGTAACATAAGCATAAATTAAACTTAGATTTTAGATAAACTAAATGAGAAATCTATAAATTAATTTATCTTTTGACGAAAAACTAGTTTCATTTTATTTTTTCTTATAAATGATTATCCAAAAGGAAACGACACATTAGTAATAACCTTGGATTGTCCTGTTAACATGCGTTTGAGAGGGAAACAGGTGTGGCGAATTACAGAGCAACTTGTAGAAGAGCTCCCTCTGCGTGACCCGCTTTTCCTGAAGCAATATCTGATAGCACATCTCCATCACCTTCCACACTGCAAGTCAAATATTAAATTTAAATCTCAAACACAAAAAAAAAAATTATTGGAAAGAAAAGAACAAGAAAAAAGAAAAACTACATTCGTAATCCGTACCCCTAACGAAGGCCTTTGCTGCATTAGGTCTCATCAGAGATCTTGTCGATATGGAATTGGAGAGAAAAACACGTGAAAGTTCTGTCAAAAGGCCATGATTCACTCGACTATTGCTATATTTCCTCTGAATCTGTTTGTTTCTTAGGATTATTAAGATAAAATTTGAAATACATTCATATCTGTTTTCTGATAGCAAATAACTAAGAATAAGATAACACAGTAACAAGAGCAAGGCAAACTAGTGTTTAAAAGTTTATTCAAGTGAAACAGGGAGATTATTGCTTATGATTAATCGAAATTGTACCAAAGGCAAATCTGAGATGGCAGGGTTTGATGCATTTAATATCTTGAGAAAATTGAGGACAGAAACTTCAATTCTCGCTCGAACCTGCACGCGTCAAAACGGAACTGGCACGATCAAGATCAAGAGCAACAGTAAAACGAAATCGGATGGATTGTGAAAGAGCATTATTACCTGATCAGGAGGGACGATATCGGCATTACAGAGCTCTTGATCGGAGAAGAATTTTAGAGCCGAACTTTGAAGATCTTCCATCGGAGCGTGAAATTTTCAGAATTTCATAACTGAATAATTGGCGCGCAATGCCTGAATAAGATAGTTTTGTGTCAAACACAACAATTTTATGTCGTTTAACTACATATAACAGTCATTTTAGAGAAAATAATATATTTTATTTTACTAATTGCTAGTAAATTTCCATAACAATCTATGTTTATTTTTTATGTATTTTTGTTAAAATATCTTAGAACTAGCATGTGGTGTTTTAAGTTCTAATATTTATGGTTTTAACTCCATTTTTTTTACTTTGTTTTGACAGTTTAATTCCTAGTATCACTGGTTTCTTTCTCATTTAAGCTTATTTGCTGATAGTGTGACCGTGCTTGATGGTAATTAACGTAAATATGATCTTTTTCATTGTGAAAATATTGGGATTTTTTTTTTCTTCCGGTTAATTGAGGAGATTTATTATATTTAGCTAAGTATGATATCACATTAATGAGATTTTTGTACTCAGAATACATTTTGGAGATTGTAACCATCTTCAATAAAAAGAAACTTTAAAAATTGATGTTTGTGAGTTTTTTTTATATGTCACTAATTTTTTTTTTCGATAAACAATAATAAAATAAAAGTGACAAAATTTTATTTGATAAAAAAAGTTGCTAAGGCAACTATATGATATGCAACATATATATTAAAAACATAATATACTTTTTTTTATTAAGTTTAGAATATGTCAGCATAATAATAAATAAGTAATAAATTAATATATATATATATATATATATATATATATTATGTCAAAATGTTATGAAAAATTTGTATTAAAATATTTTTTTCTTTACTGAGATTTATATTCATGCTTAAATTTCTTAATAGCAATATAAGAAATTTTTATATATATGTATAGTAATCATGGATGAAATGAAGTTTGAATTTAAAATTGATGTTATATATTCAAACAATCTAATATTCTTTTGGAAATAATTTAACGAAGAAAATATAAATACTTAATGATTTTTATTTAAGTCAATAAAAATGATAGAATAATTATTTTAGTTTAAAAAATCACTAAAAGGTAGAATTGGAAGAAAAAATATATAAAAACAATTATACAAGAAGGAAGAATGTGTCATTGTTCAAATAAGAAAAAGAAAAAAGAGTGCGCACATCAATCATTTTTCTTCCTTGTCGGCCCGCTGTTGTTTGTATAGGCTAACGGCAAGATTGATTCCATAGTCTTGTACATGCGTGCTCACACACGACACATCTTTCTGATTTCACAAAGGACAATCTTCATCAAAAGGTGATCCTTGCATCGAATTGCAGGAAAATAACAAAATCTTGTTTGAACTTTGAAGCAAATTAAAGCCTTGAAGCACAAAGTCACAATGATTATTTGGTTGACATTTCTCCTATTTTCCTTGTAATTTCATCTTTGACCAAAACTCATCTCTATCTCTCCATCTCTATTTCTACGTTTTCCTATTTATGTGCGATCTGCAGTTGGAAGAACTTGCACGCGTGATGGCTTGGGATTTGCATGCTATTGTGGGATGTACCATTGCCCCAGCCACCATTAAGGACAACCCGAATCTCATTCTTTCTCAACATTTTTCTGCTGAACAAGATGACCTACTTTTCAATTTTCAGGAATTCTCAGAAACCAAAACGGTGCTTGATGAATTGGAAGAGATTTATAAACCTTTCTACCCCCATGTTCGTAACAGCCCTCGTTCCATCATTTCAAGTTCCCCACCTGTCCCTGATAAAACTGTCAAAAAACTCAGACCATCTAACAAAGCAGATGTACAAGCACAAGATTTGCACGACACCGCAGTCTCTAAATGCAGAAAAAGGTAAGCCATTTTAAAACTGATGATACATAAATAAGTTTGCTTCGTTACATAGTCAACATGTTACATAATATCACTGTTAATTTGTCAGCAAGAAGAAGCAGAAGAGCAAGAGGGTGGTGAAGCATATGACAGTAGCAGATGGTGTGTCAGACCGATGGGCATGGCGTAAATATGGACAGAAACCGATAAAGGGATCACCATATCCACGTAGCTATTATAGATGCAGCAGCTCCAAAGGATGTTTGGCTAGGAAACACGTGGAACGTAGCCATTTGGATCCCGGAGTTTTCATAGTTACCTACACCGCAGAACACAGCCCTCACCAAGCTCCAAAAAACACAAGTTCCACCATTGTACGTCCTCCAACAACGAAGTGACATGGCTTTAAAAGTTTCCCTATCTTTTTATCCAAACTTTCTTTGTTTTATCTAAAGTAAATCTTTCGTTCTTCAGTTTGTTCACTCCCGAAAACATAAATAAAAGGTTTTAGATAGTTGACAGCTAAAATCATTCTAAAATTAACCGTAATCTTTTCAAATTCTGGCATTTATTTAATTGAAGATATTTTCAATTTTGAAAATTTAAAATAGACTATTATTTAAAGAAAAGTATGGTTTTTATGAGTGATGATATACAAAAATTATGCTTTTCACTCTACACCTATTACACAAAAAATATAAATTTTTATTATTTTTTTTAAAAAGATAAAAAGTAAATAAAATTAGTATAAAAAATGAATGAAAAAAAATTGTCTTAAAGTATTATAGATATATATATATGTGTGTATATAATTTCTTCTTCGGTTCTTGTTCAGTTAGATTACAAATGTCAAATCTTGGTAAAACGCGTATGATTGTCTTATAACAGCGCATAAGAGTGTAATTTCCATTTATTTTGTTAGTGAATGACAATAGTACAATAAGAGAGTGATTTGAATCTAAAACACCTTTGCAATTATTTAAATGTATAAATTTCTTCACATAAATCTTGAATTTAGAGTTTAGGTTTTGGCAAGCAAAGCAGACACTGAAGCGACGAAAGCAGCATTCATGTATGTGGTAGGCTCGGTGTGGGAATAGTCAGATCTTGCATCATTGAAATGGTCATTTGAATCGGGGCCTCCAACAATGGCACCCACATGAGTATTGGGATTTGGATTAGGAGAATTGTAATAATCTGATAGACCACCATTGCAACCCACCTTCGCTGGATGAGCTTTGATTGAAGGAATGGACGAGGCTCTGTGATGTAGTTGCTTTGGGTATTTGCTGCCAAAACCCACCATATACGACATCTTCATCGGATTGTTTCCTAATATGTAGTCCACCTGCAATTCCCACAGACATTAATTAAACCCTTTTCTCTATCAATTCAGGTAATATTTATTTATGAATTTGAGTTGTTTGAAAAAAAAAACAAAAAAAAAACACTTTCTGATGAGAGAGTTTCGTGTTCGTGTATATATATACCTGTGTTTTCGCAAAGGCTCTAATCTGAGACGGTGTGAAATGCGCGGAGCCACAATTGATTCCGTTGATGTGATTTCTGTTTAGGATTCTAGAAAAAATGAACAGCACCATGGTCGAGCTCGTGGTATATTGCAAATTGCTACTATCTCTAGTAAACAGAAGACCACCTGAGTAAACAATGAACCTCATTCATCACATCGTTCAATGAAACATGTAAAACCATTTCCACCAATAATAATACCAATCAGCAAATACAACAATACAATGTAAATTAATAACATTAAGCATCTTATTTTTAAATTTTATAATTTATATTTAATAGTAATTAAAATTTTAAAAATATATAAAAAAAAATTCAATTTAATCTTTTGTATGAAAATAAGTAACCATTTGTTTCAACAGCTTCAGGTATACATATATGTTTATACCAGGAGTTGTTTTAATCTGTCGAGAGCTACTTTCTGGCATCACGGAGCATATAAATGACTCAGCGTCACTCTTAATCTTGCTCAGGTCTTTCTTTCCACCGTAGAATTCCTGGATGAAAGAAATTATAAATGAATAGAATTATCATCTCATAATAAAACTTGTCCCGTTAGCATTATAGGTGTCTGGTAATTTATTAAATATGTTAGACCTCGGTTAGTAATGTCTGAGCCCCAACAAATTTGTTGTCCCAGCTGAATTCAGACACTGCCTGGCTCCATCCTTGGTTACCCATGATGTAGGTCAGATACTTGCTTTCTCCAGTTGCCTTGTACAACCAAGCAGCCGCCCATAGCAGTTCATCCTTTTTTGTACACATTACGAAAATTCCAATGAGTTAATCATTGATCAAAATTTTGTTCTAGTTTTGAAAGTTTCGAGGACCAGCATCTTGTACCTGGTAACCGGAGTACGAGCAATAGAATGGGCAAGAACCGGAATAAGAACCTCTGTTCTTGTCGGCAAAATCAAACAGCTGCATGCAAAACATCATCAGCATATAACATGTTATGAGTAAATTGTGTATCAACAATCTAAAAATCCTTCAACTGTGCTAGCTGGAAGCACGTCAACATTTCTACGTCATAATAATTATATATTGCTCAGCATAATTCATAAATGAAAAAAAAAATCATATATATCATGATGCATTTTGCTTACTGATTTTGAATGGCTTAATAGCGTGGAGGAATACTTGGCATCTACTTTCCTGAATACAATTGAAGCGGCAGAAAGAGCAGCAGCAGACTCAGCTGCGGCTTCAGTTCCTGGAGAATTAGCATCTATCTTATACACTGTCCTTGGTGTATCCATGTCTTCTGGTCGCTCCCAACAGTTGTGATCAGCGTTCCCGTCTCCAACCTATCACCATAGGTACACCATTTAAATGTGAAGGAGTCAACTATATAATTCATATTATTGCTGCACCTTTTTTTCTTTTCAACTACTTCTTACGTGTTTAGGTTTTGATATACAAGTTTTGATCTTAGAAAATGGTTTAATTTAGTTTTTATAGCATGTGATTACGATAACAATATTCTTGCTAAATATAGAAACAGGCCTGTGTATAGAGGGTGGTTGGGGAAGTATGGGCCCGGAGTATGAAGTCTGCACCCCAACGAATAGCACTTTGGAGATAACCAAGCTGGTTCACTGAAGATATCTCACTCTCGTACTCTACAGCAGCCCAACTCAATAAGCTCGTAGCAAATGCCATCGGCCATCCAAACTTGACGTTATCACCAGCATCGTAGTATCCTCCAATCAAATTCACCTGCCAGAGATAATATATAAATGATTAATCAAGATATAAGAAACACTGTTCATACACGTTCTGAGCTCTCTATTAGTTTACTAGAATGTAGGGTTACTTAGTAGTACGTTTTGAAGTTTGCCATCAGAGAGAGCGGAGTCTCCCCTCCACTTCACTCTTTGGTTTGACGGCAACTTCCCTGAGCGTTGTCCTTCAAAAAACAAAATGGCTTTGCCAAGAGCATCTGCATAATCATAATTAGGAGAGCCTGAGGAGCTCGTCAACTTCTCATCCTCCATCATGGCTAATCCATTGTGACTAACCATTGAACTCCACAAGAACACAACAATGAACACCAAATTGTACCCCATCATGTATAAGTATCAGCTAATTAGATCGCATGGTTGGGCTAAACGGACAGGCTATATATAGAAGGAAAATGCCTGCGGCATTACCTAACTGCTACAAAACTTGATGAAGTGGAGGTGGAATGGGAGATAGAGTGACGTGCAGTAATCAAAGTCAGACGTAAGGAGTCACGGAGATAGGGTGCCTGATTATAAGCGTTGATGGACAAGAGAAATATACTCCACACCCCATTCCCTCTAAATTTCCGTATTTGTCATGCATTCAACTTCTATACGTGATTACCAACATCTTTTTTTTCGGGGTTTACCTAAGATTATCAATTTCTTACAGCAAATGGCGCTATTGATTTGGTATCTAATTAATAGTATTTTAGATAAGAAAAAGTTAGGCAGCGTGAGTGGATCTGTTTCTTAATTTACTCATCGACGTTTCGCTTTCTTATTGCTCCATTTCATACAGAGACACTGATGTTGCCTTCCTTTTGACATCTCTTTTACATTATTCAATAACAGATTTTTTTGCAATTATTTTATTTATGTATATGTACTAATCGTGTAGCTCTCACTCGCATTTCAAACGAAAAAGTCGTACAGAAGTATATGATTTTTTATTATCAAAAAAAAAATGTAAAATAGTATACTAGTAATCGATTATACAATACTTAAATCATTCAGTGTACGACTTCTGTACAACAAATAAAATTCGAATCATAAGCCTATATGATATATTACTAGAGGAAAAAAATCAGGAAATTAAAATATAATTAATTATAATTTAAGTTTTAATTACAATTAATTGTAATGAAAATATAATTGATTAAGATTATAAGGTATTTACCTATTTTTTTCTCATTATAATTAACATATAAATTATTATGAATAATTATGATTTAAGTTTTAATTACAATTGATTATAATTAAGATATAATTAATTATGATTGATAATATCTTAATTTATTATATATTATAATTTATAATTTCATGATAAAGTAAAATTATTTTTATAAGTATATCATTTTTTTATGATACAATATTTAAACTGAATATATATATATATATATATATATATATATTAATCCTAACACATTAAATTATATTTTATTAGTGTTTTCTTTTCTATTCTTTGATTATATCTATAATTTTAAAAATTGATAAATCTTAAAAAATATTCCTAGAAAATTAAACCGTTTTTTTTATCCATTTTCATCTTATTTGATTAATTTATCAAAAAAGTTCTATCAAGTATGACAAAATGTCAAAAGTATTTTCTATTGGTTGAATTACTTCACATGTGTTAGTTAAAAATTTTTTATTTTATTTCTGAACTTATTTTTCAAACCTTTACTTATTGAGAACTGAGGTTGGTTTTTTATTGACATTACAGTCTTTGATTGATCAATATAGATTTGAACTATTTTCTCAAACATTTTTTAAATTTTGTGTGGTTGGTTTTTTATGGACATTATCAGAGTAATTGGTCCATATAGAATTGAACTATTTTTTATAACATTTTTCAGATTTTTTTTGGTAATGAAATTATTTTTTTGTAATAATTATTTTTCATCAATGTCTACAGAATTATTTTTATTAATGTTTTTTTGACAAGTTTTGCATTTAATACTTTTATATTTGGTAATGATTAAAATATTATTTCAAATAAAAAAAATTAATAAATTTGAATTGCCTTCCTTAAATAAATGTTTTGGGTACATATTTATTGTGTTATTTATTTGTTATAATTATTTGCATCTGTTGTACGTAATAAATTATTATATAATATAATCAATTATATCTTAATTATAATTATTTGTAATTAAAATTTAAATCATAATTATTCATTTATATCTCAATTATAATTAGAAAAAATATATAAATATCTTATGATTTTAATTAATTTTATCTTAATTATAATTAAAACATAAATCATAATCAATTATATCTTAATTATATTTTAATTTCTTTATTTTTTTCTTTTGATAATCCATTAATGGATTATATAGACTTATAATTCAAATTTCATTCATGCACAGAACTTGTGTATTCTAAATACGATTTTAATATTGTATAATCGATTATAAATTATGTAGGATAAAAAACGTCAAAGTGAGATATTATTTCACTTTTTTTTATTGTAGTAATACAGAAGTCATGTATTCTCTACACAAATTTTTTATTTGAAGGGTATGCAAAAATTACCTAAAAATTAAAAAAAAAAAATTACCTAAAACGATAATATCCGAAATATTTTTGTCCAGAAACATTAAAAAAACCATATATACTATGAAATAAATATTTATTTATTAAATAAGGACAGATGAAAATATTCAATCTTTTCTAATCATTCAATTCATTGGAAAGGATATAAGCCATATGCATTAATCAATAAAAAACCAACAAATGTGAAAGTACTTCGACATTCATAGCAGTTGAATTTCATGTTTCAACGACCAAGACCTAATTTTTGAAGAAAACGTGATACATCGGATATATATTAGGTTAATTATGATTCCGTTGATGTAAAATTACCGGCAAACACCAGAAACATCAAAACTCTAATCCAGTGGGACCAACATATTCGGAGAACAGGACAGTGTTCGGTGATTACTATTTCTGTCCAAACTGATCCTGTTTCCGAATGATTCATGTTGGTCACATCACATGCATATGTGCCATCCTCGAATAAATTTTGGTGCAATCTTTTAACGAACGATACAGGCATCATAATTCATCGTTGTTATACATTACCATACATTTCGGCGATACATGCACATAGATTTTCATTTCCAACTATGGTGGGACAGATCACTTGCTTTACGGGTTAACACATTCAAAGTAAATTAATTAACTGTGAAATGGGAAGAACAAGAATATCACACCCACATGCAAATTATATTGGGATAACTAACTAACTATTCACTGTCATTTTTCAACTTTGTATACACTCGCACAACAATAAATACTTAACTTTATGCTCTGCGTTGATTAAGAAATAAAGTCAAAATAATAGCTCTGTTAATCAAAATTTTGAAACTAGCTTTTTGTCATAGCCCTTTTCTATATATACGTTGATGAGAAGTATATGGGATTTTTTGTTTAGAAATACAAAGGTTGACAGCTGAAATATTTGGAAATGCAAAGTATGGGTTTGGATTAGAAACTAAACCTTTTAAAAAAAATCATACTTTGGTTGGTGTGTCCCAAAACCTGCATTATTATAAGTATTCAAAAAATAATTCTACATTTGTGTATTTGTGTAGATGACTCTCAAATTCAAGTTTTAGGAGTGAGAAAGATCAAAGGAGAAAACGAGTTAGGATATAGAAATGATGCAATTAACACTACAATAATTTCTCTAATAAAAAAATTATTAATAAAATTAAATTTATTAGTAAAACGAAAAATTTTAAAAGAAAAAAATTTGTTGATAAAATATAACGACAAATTTTATGAAAATAAAATATGCCAATATACATCAATAAATTAATATTTAAATTATCAGAAAATATTGATTTTTTAAATTTATAAATCGTGTTGATTTTATCTAAATTTTAATTATAAATTTAAAAATATATATTATTTCTTCTTCTTAATCTTGAAATCTCTTTTAATATAATATAATTTTCTATGAAAGAATATAAAACAAAACATCTACCCATCCATGGATTTATAACTTTTTTTTAATGATAAACCTAAATGTAAGAGAGAAAAATTTAATAAAATATTAAGTAATGTACAAATAGTTCTCCCGAAACATCATTAGTAATCAGCCAATTTTCAAGTAAACCAATTAATTTTAATCCTGTCAAATAAATTGATATTTTAAAATTCGGATGTTTTTTAATCATTCTTTTAGTCTTCGTATTAAAGGTATTTAACACTAAAAAAAATCTTGATTCGGGTAAAAGTGAAAACATAATTTAAATTAAAATATTAGATTATTTTGAGATATGTAATTCAATTAAACAATATATTCATTATATAAATAAGAAAATTACATACATAATTTTACTCTGTTATTAATTTAATTCCAATGTTGTATTTCTATTAAAAAATAATTAGGACTAGCTTAAATAATTGTAATTTATTATCTATCTTCTAATTTTTGATATTATAATTTTTGAATAGTTATGATATAATTTAGTTTTAGTTTTTACAGACTATAATTTTATTTCAAAAGTTAAAGAATGATAAAACGTATTTTTATCTTTACAATTAATGATTATAATATATAACAATTATGTGTTATATAAAAAGTAATAATTTTTTTTTAAAAAAACTTATGCAATTCAAAACTAATGTAAAATAAATTTGTATAACATATAAACATTTTTTTATTAATGACATTTAACATATATAAAATTAGATAGATAGTACATTGCAAAACAAATATTATACAATTAATTCCTTCATATACTATTTGTAATGAAAATTTAATAGTTATGCTATTGGGAAATTGTAATATTTTTTATTAATAAATAATTCCTCTGTCTAGATGTTGTTTGGATATATTTTCTATTAATAAAGCTTTTCTAATAAGTCAATTCGACTTTAAATGAGTCAATAAACTGAAGCATTTTTTTAATTCGATTTAATTTTTTAATAAGTACAGGAATTAAACAGGTTTAATAATATTCAAATTCAAATTAAATGTTTTTTACCTGATCTATTTAAGGATTTAGGACTAGCTTCATTCAATTGACTAAAATTCTATAAACTCTAAAAAATTCAGTAAACTCTTTTACATCATCATTTGAGGGTAAAAACATTAAAATGGTGCGGTTTAATTTTTTTATTTATCGATATGAGTTAATTCTTTAAAAAAATTATATAAATTGGTAAGTTAGAGTTATAAGCACAATTTAAACAATAAGTTACACTTTGTAACACAATATTGCTTAATTTAGTTCTTATTTATTTATTTACGATGAAATTAAGCTTATAATTTATAAACATAACTGAAAACGCATATGTATATTTATTTTTTTTATAATGAAAAAAAGTAAAAAATCATAATTATAAAACAAATATAAGTAATTTTTTCAATTTTATTATAAGTATTTATTTTATTATATATAGCTTAAAATGGTTAAATTAAAAAAATATATTTAAATTAGCAAGGTACTTATTTCAATTTAAAAAATAATTATTTATTAAAGGAAAAAATTTAAAAACAAATGTATATACATGAATTTCTTTGTATATAATAGTGTAAATAGTATAAATGATTTTAACGTAAATTACACTAAAATAGTATATATAAAACTATTTTAACATTTTTGTGGAAATGTAACTGAGAACACTTTAAGTGGTCTTTGTGGTGTTAGTAAAACCTTCTCACATTTACAAAAATATAAAAATTAACACAGATAATAAAAAGTATGTCCTTCGTTTCCAAAATATAGATACCTAACATAATTAAAATTTTGAATATAAATAAACACCAAAACAACATTATAATTTATAAAATAAAAAATATTTAATTCTTTATTATAAATTATTAATAATTATGCTAAACAAAATTACAAAAATAATATAAATGTGAAATAACGATTTTGTTTTGATTCAATTTAAACATTATATTAAATTAAGATCGAACTTAATAAGCGGGTTTAATTTTTATGTTTGGTTGAAATAAATTTTAATATAAAATAAACCACCTAATATTTATAATAATATATGAAGAGATCCATTATTTGATAACATATTTAAAATAAAAAATGATTATTTTAATGTTAAAAGTAAGTGTAAATAAAATTCAACAGAACAGAACAGATTTTTTTTATTTTTTTATATAATTAATTTTTAAAAAGAAAAAGGGAATTTGTAAAGGTTGTTTTTGGTTTGGATGGAAGTAAAATAAATACCACAGAGGGAGAGAGAAGTAAAGCAAGGAATGAATGAAGAGAAGGGTCTAGAAGAACAATCCCTACTAGAAATAAATATTACAGTAGAAAGGACGTCAACGAGCTCACTCCAAATCGAAATGGCGAAAGAACTTGAGAGGAAAGCCAAGGAAGCATTCTTCGACGACGACTTCGCTCTCGCCGTCGATTTCTACTCCGAAGCCATAAAACTAGATCCAAAGGACGCTAATCTCTTCGCTGACAGAGCACAAGCCCATATTAAGCTCAACGCTTTCACTGGTTTCTACCCTCACTTTCCCTCTCTCTATTCTCTTCGTTAATTTCACTCTCTCACTCTCATTCTTACTCAAACGTATTTGTTTCCCACCGCCAGAAGCAGTTTCCGATGCCAACAACGCCATCATATTAAACCCTTCCTTGTCCAAGGCCTATCTTCGCAAAGGGTTTGCTCTTTTTCTTTCTCAGTAATTTAGATACAAATTCAAACGTTCTCATAATTTTCACATCGAATTAGCGTATCTATGTTTCTACGCCTCTTAGTTGCTGTTGTTATTTATTTTTACAGGACCGCTTGTATAAAGCTAGAAGAATATCACACTGCCAAGTTAGCACTTCAAGACGGCGCCGCTTTTGCGCAGGACGATTTAAGATTCTCCAAGTTGATTCAACAATGTGACCGCTTTATCTCAGGTGACCATACATTACACTTAACCTTTTTTTAGGTTTGAACTGTGTGTGCCGATATACAGTGACTGATTGTTGACATTGGAGTTTAACTTTAGTAGTAATTAGCTTTTTTATCGTATCCAATGAGTGTGATATTTTTATTGTTCAAGTGCGAAATTCACATTTGTATTGTATGGTTTAATGGTATAATGAGTGAGTGGTACTAATATAACATGTTTTTGTGATTGAGAAATCGTGCTTCTCTTCATTTGATGTATTATATCTCTTCATTTATCAGAGGAATCAAATGATTTTGTTAGCACCATATCGTCAAGTGGTCCCCACTTGAACAATACAAATGACGGGGTGACTAAAGTAGCCGAGGAAGACAGTTTGGTATCCCAAATTAAGGAAGTCACAATAAACAGACCAAAATACAGGTTCTCGCTGTTATATTTTTCTTTCCTCCATGCTGTTTTTTTTTTTACATTATTAAGTTCTGTACAAAAACTATAACCACCATCATGAGTCACTACTCCCATAAAATCCGCTATTAATTCTACCAGATAAAAGAATCAAGAACATTTTATATGGTGTTTTATGGTTTTTTTAATCTTATTATTACTAGGTTCATATTTTAATTAAGCTTATTATGTATATCATAAAAAAAATATTTAATCAAAAGCCTCCTGGGATGGTGTTTCTTTAATTATTATTTCGTCTAAAAAAGTGCTTATCAAGCGTGTACTAGGGACTAGGAGTATGGGGAATGTTAATACGTCATGCTACAATTCTATATACTTCCAATAATTTGTTCTTTTGGCATTGTGTCTCTCGTGTTGTATCTATGGATATTTCATTTTATGCTGAAATTTGTTTCTCAACTAACTGATAACCTGTTGATTATGCTTAACCAGACATGAATACTACCAAAAGCCAGAAGAAGTGGTTGTGACAATATTTGCAAAGGGAATATCAGCAAAAGATTTGGTTGTTGACTTCGGTGAACAGATTGTAGGTTTATATAATGGGTGCTTAGTATTTCTCCTGTACCGCTGCTTTATTTCTTCATGTGTTTCATATATAACTCTTCAGATAACTTGAAGTACTTGAACATTACAGCTTAGTGTAACTATTGATGTTCCTGGCCAAGATGCGTATCGTTTCCAACCTCGATTGTTTGGGAAGGTAACTGATTTATATTAATAGTTTACTTGTCTATACTTGATGATTTTCTATCCTTTTGGATATCACATAAAATAGATACCATTTTCTGATAGTGCCATAACAAAAAGATCCTGCTTTATCTACCTTGAGGTTTTGTTCTTATTTCACCATTAAATAGACTCAGGATGACTGTCTGCATTAGTAAAGCATTTTTTTTTTGTTTGGTGGGATCTGAGGGGTCTCTGATAATATTCCTCTTGTTTTTATCTAGATTTGTTTTGGAATACTTCAATTATAGAATTTAAATGGATTCATTTGGAATGAATTGGTGTAGAAGTCCTTCACCTTTTTAAAATTAATTAATCTCTTAAATTAATATTATTCTAAATAAACTTGGTGCATTAATGTATTTACTGATGAAATTATGAATTCTTTTATTTTGAACATTCCAAACACACAATATGGCTAAATAATCATTATAGCAGTCACCATACAGCTATAATGTGGCTTCTTTTGGGCTTCCACCATAGGCAATTTATGTACAGCGGCCCGTTATGGTGGTGCCGTATGCCACAATGACATGTTTATTTGGTTGAATTTTGGTCATCTGCCATTTATAGCCTTGCAAAAATACTCAATCATTTTATCTATTTTTTATTAGCCATTTATAGCCTTGCAAAAAATGATTTTATTCCATATATTTATCTATTTTTTACTAGCAAGGCGTTCTATTTCTTTCTTTTGTTGAATTATTTTATGTATATTTAAATATTACTTTATAATTCAGGATGAAAGTCTTGGGGATGTGGGCTGGTGCTAGTTTAATTTCTGTGTTTGTTTATCAGGGGACAGCTACTTGTTTTTATTTTTCTAATTTTAAAATAAGCTATCTATTGCTTGGGCAAATAATAGGAAATAAATATTCAAATTCACTATTCATTCGGTACCTTTTCCTTTTGCTTGAGCAAATCAGATAGTACCCAACAACTGCAAAGTTGCGGTATTGTCAACCAAAATTGAAATTCGTCTTGCAAAAGCTGAAGCTATTAATTGGACATCTCTGGAATATAGCAAGGATACACTACCCACTAAAATAAACATGCCTATAGGTGAGATGACTATTTATTTATTTTATCCTTTTGTGATATCTTTGCGTCCTTCTAATTGTTAATTGAATAATTGAGAATGTATTTTGAGGCAATTACTTTCCTGATGGTGAGCTTACTCCCACTTTTAATCCATGCAGTTCAATCTCAAAGGCCTTCATACCCATCATCAAAAGCAAAGACAAAAGATTGGGATAAGTTGGAAGCTCTAGTGAAAAAAGAGGTTTGGAAGCTATCCCTTTCTCCCCTCGGGATAATTTAGGCTTAATTTTTAGCGGCTCCATATAATTTCAATTTCAATTTTTACCAGTTGCCCATGACTTAGGATAAGCAAATAGCTTTCTTTGTGTGATTGTTTGGCTGTACATGGACAAAAAATAGTTTTATGTTTGGCAGAATGACTAATTGTGGCACCATCTTAGTTGATGTGATGATAGTTTTACTGATGTGGATTTCCTTGAAGACATTGAAATTGTGTGTTTCAATTCCTTACCAGCAATGAGAATCCAAATCATTGTCATGCTGATGGATGAGTGTAGAGTTTAATGTGAAAACTTCAGATTTTAAATTGTACATGACCAAATTCAGATTTTTTGTTTAGCTGGAAGACCTGAATTAAACCTACTTCGTATTTGAATAATGAAAAATTAGAAGACTGCAAATCTAGATCAAACAGAATCTGTACCTCATCTTGTAAGATACGAGACTGTTGCAACGATATTGACAAAATTGTGGCCTGCCTTTCAGGAGAAAGAAGAAAAGCTTGATGGTGATGCTGGTTTGAATAAATTGTTCCGTGATATTTACCAAAATGCAGATGAGGACATGAGAAGAGCAATGAGCAAGTCTTTCGTAAGATATCCATTCTGTGCATGCTTTGATATTGACATGTTTTATTTCCCCCGATTGCGGCTAGTTTTATCTTAAATCATTAACATTTACTCCCTTTTTTTGAACTGCTTTATTTTTGTAGGTGGAGTCAAATGGAACAGTGCTATCAACTGATTGGAAAGAAGTGGGATCAAAGAAGGTGGAAGGCAGTCCTCCAGATGGCTTGGAGCTGAAAAAATGGGAGTATTAATTGGGTACTAAAATATCCATATTTGAAGCTGATGCTTGTGGGAATGTAATCATTGTTAATGCTGTTTCATTTGTGTAAGGGACATTATTTTTCTGTGTGAACAACTTAATTTGCTTTTTGATGTAGGAGTGGATTTTATTTTCTTGGTATGTGTTCATATAATGTCGGATTTCAAGTTTTTATTTTTTTATGAATTAAATATTGGAAAATAAGTTGGAAGGATGAGCTTTAGCAAAGATGCTCCCTATAAGTTCAAAATTTGAATGTGGAGATGATTATGTGCAGTAATCTTGACACAGGCCTGTTAGTACATTTGATTTGTTGTCGGAGCTTCGTCATAAGATAAAAGTCATCATCCTTGGTTCAGAGAAGTAGGAGGCAAAACGTGGTCTTTAGTTTGTGTACAACCTGTGCCATGTGGGAACTGGGTCTCTCTTCTCAGTTATCCTTACCTATCAATAACACAATCATAAAGATAAAGGTAAGTTTTTTTTGCTAGTCAAATCTGTAAAAAAGGAAGATTGCATTAGGTTCCCTCAAATGATACTTCTAGTGTGTTTAATGTTAGGTTTGGTGAAATATGATGTCAAACTGAACATTGAATCAAAATAATCGTATATGAATGAAACACAACCTTAGAATTTGGTCAGTTATTGAATCTCGTCGTGTATGGATCAAGAAATTTAATTGAATTTGTTCACAAATGAGTAACGGTGATAATGTACTGCATTAGTTGGATGGATCAAAAAACTACCTGTTTGACAATACCTTTTTATTTTATAAATTTAACTTAATACAGAGTACAAAAGTCATCAATGGTTGAAAGGAGAAAAAGTTAGCTACAAAGCAAAATAATTAATTCGATTTGGTTCTCCCTTTCAAGTAGTTCAGTTAATGTACTAGTAGTTATTATTTATAAATTTATTCAAATTAGTCAATTTGAAACTATTTTAGATATCACTATATGAAATGATATTATTGTATTTTTTTTATCAATATTAGAGAAAACACACTCTTGAAATCATAATTATAAAAATAAATATAAATAATTTATATAATTTTATATTTAATTTTAAAATGATTAAATTTAAAAAGAAACTGTTAAATTTAAAAACACTTAAAAGATAAAATTAAAAAAAAAATGTTGAGACCTGAAAGACGAATCCTTTTTTATAGAATAGGGCAGATTATACAATAGTATAGATTCGGGAAGGAATAATCAATCCAAGATATGAATCATTCTCAAATTTTACGTGCATCTTAATCCTTTTCTTCAGTGGCATGATATAAATTTTTTTGTAGGCGAGCTCCATTCTTTTGTGACCGATTTCAAGAAATACAATTAAGTATCACCAGTTTGCCTAAACCCAATTGGGTAGACGATGATCTCCGCATTTTTTTTTCTTCAATCATAACACTAAAGAAACGGTATTCTTATATAAGAACAAAACATATTGAATTAAAACATCAATCAATCCCCACTTTCAATGGGTACGAAATAACAAAAAAAGAATGGTACGAGAATTAGTTGAGAAAATATTCCATGTAACAGAAAATAAAACCTTGAACATGGATGTCTGGGAATAAGTTATGAATGCAATTCTCTTTATCTGTTATACTAGATAAGTTTATATACAGACAGACAGTGCTAAGATGAAGGCTGTGAGAAAGTGGAGAGTTGCAGAAGTGTCATCAAGTGGAAGGACGATTGTGAGCCTTTGCATTTCTGTTGTTAGCAATAAGCACATCCTGTTGGGTCGACCCAGTGGCTCGTCGGAGAGGTTGTGGAGGTGGTGGTCTTGAACCTTGAGTTTGTGTTGGAGTAATTATTCGCTGTGCAATAGACTCGTCGAAAGGCTGACTTAAATCTAGACTTCCACGCATTCGTCCAGTGGGAGCCCAATTCTGTTCTGGTGGCGTACTGAATAATTCATCAGGCCTAGAGACTGAATGTGCTGTGTTTCCTCTTCCCTTGAAACTGTCAGTTGCAAAAGGTGTACCTGCAGCACCGCTTTGATTTTGGACCGGAACTACTGGTGGTGGTGTCCATCTAGGAGGCTGATTAGCTGCCAAACCCCTAGATTGTTGGCTATGAGCAGTGGTAGCAGCTGGCGGAACATTCCTAGCGTTGGAAATACCTTGTCTGGCAGCCGGTGGAGCAGCCATGCCTGCCGCCTTTAAATTCCCAGATTGTGGAACACCTTGCTGGATGTGAGACCATGGGGTAGTAGATGGTCGGAAATTTGAATGCTGTCGAGATGGCAGAAGATTCAGAGATTGCTGCAGGTGTGGATTGCTAAAATCAGATATTGAACTTGGTCTGTATGTGTTCTGCAATTGAGTTGATGTTGGCGGGTTCGGTAATGGTACCCGATTCTGATTTCAATGAGAAGTTAAAGATAAGTACAAGAGCCATGGACTCCAAGTAACTCAAAATTAAGCTTCTTCTAATGAATGAATTTCAACTTCATGGTTAAAGAAACTAAATTCAGGCATCAATGATTTTTACAGTACAAGAAATGAAGAATGACAACTCAATATGAAGTATAATAGGACATTCACTAAGGCTGCCCTGACGTCTATATAATCTCTTTAAGAAGATAAATAAATATCATTCTTTCCTGAAACCAATCTTCTTATTTCCCACTGATCTTTTTCTTGGATAAGAAATTTAACAGGCTATTCCTGAGGTTTGTTTATGTATGTACACTTATTTAAAGGTTTGTTTAGAAAAGTTTTTCTACAAACATTTCTGAGGAAAAGAAAGATGAAAAAAAAAATGGGACACTAAAATTCGTTTAAGTAAAAATTAAAAATTAAAAAAATTAAAAACTATACAAAAGAACATCTACAAATTAGCTTGTACGTAAGTTCATTTTAATTTTAACTTATGAAAAATTCACTTCTTTTTTATTTTCTCTTTCCTAAAAGTATTACAAACTTGTCCAAACAGGCCCTAAGATGGAGATGAGCTTCTAGTAACCTTTAAGAATAGAATCTCAAAGTCACAAATTGATTTTCCTTGTAGTTGGTACAGGGGAGTCTTGTTACTTAACTTAGAGTTAACAAGCACGCTAATATGGATATGTAATCTCACAAAAACTGATCCAATATGGAACAATTATATATGAGGAAATATTGGTTTGACACTTATCAAGGAAAAAGAAGACAGAAAATTGATTAAGGTGGTTTGGATTGAATGTTACTAGAAGGCACTGATGATCGAATGATTTTTAACCCTGTGACCCATGTTCTTGACCTTACCTATCCGGAATTGACTACCATACCCAAAAAATAAATTATGCAATTTAAGATCAGCACATTGTTATCATGACCTAGTGTTTAAGTTGTCAAGTTTTCCTTTCAAGGCACCACATCATATTAACTCTGAACAATAAGGAACATAAACACCGGACAGCAGGTTTCATTGTATCCTCAAAAGCAGCCCCTAAAAACGTGTAATAATTTAGTACAAAATAGTAAACAAGCAGTCAACAAACCAACCTGTGTTGCATTATGATGCCGAAATGCAGGTGAATTCACACCTGAGACCTGAGGCAGATTCATTGGGGTTCGAGAAAAACGTTGCTGTCTTTCAGTATCACTAAGTATGGCTTTCAAAGTATCTCCCGATGCCTGAGATTGGACTGGGAGGGCCTGAACAGCTACTGGAGTTCTATTAATATGTCTTGGCACCGAGGATGACCTACCGTACTCGTTAACTGAATTCATATGATTCATCTTCATCGGCAAATTGTTTGGTGCTGAAATTTGATTACGCATGGCAGAGTTAACAACAGGGTTATTGTCACGACCTGCAGATTCCTGATTAAATGCTGGAGAAATAGTATCGGGCAGAACAGGTAGCTCCAAGGTACCAACCATTGGGGTATCAGACCTACTACGGGCAATATAAACCCCAGACAAAAAGTCATCCATTTGACCAGCAACATTTCTATTGACACCAGGAGTGTTCATACCAAAGGAAGTTGAATTTGGAGCGACAAAGTGACTTTGAACAGATGCCTGGAGAGGTTTTCTATCTACAATTTCAGAAAAGTCCATTGCCTCCACATGATCATCATCTTCTGTGAGGTCAACAGTTGCAGGAGAGCAAGTATGTTCTTGTGGTTCAGTTTGTTCCTTTTCATGGTTGGGGGCCTTCTTTTGCATCTTATCCACGTCATGATCCTTTTCCAAGACTGCCTTCCAAGATCCATCAGCAAGGACAATCACTTCCGTAATGCTCTCACCAACATTTTTCAGGATCTTTATTTAAAAAAAAAAAATAGAGGTTTATTTTTCACATCTTTACAACCTTTCATTAACCCTAGGGTCAATTTGGTGTACCCTTAAAATTTGAAAGTGTGCAGTGGAGGTTGCAGATTAAAAAAAAAAAAACTAAAATTTCCACTCCCAATCTTAAGGTGCCGCCAATAAACAATAGATAACTAAATTGATGGGTTGAAGTAAATCAACTTACCTCAACCATGTTTCGGTCAAGTCGAATATCAGCATAACAGACATACTGATTGCAATGAGGGCAGCGCCAGGATGGTCTTTTAGAATTGATACTAATGAAGTTGTTAAAGTCAAAACACTACAGTAACAACAGAACAAAAACATGTTAGGAAGAAGGGAAGACAAAAGGGGGAATATATAAATACATACATAAACCCACAGTACACAAAAAGACTTGTAACAATTAACCACATCATAAAATTTTCAATTTAGAGAAATGTCGGTGACACTTTCACTCTATAATTTATTGAAATTTATTTGAAATCACTAATTTTAGTAGGCTTCACTTTCAAATTGAAACAGTCACTAAATTAGAAATGGGATCCACCATATCGGTTATTTTCAATAAATTTTAGTCAGTGGTACACTCGTAGTGTGTTAAAAAAAAAAGTATTGTTAGCACTCCTCTTCTAATTTATCATGACAACTTATTATTCTACATAGATTTAAGCAAATTTTAATACTATTTGTTTTGGTGTCCTACACGATGAGTTGCCTCTGAAATGGCTTCTACAGGTCCTCTCTTTTCTTTTCCTGGTCCCTTCGTTCTCCTTTTTTATGTGCTTGAAGTGCTTGGGTATGTTTGGTTACATGCCTCTTATGTTTGGGTATGATTTTGGTCTCCAGTATAAAGTGTTTTGTCTCTGAAATGGCTTTCACATGTCCTTTCTTATCTTTTTCTAGTACTCTTACTATTGCAACGACAAAACTGCAAGAATTATTTGTCTTAGTCTGCTTCAGTGCAGTTGTGGTTCCTTTTTATAGTACTCTTACTATTGCCATTTAAGATGCCAAAAGCCTGCCTTCCAGCTATGTGTTGTTTTGTGGCAATCACTAAGCCTGATGTCTTTGAGATACTCAGATCTTTCAAGACATGTTTTTCTTTTGGAAGAAGTTCCATGATATTTTGGCTGATGGTATTTATTATCTCTTTGATGCAACTAAGGGTGGTCTCCCAAAAACAAACCAACCATGATATGGTCTCACATGTAGCAAAATTTCAGACTATAGTCAAATAACTGAAGATTTCTTGTGGTAGACTCAATGGAGGATATTAACAAAAAAAAAAAACTTGATAATTATATGTAGCTCTCAATGTACACACAAGAGAATATGCATACCCAAGAAAGTTTCTTTTCCTTGCATGGTTTCCCTAACAAGGTAGCCCATATGCCTAAAAGTGGAAAAATTAGATTCTAAGTTTTCTAATGAGGAGTACCAAGAATATTAAAGGTTTAAATCTAAAAGCTCCAACAATCAAGCTCAGTCTTCTTTGCTGCAAAGTGTTTCAACAACCTGCATTTCTCCATCTACAGAAGGTCACAAGATCTATAAATACTTGAATTTGGTGCCTCCAAATCACATTTCTAGAAGTAGTTCTCCAAAAATCCCTTACCCTGATACAATAGTCAATGGATCCAAAGTTTCATCAAAAGGAATTGGTCAAGTTTTTTAATCTCCTTAAATCTTAATCTTCTTCATTGTCCTTATAACTTAATCTCTTTAAGCCAATTGACTCATTTATTAAATTATTCATTAGCCTTTGATGTTAATTCCTTTGTCATATAGGAACATGAAACAAGTTGTTTGATAGGAGAAGAACACGAATCACAAGGTCTATATGACCTGAAAACAATCCATCATGTGTCTTGATCTGTAACTCAACTCCAAAGCTTTTGCATGACCATTTGGGTCAAGCAAATTTGGCAAAGTTGAAGATCATGGTTCCTAGTCTCAAGAAACTTCAAGCTTTAGATTGTTAATCATGTCAATTAGGCAAACATATTCAGTCATTGATATTTTGTAACCTTCATTGATAAGTTCCCTCAATGTATTTGGGTTTATTTAATGAAAGATAAATCTAAACCTTTTTTTCATATTTGTCTTTTAGTGAGACTAAGGACTGATTTGGAAAGATGATCAAAATCTTTAGAAACGATAATGCTAAAGAATATTTCTTCATATCATACACCACTACAAAATGACATAACAAAGAGGAAGAATAGACATTTCATTGAAATTGCACACTTCTTAATGTTGAATACAAATGTTTCGATAATCATTAGGGACAGGTAGTTCTCACAGCCTGTTTTCTAATAAACAGAAACTTTTTGCAAGGGTACTAAATGTGTTTTTCTAGGATACTCACCATAAAAAAGAATACAAATGTTATTTTCCAACCCCTAAAAGGTATGATATGTGACCCAATGTTACCTTAGGACGCACCTTTTTTCTACCTCAATGAAATTTTCCACCTTCATTGACATGTTTAGCTCCTTCTAATTCCAATAAAAATGAAAATCTACCTTAACCCCATACTCATGATTTACTAGACATGACCTCTCCACCCACCCCATTTATACATATCAGTGCAAAACACAATGCTCCACCTCAAATTGGTCCATTGCTCTTAGGAAAGGTATTTGGTCTACTCATAATCCTTATCCTGCTTATAATTTTCAGTTATCACCATCTACCCCCACTATACTCTTGTTTACTTTGTTCACAACTCCTATTCCTAAAACTACCCGTAAGACACTTGGTCATCCTTGATAGTGATACAACATGATAGATAAAATGCAAATTCTTGCAAACAATAGCGTATGGGAGCTCGGCCCTCTTCCCCATGGAAGATGGGTTAGTGTTGAAGTTGATTGACTTAAATCTCAATTAGTAACCAAGGTATATACTCAAATTTATTACCTCGACTATTGTTATACTTTTCACCCTATAGCCAAGATCAATACAGTTTGGTTCTTCCTTGCAAAACCAACATCTTCTTTCATGATGACCTTTGGGAGAAAAATTATATGAAGCTACCTTCTAGATTTGTAACTTAAGGAGATTATGATCTAGTTTGTAAATTAAGTTGGTCTCTCTCTGTGAACTGAAGCAATCAACCAAAGCTGAGTTTTCTATTGAAATGAAATGAGGCAAATCATTAAGTTTTCTATTGTCACACTTCCCCCGGGAAGTGTGTTTATCTGATGGTTTGTGTTGATGTAGATCACATTAGGATTTCTCAACTAAAAGAGCACTATTCAGTCAGATCAAGGATCTTGGATATTTAAAATACTTTCTTGGTAATGAAATGGCTCAATCTGAGGAAGGTATTGTAGTTTCACACACAAAATATGCTCCTAGGTTGTTCAGGAAGGGACAAGGCAGACAAATTCCATGCCCATCGATAATCCCATGGACCCAAATCAAAGCTAATGGTGAACCAAGGTCAACCTTTCTAGATCCAAAGAGATATAAGAGGTTCGTAGAAAAACTTATTATATCACCATTACAAGACCGAAATTTCTTATGCAGTTGGAGTTGTTGGCCAATTCATTTAGAATTCTCACACTAAACACTGGAATGTGATTTGCATTCTCAGCTATATCAAAAAAGCTCCAGGACAGGGATAGTTGCATAAGGCCAAGGGAAATGCTCAAATCTTAGGATTATATGATGTTGATTGGGTTGGTTGCCCCATTGACCAGAGATCTCCACAGGATTGCGTATTCATTGGATGGAATATAATCTCTTAGGACAGCAAGAAACAAAGTGTTGTTGCTTAGTCCGGTGCACAAGTTGAATATGACTCTATGTACTTGTGAACTTGAATAGATTAAGCAACTCCTTCAAGAGTTGAAACTTTTGAAGTTGGGGTTATGAAATTGTATTGTAATAATCAGACAGCTCTTCACGTTGCCCCCAATTCAATGTTTTATGAAATAACTAAACACAGATTAACTGTCATTTTGTCAAGCAGAAACTGTTGTCCAAAGAACTTAGTACCAGATTTATCAGCTTTAAGACCAGCTTGTAGACATTCTAACTACATCTCTAAGTGGGCCTAGAATTCAGATTACATTTTTCAAGATTGGTGTATACACTTGATATGCTCTGTTAGATATTAGGTTTTGTGTTTATGTTAATTAGGGAAACATAGTCCCTATGCTTATTATGTTATTCTTACATATTCATTTGTATTTGGGCTTAGCCCACATTCTTATTATTATAAATACATTACCCTATGTGTATGCAAAGACACAAGGGAGATTAATCCCAAATATAGTTTTTCACTATATTCAACATGGTATCAGAGCAGGTTTTCTGATCCTTTTCTATTTTGTCTTTGTTGCCGCCGGTGGCCGCCGCCACCGGCGGCCCCCCCCTCTAAAAGTTTCTTTTTCAACCTGTGCCTTTATACTTCAATGGGCAATCTCTAGTTTTTGTCTCCGGTCACCGTCTCCGACCACCGTCTCCGGTCACCGTCTTCGACCACCGTCTCCGGTCACCGTCTCCGGTCACAGTCTCCGGCCACCGTCTCCGGCCACTGTCTCCGGTCACCGTCTCTGA
Source organism: Vigna reflexopilosa (assembly GCA_027742785.1). Classification (NCBI taxonomy): domain Eukaryota; kingdom Viridiplantae; phylum Streptophyta; class Magnoliopsida; order Fabales; family Fabaceae; genus Vigna; species Vigna reflexopilosa. The sequence goes on along the minus strand of CM050930.1, from coordinate 1,724,007 downwards.
CCACCGTCACTGTTGTCCAAAGAACTTAGTACCAGATTTATCAGCTTTAAGACCAGCTTGTAGACATTCTAACTACATCTCTAAGTGGGCCTAGAATTCAGATTACATTTTTCAAGATTGGTGTATACACTTGATATGCTCCACCTGACAAGCTCAGTGATTTTTGGTCATCCTCTAAATTCAAGCAGTGACAATTAGCTTTATCGCGTGATAGTACAGTTCTAAAGCCAGTTTTAATATTTGTCGTGAGAAACATGATAGGACCCACCCTAAGTTTTTTCTACAATAAGTGATTGATGGAAAATCCCCTAGGTCAAGCACTTTCAAGAGAGTGGAAGCCATCCATGAAGGAGGTTGCCATCCAAGGAAGCACCATTCATCCAAGGAAACACCCCTCCATCATAGGGACCATCTCCTTGCTTCCTCCTAAGCTTTGACCCAACCTAGCTCAAGGAGGTTGCCATCAGTGATGCTAGTACAATGCTAGTACAATGCTAGTACAGGAAGACTCACCTGGAAATGTTTGCATGATCGCCCTTTGACAGGAGTCTTAATACGTGTAAAGCTGTTTGTACACATTGAAACACAACACATCAACTTCTATAAAAAAAAAATATTACCATGAAAAGAGAAGGATTACCATAAAAATAGTGAAAAACCCAATGTACTTCAAATATAATAGAGCAAATAATCATAAGCAAAAATTCTGACCGGTAAAGCATTCTAGTAAAAGGCATTGAGCCTAAGAATAAATATAACAGAAGAGTGATAGAGAAACCATACTTGCAAATAGAAAACTTCAAAAAATTATAGCTAATGACAACACCAAGAAACAATGTTAAATCATGAGAACTTTGTTAAACTGTAGTGAACAAAACTTATATTCACAAAAGGCATATATGGATGAACGTATGTAATCTAACAACAATTGCTAAGCAGGGAGAATTACATCAGGAAGAACCAATTATCCAGCATTCAATAATAATGTAGTGTACTAGTTAAAAAAAACAATATCAGAATTAGAATGTGATACAATAAAGTTTTGGAACAAGAAACAGACTGCCGGGTTCTGGTTGAATAAATAGAAATATAAAACTCATTATGATGGTTATTTAATAGAAAACATCATTACAAAAATTGAAATCAAGATAAAAAGATAATTTTCACACAAAAATATTTTTAATAATTTACATTTATTAATGTTGTAGATGTTCAATTAAGTGCTTTGGGACATCCACATAATCATTGTTCATTTATATCTAACTGCAGCTCAACAGGAAAAGGCAGAAAAAAGGAGAAAATCCACCGAAAGTGAAAACAGGGCATGAGTTCCACTAAAGTGAAATTGCAAAAATAGCACTGCCGGAATAAACAATACAAATAATAATTTAATAGTGGAAAACCTCCAATTAAAGAGGACTTGTTACCTCTGACTTTCCACAGTCAATTCATAAAATAGTTTTAACTAAAATTCAAACACAAAATATAGCAAACGAAAACCAGATTTAATGAAAACAGTATTGGACCATCAACATATTAATTCTGAACACACAATAGATAAGAGCACAAATAACTAACTCCATAATTCTTCAAATTCAAGGTCTGTAAAGGGCCATATTTCTAATGCAATAAATCAATAGACAGTGAGAGATTAAAATGGATCTTCAATAAAAAATGCCATCAATTAAACTATATTAAAGATGGGAAATCTAGCAACGGACAAAGCAAAGGTATAAAAAGTTATCACTGATAAGTAGCTTGAACACATACCTTATTGGACAATTTAGCGAAATCTGTGAAGCCCCCTCAACAATGTCTGAATCTTGTTACACGTAAAAGAATAACAATGAATTGTCAATGGTGGATTAATACAAATAAGAATAAGATTTATGGTTTTTTCTTGGAGTACAGTCATTATAATTATCCAAATCATACCAGAATCAGTAGAGGCAACAGCAGGCTGGAGATAATCTTGAAGAACTGGATCTTCATGCAAGGGTGTAAAATTCATATAGGCAACGAGTACAATGTAACGACCTTGACAATGATGATGCTTACATTTCAGAAAGATGCCGATATTGAAAACTACAAGGATGACAGGGAGGAATAGTAGTTTTAAACGATTACCATTGAACTGGCCCACAGCTTGAAGAAGATTTGTCCCAAATTTAAGCATAGCAGTCACATCAGTTGGCATTTGTGGTCCAGGATCCTGATCAACAAAATGACAGATAATAGTTTATGCCAAACTGTACAAAAAAGTCTATAATAAATTTTAAAAATGTGAGCTAATATGCAACAGACCATTTCAACATAAGTCCTATTGGCTACTCCTTTTCCATTGAGGAGAAAACTACACAACAAGCAATAAAAAGGTCAGTCAACATCAGCGTAGAATCCATCCACACGTTTAATATGTTTAAAAGCAACCATACTTCGCTTGCGGAGGACTTATGAGGCATGCTGATATCTCAATGTTATCTATCTGTGCCACCAATAAAAACTGCAAGTTGAAATGAGTAATATAACTTAGAACATAAACCAAAAAATAATAATAATATTGGGTGCATTCAAATTACAAATAAAAAACAACAATGATATCTATTATTGTTACTGAAAGGAAAATAGATAGTGATTGACGATACAAAAGAATCTAAAATATGTTAAACATTAAATAAAAAATTAAGCAAGCAACATCTTCGATATGAGGAGCGGGAAAGAAATTTTCATATTAATTTATGATTCCCAAAATCCTAATGTGAATGTATAGGTTAATTCTGATAACCAAAAATTAAAAAATATAGACAATGCGCAATGCACTATGATAATATTTATACTATATAGCCCATGTTTAACAAGACAAATCAACTCGAGCAATTCTTACAAGTTTCTCTTTAACAAATTCACTCTTGGTAATATGAAAACCAACTAGAGAAGCTCCATATCCAGGCTGCGTTGCAGATAAAATAATATTAAACATGTTCTCAACACAAAATAAGAACTGAATTGACAACTCACGAGGAACAACCTGGATCTCAATTGATGCAAGTATTGAACCCAATTTAACATGGGGATAGAACCTGCTTGGAAATCCACATAAACAAAAATATTACTATTTCACATCAAATAAAGTGATAAAATCAGATGCATTATTTCTTATGGGTCCTTTCATTTTTTCCTGGCTAAAATTCTTGTCTACGGTGATAACTGTAACTTGTTAGATACAAAAAATACACAAAAGTAAAATATTCTTGTCTATTTGAAAAATAAAAGAAAGGATGTAAGTGAAGATATGTAGAAATAGCTCATAGGACCCTACTTCTCCATTATAGTTGATATTTCAGAACTGCACTGTCTAGGTGTAGCATTTATACTCCCCATACTGCTGAAGACTTTTCCGATCTATACTACAAAAAGATGATGATAAAAAACATGAAAATTAGAATCCACCAGATAACAAAAGACGAAAACAGAACATATAAGCAAACCTCATCCAAAATAGTAAGAAGTTCTTGTGATTCTTTCGTTTGGAACCATCCAATTTCACAGGCACCCTACAGTGGTGGAAAGTGTCAGTAGGAAATACAAAACTGCATAAATGTTATGGTGCATAACTTCAGGATGCTTTTGAGAAACATACTATAGGTAAGCACAGAAATAACTGGTATAAATACAATGTCCCATTTTCATGCAGATTTTTCAACTTGAGATATAAAACTTCCAAAATTCTTCAAAAACTAGAAAACCATTCAGACTCAGATATCAGTATAAACTTCCTGATTTTATAGTTTCAACACAATTATAGTGTCAAAATGCAAGAAAATCGTGTAGTTGGCAATAATTCCTGAAAACCTTCACTTAGTTATCCTGTAGTCAACACCAATTATGCACCTCAAGATCAATTAATTGGTCTTCTTCTCGATTATCCAAACCAAGGTTTTCATTGGTCGTAGAAAATGCAAATTCAACAAGTTATTGATGGCAATGAGCAACAACATGGAAAAATGAACTTACCTTTACAGATATCATCAACACCATCATAGCAGCTTGCGAAAGTTCATCATTCTTTAGTTGACAAATCTACATGGAAAGGGAAAAAATTAAAAATACTGATGAAACTTCTTCCAGGTTCCATCATTGAAAAAAAAAGTTCACAAGAGGCACCCACAAAATGTCATGAAAATCACCTTCTTCACCAGCAAAGGCAGCTCGTGAGCATTGGTTGGAATTTCCCCATTGGCCAGTGCATAATCAATGCCTCTGTAAAATGTAAAAAATAAACCAAGTAAAAAGCCAGCGCATTTAAAACAAAAGTTAACACGACATGGTCATTCCATTCAAACCCAACATTTTTTTCAGCTGTTTATTTATTTAGTCATTCAGATAATAAATATCCATTGTCTCCTTGAAGCTAAAAGCTAAATCTCCAAATTCAAAGGTGATGGCTAAGAAGCTAAGGATAACGAATTTCATTGCTGCCCATAATAACAATGTGCACCACAAGAACACTAATGATTTCCAGTATAAATTTTCACTACCCACTCGTAAAACGCAATACTTCGAAAAATACAGTTTAAGACCTATCACTACATCCAACTAAGGTGCTTCAACTAAAACGCAAGCAGATACATTTAGAATCTGTCACTAGAAGTAAGCTGATACATTTCCGACGAAGGGAAAAATAAATAATTAGAAGGTAGAAGGAGATAGAAGTACCGAGAGAGGGAGAGGCAGTGGTTATAAAATTCTTTAGGATCGCCTCGGCTGCCAGGTTGAGCAAACCAAGACAAACGCTCCGTAACTTTTTGTATTCTGTACATATTGATCACTGATGGCGACGAATTTGCCGGCAGTGGCAACCCCACCGCCCCGTTCATTTACGCCTTGGAGTTTTTGGTGCTGCCAATGACCACGGAATCTGCTCTGGCGTAGTTTCCTTCAACCGCAGAGGGTTTCAATTTTGCCTCCCAAAAAATTGGGTCCTAAAGCTTTACACGTATGAGGTCCGACTCAGAGGAACAATTCGGGTCGGGTTGATTTTACCCAAGCCAATCAGACTTTATTAACAACGGTGAGGTACGTGCCAACTGGATTTTCATTTTGCCAGGAAAAAATATTAATTAAAATGTGACTCTTATAAAAAATATTATAAAATTACAAATTTTCAGAAAATTAAAACTTACTATAATAACTTTTTCTAAGAGAATAATGTGATTTGTGTCTTTACCTCCTTATGCCTAAGCTACCTTCTCTCTTCATGTGTTTCCCCCACTTCACTTTGTAACAATTTGGTTTGTATATTTTTCTTCATACCATTTACGAAATTGGCATCATTTAAATATATCTATATGTAATGAAATTCGATAAGTAAAATTAAATATTTTACAAAGAATCAATAAAAATGATAATTGAAATCCTGAAGATTATAGTAGTTAGTTAATATTTTAAATAAAAGATAAAAGGATTCGTTAGTTATATAAAGATAAACAGCGTGTTAGTAATATAATTTTAAGAAGATATTTTATTTTAAAATATTATAAAAAGAGATAAAATGATTTATTAGTTATTTAATTTATAGGATTTAATTTAGTTAAAAGAAATTATGATAAGAGGTAAAATGGTTTATCTAAAATATTTTTTTTAAAGTTAAATTTGGTGAACATTATTTCAATTAATAAGATATTATATATATTTTTTATGAGATAAAATGGTTATAACATATGTATAAACTGAAATAGATTTCATAAATATAGAATAATATCTAAAGTGTATTTTTAGTTAATACTTGTTTAGATTGTAATTTAACTTTTGGATCGAGAATTTTGGAGTAAATAAATGGATTGGATAAGATAATCAAATTCAAAAGTCTTTCAATAGATGAAATAGTGAAAAACAAAACTTTAATAATTTTAGAACAATTTTTAAGAAAAACGTTACAAAAGAGATTGAGTTCAAAGTGAATGTTAAAATATTTTAGTTTAAATCTTACAAAATCTTATTTGGGTGTGAGAGAGAAGTTAACTAAATTAAGATTTCTTGAGTTATGATGCATTGTTATTTGATGACAAAAAATGGTGTTCTTGGTGAGGTAGGTGTCGAAAGTCTTAAATTTTAAATTATTATTTTAAAGTTGAAATTTAACTTATTAAAAGAAATTGTAAAATAAGCTACCATTTATTTTGTTTTGCTGTTTATATGAGGTTGAAAATGTGTTTTTTATTTATTCTTGTTTGATTTTGAGGATAGTCTATCAAATTCTCAATAACCAAACTATTACTTAAAACTTTAAGTTTTGAAGAGAATAAAGAAAAATTTAACTGCAAAAGACTTTTATTGTGATATAAAACTATATTTAAAGGGTTTATAAACTATAAATAAAAACATGTATTATTAAACCTAATTATGTATTATATCATAAAAAATATTAAATAATAAATTATTATAATAACTTATTATCATATTTGATTACATTTTCGATATGTAGTTTTTATATAATGAAATTCAATTAATATTCTTTTTATAAGATGATTTTTTTAAAAATAGATTTTAATCTTACAAAATCGTTTTATAAAATAAAATTTGTATTTATTTATATATTTTAAATGTTTAAATTCTTGATTGATTTTTGTATTCGTTTGAAAATATCAATTAGATTCTTAGATTTTGACTAGTGTGAATTCTTATCGTTTTAAATGTAATGTAGTTTTTTTGTCATTTCTATTAACAAATGCTTATACAGATAAATAAATGCTTAATATTTTGTTTTGACAATATAACGTTACACCGTTTGAAAACTTTACAAAATACGTCAAAATTGACATAAATTCCTGCAATGTAGAAATTGTTTGTAGGGATGGGAAAAGTATTGTGTTTCTTTTATACAATTTGAAAACACTAGTATGTTGGACAAGTTTACGTTTATTATAATTTTTTAATTATATAATTTGTATAGATTAATATAATTTACTGTTTATTAAATTTTAAATATATGAAGTAATCTCGACTTAAATGGTAATTTGGTTTTTATTAATCTTAACTTAAATGGTAATTTGGGTTATATATTTAGATTTTTTATTACTTATGATTCTTATATATTTGTTTTTTTTATTCAACTGGGTTATAATATCTGTTAAATAGAATATTTTTTTTAATTGATATTTAAAAGTGATCACATATGAGTTTAATAAAATATTTAATTAACAATTTGATTTATATGTTTAGACTTATAGTTTATTTTTGCTTTTATATATTTTTTATTCGATTGAGTTATTATATTATTTAAATAAAGATAACGTGGTTCCTTATAAAAAAATAAAATTATCTTTAACATTGAATGTAATTTTATGTAACTCCAAACCTTTTTATTCATTTCCAATCATTCTTTTTAGCAACATAATCTTAATCAGATCATTTTATTCAGATTTAAAATAATTTTGTCTATTGTATCGTTGAAAGTAAACACAGTGACTTTTAATTCATTTTAAAAATGTGGATAATGACGAAAAAAAAAACTACATTATCTTCGTATAAAAAAATATAAAGACCCAATTGATTCATAAGAAAAATATAAAAAATAAATTATTAATTAATTATTTTTTCATTAAAAGCTACTCTCCTTCTAAACGATGCTAACTTAACAAAAGAGAATACATGAGCTTTATTTAACCAATTATGTGGCTCAATTAAGATAAAATCAAATATAGGACCAAAACATATTAAAAACCTAAATATATAACCAAATAATTTATGTTTCAATGTAAAGTATTTATCATGTTAAAATAAATAATTAGTATAAGCGAAAAATAATAATATACTTTTATAAAATGGTGACGAGATATTAACATATAACTACAAAATATAATTTTAAAAGTTTAACAAATAATTCTTAGAATTATATTTTTTTTTTCTAACATATCTTTTGTCAATATAAAATAAGAAATGTTAAAGTATTTATTTTTATATTTAGAGATATAGATACGGGATTCGTTGGATATGATTTTTTAGTTTATTTGGGATCTTTATTATGTGAAAATTCACATTCAAGAAGAAAAAATATCACATAATTAAATGTTAAAGTCTCATGCTAAATAAAAATAAACAAATAAGAAATCTTATATTTAATTTCTTACCATTTTGAAAGATGAAGATAAACATTTTGTATTATATTTTGAAAAAAATCTAACAAAAGTACTGACAATTTTGTATGCGAAAAGGAATCATGAAAACAAAGTGACACAAACCATTGCTTGAGGAGTAGAAAAAGAAAGTAAGAAAAAAAAGAAGACCGTGTGTGCGGCGGTGTTCTTGGCCGGAATATTCCCGGCTGACGAACAGAACTTGCCATATTTGTAAATATACACCTTCATTTTCCGTTCATGCATAACTGTATAACCAACACTCTCACAACCACCTGTTGTGTAAATTTCGAAATTGCTCTGCAATTCCATTCACTCAACTGATGGGATCAGAAGGGTTTCTCACAGTTTCACGAGAACATGGTAAGTGACTCACTCGTTATCCATTTTTGAATTATTTTTATTCTATACTTGTTTGGCATTCTTCAGATTATCATGCCATTCATTGTTAACATGACTTGTCTGCATCGCTCCATGCTTTCGAGAGAAAAAGAAAAAGAACATTTAATGGATCGGAGTAGCTAGGTATAGGTTTAGGTACGCCATACATACATGTTGGAGGTTCTCGCTCTTTGAGTAGTTCCATGGTACCTAATGGGGTTTCATTCTATCACATAGGCACTACTTTTGTTTTAAATAGCCATTACTCCCTGTGTTGCCTGTTAACTGTTTAGTAGGGGCTTAATACTTCAACAATAGATACGTATATATATGAGAATTGAGGTGGTTGCCATCTCTAACTACCCATTTTATGCATGCCACATCGGTTGAGTTGTTGTCTTTTAGGTAAAGTACATTAATTTCAGCCTCAGCTCTTAAAACTTTGTCATGGTGTTTGGTGTTTTGCTTTTATAGACGTTAATCGTTGCGGGATTTTTATCCAGTTAACTTTGTTGTGCCACATGTTGCAAATATGAAATATGATGTTGAATTTTCCTCTGGAAATGAATTTCTAGAGACTCAACTGTGTAAGAATTCTAGTCAGCTTCGCAGTCTTGAGCGTAAGGAGTTGTCTGAAAATGTGCCTAGTGGAAAGGACAAAAGTTGTCCTGAAGTCGAAGAAGCTATGTCATTACAACAAATAACACCAAAAGTTAGCCGGAGTGGTAGTTCGTGTTCAAAGAGACCAAGAATGTCTGAATCAGAAAAATTCTCAAGCCTGAATAAACTAGAGGAGTCAAGAGATGCTTCTGAAAGGCTTGGATCAGATCACATAAAGAGTATTTCTCCTAGTATTTTCTGTCCCCGAAAGCAGACATTATTTTCTTCATATCTATATTTTCACAACCTTTTCCCTTGATTTTGTTTTGGTACAGAGAAAAGTCAATTTCCAAAGCAAAAGAGCCATTCTACCAAGTGTGGAGAGAAAAGGAACATCAAGGTGGCTTCTTCTACGGCAAAGTGCGGTTCTTCTTTGAAATCGGGTGCCACAATCTTTGTTTCTGCTTATGGAGGGAACAACTTCTTTGGTATGTAACTATAAGTCTATTGTCTCTTCATACTATTTGCATAAAATTACTTTTTGATGTGATTATTTGCAGTCTTGGGTTCACTGTGGTCGTGCGTGAGTGTATCTTATGCGTGTTACCTAAGGTCATGACTCTTTAACCTGTTAGCAATCTGGTTAGGTGTTTCTAACGTAAATTATGTCGGAACTCTATTCACCCATCTCTAGCTTCCTAGTTAACTGCTGTGCTATATGTTGATGTACTAAACTATTCTCTTTAAGACCTAAGTACATAATATATCTAAGTCTTTAGTCTTAATGTTGTGATGGTGATGCTATGGAAGCCAGAAACTGATTTCATAACCACATGTGTTTAGTCTCAGTTAAATGATTGTAAGATAAATGTAGGAACTTGATTATGTTTCTTGTAACATGTTTGTTTGAACAAAAAAATGCTATATTATATTATCATTCTTGAAATGAATTTCATTGTAGTTATATTTATATTACTTTGAAGCCATTTTATCTATATTCAGTTCTTTGTACTTCTAGAAATTTAATGTGTTATTATTCTATTTTATTTAAATTATGGCTCTCATTTTTAGGTCAACCAAATTTACTATATGAGCATTTCAAAATAATAGCCCCCTAATAAATATGATTTTGGATCAGTTACCAGTAATATTTGCCCATCTATTAGTATCCAGCCCACATGCTGTTATACATGAACAAAGTACTATATTATTGGTATCTTCTGATCAAACATCCTATAAGTTTTGGCCATATACTCTTGGTTCCATTGATATAAATATCTAGTGTAAGTTTCTTTACCAATAAGAAAGGTTCCACTGGAAGATGGTCAGATTAAGAGAAAGGTAGGAGAAGACCAAAGAGAACTCTCAGAAAAACCATTATAACACAATAACAATTTTCTATTTAGTGAGCACCATCTAATTGGATAAGGTTTTGTTGTTATTTCTGTAAGCTTCTCTTCCAGAATGCTTTCTGGTTTTTATGATATACAGCTGCCGTTACTGAATTAAGATTACGTATTTCTAAACTGGAAATTTTGGAAATTCTTGTCAGGGTTCTATGGTCTGAAGCATGATATTCATGATGTGACAAAACTTATGGATGTGCCATCGTTGGATGGACTGCTTAGGGGAACTTTTGACTGCCTTAGTTTGAGTGAAGATGTAAGGAAGAAGACATCAAATACAAGTGGAAGTATTTTTGATTCAGTTAGAAAGGCTAGCTCACTCCTTCAGTTACCAAAGTCTGTCCAATCCAAAAATATGGATCACGTTGATAGTTCCTTCTACAAGATGTCTGATAGCCAAATGAGTTTATTTAGTGCTGTAGAAAGTAATGGTATCAAGGATAAAGAGCAGTCTTGCACATCAGACATGTCTGCATGCCACAAGGTTAGTACTTAACAGTTATTATTCAGTAGATTCATGTTTATTTCAAGTTGTCGCTTATAGGAGTGGTATGAGTTATAATGGACTACCTCATGCGCAATATAAAAGCTGTATCTATAACTTTTTTGGTTGGTCTTGTTCTTTAGTTCTCAAGCAAATTTACCTTCAGTGATAGCAAATGTAAAACTATATAATGGTAATGTTATTTATACTCCGTAGTACTTGACATCCAGGATCTTTGTACTGAAAACAAAAATTCCTCTAGTCTACTTGACTTTCCATTATATCAACCGAAGGATGTCTTGGAACGGATTGTGGTCCCTCGATCCCAGGACTTGGATTCTTTGCTCCTTGATGAGTCCAAGCCTGTTGTTCCAAAAAAGAATAGTAATAATCTACGTTCTGGCAAGCAGGTGTCCGATCAACCAAGCTTGCCAACTTTCCCATGGTCACATGCTTTTGGAAGCCATTCTAGAACTAATTCAGACATAGGTAAGTTATCAACAAGTAGAAGCACGTGTCAAGGTAAATGGGCACTGATAGGTTCAATTGCTAGCTCTACTGATATCAGTCGTGGTTGTTTTACAAACCTTGATTCATTCAGTTATGATCAGAGCCTTGTTCCTTCAACCAGTAGTTCAAGCCATAAAGATTGCCCATCTTTATTTGCTATTCTTCCTTTCTGTCAGTGGAATTCATCATCTTCTGTAACACGTCCTAAAGATTTCGAGGCTACTACAGGTACAATTTTTTCTTCGGCTACCTGAATTTTTTATTTTACCTTATGTATTGTATCTAATATATTTCCCCCCTTCGTCACTGTGATGTTATTGAATAAAACACATAATTTGTATATCTGCACACTTGTCCGGCTATTGCTTTACCCTACTTTTCCTTCTTTTGCGTGCTCTTTTCTTTGGTTGAATTTCAGGACAAATAATTCAGAACCTCCATTTATGTTATTTCCCTCATGAAATTTCATTTTAAATCTTATAATCTAGCCAGCATGAACAGCAAGCCTGAAATACGTTTCATGTATTGTAAATCTTAAATCATTTGCTGAAAGTTACAAGTGGTTTTAGGTGTCTCCATCTTCTCCCCTGCTTGATATTTTGGTGTCTTGCAGATGGGCACTGTTCAAGATTATTAGAAGCTGCGGAAATTCTGTGTGAAATGGCAACGAACTCTCCAGGACAGAACCCATATGGAATCATGAGATCACAAAAGAAAACTTTACATAAGAACATGAAAGGTAAAAACTTGAAGCCAACTACAAACCATGAAGAAATGTCTTCAGCACCAACTTCAGTTGTTGGATCCAACCTGATGGCCAGATCCGTTGACCCAATAATTCCTGCAAAAAAGCCACGGGTTTCCACAATCGAGTACAGGAATGGTGTTCGTTCACATTATAATAAGAAGGGACCCTATTCTTCAAAATCATGTATGCCATTACCCAGTAAACCGGTTAGGGACTTGATTAAAGAAAACAAGCACTCGACAGCTACCACACTGAAGGAGCTTACTATGATGCACCCAACTAATCGGATTTTGGATAAGGGTAAGGCTTATGTTAGTCAATTCAAGGTTCAAAAATTAGGATTAGTGAATTGGAAACGGGGAAAGGACAAGTGAGATTGATCAAGCCTTATCTCATGTAGAAACATCTATTGCTGTGACAGCTGTTGTGATTACCGAAAGTTAGATTTAGTCATTAGCTGCTTTGTATATTATCCTTATGGCTGCAATCAGATTGTTGCAGAGGTTATTTTCAAGGGAAAACTCGTTTCAAATGTTGTAATTAACTGTAGGTGTACAGAAAACATCATTCTTTGTTAAATGTAATGTAGAGCATTTGAGGCAACAGTAGCAAGCAGATTCTCTGCTTTTGCGCGTGCTTATGTTGGATGACTTTATGTAACAGACATGCCATAGCATGCCACTTCTGTATTATTTCCCATCATAAGTAATTGCTCAGTGCGGGAGTGACTCGCGGTACTGTGGGTAGTCAGTCGGTGCTTACTTACTGATTAGAGACGTGATACATACATGAATGTGACCTTAACTTTTAGCTTTGGGCGTTATCTAAAAACCAGTAACATTTTTCTCCTGTAGTTTGCCGGAGTCTCATAATTTGAACTGTTTGTCTATTCATCTTATTAAAGCTCAAACACACAATTTGTTTTCTTTTAATAGAAGGATGAATGAAAAGTGGAAATTAATTACTAGAAACGAGTTGAATTTCTATCAATTTTATAAAAAAGAAAGATATGAGGAATTGAGAAGCTGAACGTTAACAGTCCTAGGCCAATCTGGTTTTCCTTTCATCCTTTATTTATGATCTCTCTAGTGAGCAGCATATCAAAACCTGAGAAATATACTACATCTCAAAATATTATCAAAAGACGAGGCAGAAAAAGCGTATGTAGAATGAAAAAGTGTCACGAAAACATTTGATCGAGGAGTAAGACGAGTGCCATGGCAAAGGCTGGATCAATGCCAGAATGCACAACCAACTGAAAAATCTCTATCCCAAAAGAGACGTTTTTGGTGTTAGCTTCCTTCCTCTTAATTCCAGCCACCACCCTTCTACACTCATCCAACACCTTACACGTACGATTTGCGTAGGAACCCTCTACAGTGAACGCCACACACCGTTTATCTGAATGTGAGACTCCACGGAACACGTAGGCCAGAACATTGGAGTTCCCATGTAAAATATTGACATGCCTCCTTACACAACAAATTGGACTCTTTGATGGCTTAGACAATTTACTTCTCCTTCTAATGTTCCCCACTTCCCCTTCATACACAAACCATTCTTCCAACAATCCAAGCCTCTGCACATGCTCAAACATGCATAAACTATTTAATAAACCATCTTCAACAAACAACAAATCAAAAAGAAACAAGAGAAAGTATCTGATATATAAAGAACAATAATTTAAACATACCCTGCGGCGGAACATGGTCAGAATAGATTTTCCCGAGGCATCCATGAGAGTGACTTCGTTGGGTCGACCAATATAATTGTCTACCCGATACACCAAATTCCCACAACAATCAATGACAGTGAATCCTTTGCAACTCATCACCAAGGATTTTCTCCAAACTGTCAGGGACGTGCTCAACTGTTCTGCGTTGTTTTTCTCCTCGTCATGCTCTTGTTCTTGTTCCTGATGAACTGCTCTCGACAGGGATCTGAGTCTAGGAAACACCCTCATCTCGTTCTCGCTTCTTTCCCTCTGTCTCCGTCCTTTGATCTTTATCAAATTCACTCTCTCTTACTTTCAACCTTGCTAGATAGATTCTCTGCGTTAAGTTTAAAAGGGGCCAAAGGAACACATTTATACCATTACTGTCATAACATTCATGTAGAAAAGTAACACGGAGAACGTCTTCAAAAAAGATAATAAAAAAATAATTTTTTTGATTTCCAATTCTGCTGCTACCAGTATGGGTGACAACATGACATGTTGACTACCCACCCTAACAAGTTCTCACACTCTTTCATGGCGGAGCGCGTATTATTATATAGGGCCAAGACGTTGACATGTCAGTTTTAAACCCAGTTTCTTATTACTTTCTTCTTCTTTTTTCTGACCCTTTTGCCGACATTTTATAGAAATTATCGACTTATACGGAAACAGTACATGTAATATTAAACTAACAGATTCATGTAAAGTTAATTTTTAATTCTGAAAAAAAAAACATCATCAACAGCTGTTAAGAAAGAAAATTATTAAAGATAAGCATGGTGGTGTTGAAAAAGAAAACAAAAATAAGATATTTATATCAAAAAGTTGAATTTTATAAGTAGAGACCAGAAAGTGAAAAACAGTTACATCTATTTGGTAGTGTTACGATTTTCTATTTTATTGCTTCAAAATCTTGTTTGGAACATTTGAGATTTGTAGAAGATTTTTAAAGCAGTCCTTTTAGAACATGTTATTGTATTGACGTTGAAATTGTTGTGTTAATACTAACACATGTTGGGGAAGGTGACACGTGGCCTCGTTTGGTGTCGAACCATTCTAGAAGTAATCTATTTATATTCTTTTTCAAGATTTTGGCTTCTTTTCTCAGTTACGTCTATACATAGACATTCTTAAGAAAGTGAAAGAAAAAAGAAGACAGAAATTAATTGTGGACATTCTTAGATAACACTCATGACTAGAGAGAGTGCTCAAACAAAATTTCTCATTGGTTACGCAAAAAAACAATACTTATTATTACAACTTGAATAAGATATGCAATAGATTTCAACTAGATATTTCTAATGTTTTCTAGAAAAATATTTCACGTGTACACTTACTACTAATAAAATTCAATAAAAAATTAATAAGTCGAACTTGGGTTACGAGAATGATCGAAGAGAGATGTATTATCATGATAATCGATATGCTTAAAACATGGGAGATTAGAATTTTAATTATTATATAAAGTGATATATAAAATAAATACGATGTAAATAAATTTTAAGTGTTTTAATTAATTTTATATAAAAATAAATAAAAGAAATAGAAGGAGAGGGTTGAGTAATAGAAGAGGGACAATAATAATGAAGTGGGTAGAAGATGTGATGAGAAAGTGGAAATGGCCTACCAGCCATTGGTGTAGTCTTTCAATTGATGAAGCAGCTGAGAATTGCTTTTAGTCACATGGTGTGTGCTACAGTTACCTATATACATAGGACAGTAATTGCTTTGACCAAAAAGCCTGAGGGCTTCATATAAATACATACCTAATTTTCTTTCCTTTCATTTGTGTGAATTATAATTTTAGTTTTTTAAATATATTTTTAGTTTTTTTATTTTCGACCAATTTAATTATTTATATTTAAAATTGTGTGAATTTAATTTCATAACTAAATTTTGTTGTATTTATTTAATGTTTCATATTTTATGATTATATTTAAATTATATATATTGTTTGATATATTTTTATTTTAATATTAAATTTTAATATTAATTAAAATATATATTTGAAATATTAAATAAATATAATAAAATGTAATTAAAATAAATAAATTCAAGTAGTTATAAAAATAATAAATAAACTGACTTAAAATCTAAAAAAAGATTAATTTTAATTTTCAAAAAAAAAATTAAAAAACTAGAAACATATTTAATTCTCAAGTTTTTTAAAAACTATTAAAAAACTGATTTTTCTTAAAACCATGACAATCTCCTTTTCGTTAATTGTCTTTGTAATACTTCTTTTAAAGATTAGTTACTGCTAACAATAGTGATAATGGTATTAAGGACTTGATAAATTGGAAAACAAAAATGGGTAGATAGTGATAGGAAATGTAATGGTGTGTGGCAGACATGATTATGATTGTGTGCGTTTCTTTGGTTAGTGAGTGGAAAGTTGAAACACGGCTTTGGTGTTAATGTGTGGTTGAAGAGAAGAAGAGAAAGAGCTTTCAAACCGACCCGTGCTGCATTTCGTTACCATTTATTTGGAGTTTTCCTTACCCTTTTATGCCTCACCACTCTCCAAAACCACTCTCTCACCAAATGCTTTCCAATTTGAATACTTGCTTTTCAACCACGACAATTCAACAAACCCCATATTTTTAGATTCTTTGCTTCTAAAGTTAATGAAAGGAAGAAAAACAATGCTATAAATTAACATGAATATTAATTAATAACTTAGCTTACATGTGACATTTAACATGTGGAACACCATCCTCTCACCACATATTTCAAATGTTACTTGTTTATGTTGAAATGGGACGATGCTTACTACCTGTGTTAAGTCTGTGCCAAACATTTTCCTTATTCTATGTTCTAATCAACGGATAGGTCCAAAAGTGGAGTGACTTTAAGTCATAATATTTTTTTTTTAGGTCTTTGGTAAATCAGTAATAAGTAAAAAGTACTTTACTTTGAAAGTAAACCCCTATTTATAGATTTTATAATAATTTGATTAACTAATTTACTTTTTAATGGTCATTAATACAAATTTTAACCGTCTGATCATAGCCGTTATAACATTAATTATGTCTTAATTCTCTTCAACGGTTGTCGAAACCGAACAATCGAAAGACTTTCATGCCTTTCCACCCGCTCGGTTCTATCCTACCGTTTGGCACACTTCCCAATCCATTACCTTCCAACCTATAGTAACATCACCAAAATGATTTAGATTATAATACTATTATAGAGATTTTTCATAGAAAATATAGTTCTCATAAATTATGAACAAAATCATATAAAAAATAATATATCATCTCTAACTCAAAAGTTTAAAGGAGTAGGGTTATAGATCGTTTTACTCATGTATTATACATCTTATTTGTTTGTAACTAATATATAATTTCTAACTTATTTAAATTCTTAACCCAATTTAATTGAATTCAAATTTTTCCAATATTCAATACCTAATATAATCTTACATATAACAATGAAATTACATTTGAGTGGTTTGATTATTATAAAATTAAACAAATTTTTTTTTCTTAAATTATTGATGTTCAAGATTTCATATTCGACGAATTTTTTATATACAAATACATACAAATTTTATTTTATAAATTGATTTTATAAAATCGAATTATACCTAAAATATATTTTTTAAAATTATATAAAACATATTTACAATTAACTATAACTAAAACATATTTACAATAATAAAAATCTCATCATAAAACTAATTTTAAAAATATTAAATTAAATTTAAAATTTACTTATAAAAATTAATACTATTTCATTTTTAAAAGACAACAATGTAAGAAATTAAACTTACTATCATTGCGTTGCAACTAACATAATCATTTTGCATATACATTATTAACAAGAATCTTAAACTCGTAAAATAATTTTTGTATTCCTTAATTTATTTAATAATTCTTTTTGTTTTTAGACATGAATTTTATTTATACACCCATTTAAATTTAAACTATTCTTACAAAACTAATTTATAAAATAAAGTTGAATTGTTTTTCTATAAATTGATTTTGTTTACAGTGAATATTAAATCGTTTAAAATTTATGAAATCTAACTCCCTCCGATAACTTATTTTTTCTCATAAAAGTGTTCATTTTTCACATTTTGTTATATATATTATTTTCATCGATCAGGTACTGCATAAGTTTTAAGTTCTCTTTTCTATTCAGGTGATTTGATAAAACAGAGATTAATATTTGTTGGATTATGCATGAAGGACGCGTGTCCCTATTACCGTCTCAACGATAGTGATCTTAGTGGGTCCCACATAGATATCAATCGCTGCCAAGTTTGGAAAAGATTACACCCAATATTCCATTATACTCCTTTTAAACGTCAACCACGTGCGTCAGGACTAATTTGCCTTTTCAACTATGTGATGACCTAATTATTATGTCATTAATTTTTTCAAACTTTAATCTGTATATAAGAAAATATAAAATTGCGAGTGTGAAATAAATCATTTCAATTATTAATTAAAGAGATAATCTGTACAAAAAAAATAATTTCGATTGAAACAATTTATATCATAATTGATTTAAAAGATCAATTATAAAGTAATTGATTTAATTTGAGTCATTTACTTAGAAAGTAACTCGTGTTTCAGAATAATTACACTGTATAAACAAATATATATTACACAGAAACAAAATTTCACTGTACTATTTTATTTTTTTATAGTTTTTGGAGTTTTTTTTTTTAAATTCACAAAAACTGATATGTACATGTTTCACCTAATATTATAAGGTTTTTACTTCCTGTACTTCCTCTATTTCTTCCAGCACCTCCAAAAACTTTGGAAGTGACTTTCTGAAAGTTTTCCGAAACGGGTTTTTCAGAATTTACGGAACAAAATTTCTGAAACAAAAATTTCAAATCATAATTTTCATGATAAAATTTCTGAAACATATAAAATGTGTTCCAGAATAAATGTTAATTTTTCAGAATGAAATTTTTGAAAATTTTCTGAAACTGATGAAATATTTTCCGAAATTAGTTTTTTAGAATACTCATATATGAAATGTGTTTCGAGAAAAGCTCTTCAGAATATATGGAATATGTTTCGAAAAAATATTTTCAAAATGATTTTTTTTTTCTGTATTTTCTCTCATCTTCCTTTCTTCTTCCTTTGCGGCAGCAGTGCAGTGGCAGTGGTGTGATCTAATGATGAAGGGTGTTTAAGTCTTTTGCGAGTATCATGGGAGTGTAGAAAGCAATAGTCTGATTCCTATTAAAGAAACAAACTTTTGGGCCTGCTGTCTCTTTTGCCTTTTTAATGTAGTTTTTGGTGACAATAAATTGTTACATGAAATTTTGAGTTCTAAAAAATATTTAGTTTATGTTTCTCATAAATATTTCCTATTGTAAGTTCGTATCATTTCTAAAAAAAATAATTAAAAACATTTCATAACTTATACTAATAAAGTTATTTAGAATATATCGAAAATAAGTTTAAAGCCGGAATTTTTTATTAGTAAATATATTATTTAAACGTAAGTTTTATAAATATAAATTTATTAAAATTGAAAATATTTTCGTGTAAATAACTTTTTTAATCTACATTTGTAAACTTTATGTTAAAATAATATTTTCAGAAGAAACTCTGAAAAAAATGTTTGTAATTGAATGAATCGTGTAAAGTACTTTTCAAATAAGTTGAAGCAAGGAAGGAAGCAATAAAAATTTGTAATTATGAAACCAAAATGGAGAATTTTAAATTACAGGGAAAATAGAAATATATTAAAGCTTAAGAAATTAAACCTCAAATAAATTCCAAAGAAGGGTTATTATTATTATTATTATTATTATTATTATTATTATTATGTTTATTATTATGTTGTTGTTGTTGTTTAGTTGCGGTATAAACAATAATCGAATATCGAATATGTTATGTGCAAAGGACGAGATTTAACATCTGAAAACGATATTTAGAAAATAATATTACTTAAGAATAAAAAGAAATAATAATATAGGTCGGTGTTGATTCAGACTTACGTTTACATATGCTACGTAACTACCTAACCAAGATTTTATGAACTTTCAATTATCCAAGAAAATTCAACAACAATGAACATTTACTGATACGGTGGTTTTGCGTATGAGTTATTTTGTTTTCAACAATACTAATTGAGTAATAATAGAATGATACATTTTTATATTTATTTTTACATATTATATAAGGATAAAATAATTATAAAAAATAAAATTTTGTATTTTTTTAAGAAAAAAAAATATTAAATAAATATAAAAAAATTTGTGTGTGAAATATCATTTCTCGTACTAATAAAATTCAATCACAAATCTGATATTTATGCAAAGATGCAGTTACCAAATGCTCGTTTGGCCACGACGATAACTGTTTCTGATATGGACGTAATAATTATATTGCATACTTATATTCTTACCATATCTAATAATGATGTCTCTTAATTCGTTTTAAATTGTGATATAAAAGTTCACATTTACTTAAATAAATTTTAAAAATAGTAAAACTAACATTCATCCATGTTGCATCTTTTTATTTATTTCTTATCCAATCAATCCAATTACAAATCTTTTAAAACATTTTTTTTACTTCTTACATATTTCCATTCTACTAAACAATTATATATCTTTATTCTTGACTTACTCTTTCTATTTTTTTTCTTAAAATCAAAGAACGAATTGGTGTGATTGGCAACACTAATTATCATCCACGATTTTCAATACCTAATAAAAAATGATTAGCTACGTTTTTGTTATGTGGATTTCAATTGGTTTTAATATTCTTGTGCAAGACGTTTCTGAATACTAAAATAAGAATAATCTTTACGAAGATGTGAATCACAAAAATTAAGAATGTTTAAGTATATATAATAGTTTTTTTTTTAATGCCTATAAGCAATTGTTGTTGAGGATAGGAGTTGGTGAGCAATTGACTTGAAACTTGGAAGTTAGCGATGGCTTCCTCATATCTTCCGCTAATATACGTAATGCTCTTCTAGAACAATCTCACCTTCCTCTCTTTTCCATTTTCTTTTTCTTTTTCATAATTAAGAACTAACTCAAAATAATTAACATTATCTCAAACATTAAACATGTATGATAAATGTGGAAGACGTTTAGAAATATGAATACGAACAATGTAAGCAACTTTGTTATTCAATTTTTAGACTCAACACATAAGAGAAGATTCTATAAGAAACCATAATTAGGTCAAATTTAATAAAAAATTATAAATAAAAATAAAAAGTATAATTATTTAAACATATTATTATATTTATTATATATTAATTGTTTTACGGATTAAATGTGAACTAACTTGGTTGTAACACATTTAACATTTATCTTCTGATGGAGAATTTTATTTTATTTTTAAATTAAAAAATTGAAAAAGTTAATTAAATAAACATCCTTTATGAAAATTAAGGATTCGGTTTTTGGATTCATTTACATAAAGTTATGAATTAAGAGAATTTGAAGATTTTGGTTTTAGAGTTCATTAGGGTTTATTGGGAATCAATAAGAGAAATTAGAAATTTGGTTTTTGAGTTTATTTATAGAATTTTAGGAATCAATAAGAAAAATTGGAGATTTGGTTTAGGGTTTTGGATGATGTGCGAGGGTTTCGCAGGTTAAATCGAGATGGCGACAAGATTTGGGATTCTATGTTGTTTTGTGATTTGGTTTTCTACATATTGAATCATAAATAGGAGGCGAGAATGGACGTTGGCTTCGCGAAATGGTCTCACGATTTGAAGGGTTTTCATGATTAAAGTTATGAACGAATTAGAGATTTCTGTTTCTTTGGATTTTTAAGGATTTGATGTGGAAGTTTGGTTTGACGAAGGAGCACGATTCTTCATGTCATGTTCTCTGGGTTTGCAGGTGAAGGTGCGATGATGAAGGATCGAAGATGGTGGCCAACGGTAGTTGTGGTTTTTCTGGTTTCTGCAAATTCAGGTGGTGCTTTGGCGAGATATGTTGTTAATGAGTTAATGGTTCTGGTGGTTGCGCGATTTCTATGGTGATGGGCTTCCATGGAAGACAAAGGAGTTTGTTGATGATGCGATTTGGGTGGCTCGAGGTTTGGGAAAGAAAGTTATGTGTCGGTGAACAGGTTGCGAAAATGAGATTATGTGAAGTGGGGAATGACAGTTTCGTCCCTAATTTCCATCAAAACTATCATGTTTAAGAGACGAACTCCATCTACAAACAACAACTTCTTTCTCTAGAACTGACGAACATTCAATGAACTCTAATGTTATTAGTTTAATTTAACAATAAGAGTTTAATGAAAATAATTTTAATAA
Organism: Vigna reflexopilosa; assembly: GCA_027742785.1. Classification (NCBI taxonomy): domain Eukaryota; kingdom Viridiplantae; phylum Streptophyta; class Magnoliopsida; order Fabales; family Fabaceae; genus Vigna; species Vigna reflexopilosa. The sequence continues at coordinate 1,701,758 of CM050930.1, read as the reverse complement.
AATAAAGATTTAATTGAGAAAAAAATAATAATTTTATTTGAATTCCCATTAAAATACCTCGAAACAATTTTAATAAAATAAAAATATAATTCAGAAAAAAAATAAATGAATCTATTTGAGATTTTCATTTAAAGAAAGACCTCAAAACAATATTAATAAAATAAAAATCTAATTGAGATAAAAGAGAAAAAATTTTTATTTAAGATTCTCATTCAAAGTAGTAACCTCGCGAATGATTAAATAAAATATAATAAATGCATTTAGATATCTAAAAATGGCTGTGTTTAATTTAAAAAAAACAAATGTCTTTGTTTTCAGCATGGATGAAAAATGACTACTTCAGTCAAACACAAAGACAGAGATACTTTGAAAAGGTTTTTGTTTGGTTTTAATTCTACGGTCATAGCCATTTGTAGTTAGAATGAGGAAACTACGAATATTGCCAATTCGAAAGTGAGACTCACAATTAACCTCTATTTTAGTATTTTACTTGCTAAAAGAACAAAGAAAGAATCCTATCCAGTTTTCTACCTCTCCTTATCTGCTCCAATTTGTTATTTATCATACAATTTACTATTTTATGGAAAGTTGGCATTTCGTAGGTCTATGCGGGTTTCTAATCCAAAGCAAAATTTGGCAGCGTAATTAATTCTTGAAAAACAGTAAAATATATGATTGTTTTGAAATTTATTTGAGACAATACTAAAATTACAATTAACATCTGAACTGAAAAACATTAAATGATGTATTATAAGAAAACAGTTGTTCTTTTGTGTGTCACGTGATGCTTTTAATCATTCTCAGTTCTTTAAAAACAAACTATTTTCTTTAGAAGAAAAAAACAAGAGAGAAGGAAAATGAATAAAAACAAAAGGATTGATGGCGAAAACCGTGAGTGGAGTTTACACGGCCATCCGTCCCGTCGTCGACTTGGGAGACTCTGGTATGCTGGGTCCCACTACCATTAAAGTATTAAGCTTCGCTTTCCTTTCCCGGCCCCACCACTTTCTCTATCCCTCTGTTTCCTCCACTTCACCCATTACCCCAGTTTTATGCAAAATATACAAGAACAAGAAAACACCATCGTCTTTGGTTTTCGTGCTTTCACTCTTCGTTTCTTGTTGTCAATGTTTATTCACCTGCACAATTACAGTGCTAACACATTTCTGTATTTTCCTAAACCACTATTCCACGTAATCTCTGTTCTTCCCAAGCCTGACTAGTGTAACAACAGTGCCTGCCTTCTTTTGGTTTATCCTGCAAAAGCAAAGCCATTGTCCTTTTCTTCGGTCAAACTAATTTGTTTCCTTCTCACAAGAGCTCTGTACACTTTTATTGTCTTTTTCTTGCCAGATTCTCATTCTACTGCCTCTTTCCTAAACTCTACTCTCTTCTCTCCTTAACCAAACTCCTCCCAATAGCTTCCCCCGCACCTTATCCCATTATATAACAAACCAATACCACGTTAAATTAAAATATCTGTATATTAGAAAATTAGAACCTATACCTGTATACATTGTTTTGTTTTCAGTCATCATGAACGGTGCTCCAAAGCACGAACGCCGCTGGGCGTCTGATACGGTGCCGGATGTTGCATTTGTCAGCGGCGGGACGTCGCCGGGAACCGAGTCATACTCCGTCGCCGACGAGTACGTCGAGGTCACTCTCGACGTTCAAGACGATCACACCATCGTTCTCCGCGGCGTTGAGTCGGTGACTGTCGTTAACGTCGACGAAGGCTGTGCTGCAAGTGGAAATGAAACTCCGGTGTCTTCTGCCTGGTCGCCGTCGATCAGGAGGAGCTCTCCCAGCCGGTGGCGGCAGTTCTCGCAGGAGCTTAAGACCGAGGCGGTTGCGAAGGCGAGGCAGTTCTCGCAAGAGCTCAAGGCGGAGCTGCGGCGGTTTTCGTGGAGCCAGGGAGGATCTGAAACGGCGTTCTTGCCGCGAGATCTTAGGAAGCAGCGCGCTCAGCTTGAGCGCAACAGCTCCGGTACGAAGAAAGCGCTCCGTGGACTGAAATTCATTAGCAGTAAATCCAACGGTGCTGATGCCTGGAATGAGGTGCAAAGCAATTTCGATAGTCTTGCTAAAGACGGTTTTCTCTACCGCACCGATTTTGCGCAATGCATAGGTTCGATTTATTTTCAAATTTCAGTTCAGATTATTCCGTTGCACGTGTTCGCATTTTCACTCCTTTGTTTACGCTTTTGCTTCAAGAGTTTTTTTCTATTTGTTGAAGGAATGAAGGACTCTAAGGAGTTCGCACTGGAACTGTTCGATGCTCTGGGTCGTAGACGAAGACTCAGGGTTGAAAAGATCAGCAGAGACGAACTTACCGAATTCTGGTCGCAAATTACCGATCAAAGCTTTGATTCACGGCTCCAGATCTTCTTTGATATGTAAGCTTTGATTGACTAAATAATATTTTATGAAAAATAATAGAGTTAGGTAAAAGTAATTTCTCATTAATTTTTTTCCTGTCTTTTTATTTAATGAACCCCACTCTTAAATATTTTCGTTATTTGCTTTAGTAATTAAGGATTTCTCAATTTTATGAAAAACTGTGACATGAAAAAGTAGCGTTTTAGTCTTTTTTTTTTTTTTTCCTTTTTACGTTTTTAATCGCTCAGAAATTAAACTAGAATTTTATACTAAAGCGAAAAGTTTGAGTTTTAAATAAATAATTAAATTATTTAAACTTAAAATGATCTAAGTTTATGAAGCATTTTATTTGCGATAGAGATAAATCTATATTTAAGTTTTTTTTTCTTTTTTTTTACGTATTTGTATCCGATAGAAATAGAAAAAGGCATACAAAGCTTTATTTTTCCTCCCTGCCTAATTAGAATCCTAATCACTTTCATAGGGTGGACAAGAACGAAGATGGTAGAATAACCGAAGAAGAAGTGAAAGAGGTACATTTCTGTCCGAAATTTCATTCCTTATCTCATCAACAGATATGCATCTGTGCACCTATTAAATTTTAATTGTTTTCTCCTTTGTCTACTGAATTAATTTTTTAATATATTTAAGACTTTTTTATGCATAGCCATGTGAATACTATTTTTCTATAGGCTTTAAAATAGTTGAAGCTAGCGTAACTCATAACCATCAAATTTTTGTAAGTGAAAGCGTGATCAACAACTTCAAAAGAAAGGGTAAGGAACTTGACATAGCTAGATTTCTTTACTTAGTTAGAACATAGTTAATTCATTTTATTCCTATGTACACTTAATCAACACAATTAACTGCAGTTGTATATTTAATTGTATAGGTTTTACATGTGTTGTTTGCTTTTATTTTTAAAAATTGAATTTTAACTTTTTATTTTTTTTATTTTTTATCATAGCCTTCTTTTCTGCTCTTCTTTTGCTAATAATTTCCAAAAGAGCAAAACACGTCCATTTTCTGCTTTCATTATAATGAAAATATTTAATTAACTAATTTATTTTTAGTTAAAGGGCACTTGTGCTATGTTTGTTCTATAGCCAATACACATTTAGTCAAGTTGAGTTTTAATAATTAACCATAACAATAACCAGAATCAGTTGAAGTTGAAGCAGGTTATCTACAAGCAGTAAAATTACATGTAATGTCATGCATTACGACACCAAATAAGAATATATTGTAGATGAAGATTATATTTCTTAAATAAATAAAATAAAAAAATTATTATATTAGTTATCGTGTAAATATGTGTTTTAATAAATTGATCTTTATTCATCTGTCCACTCCGGATGTTTTCTATTGTTCCAAAGCAATAAGCATACTGTTAGGTGCTGCTATTCAATGAAAGTTAAGTCATATTATTCGTATAATAATTAATAATTATATATATTATCATTTATATGTCACACTTTTTCTCTTCTATCCTTTTCTAATGGTTGTAAAAATGTGTAATTTAATTATACACAAATAATTTTCTTTTTTTAGGGCCAATGAATTTCTGGCTTTTGCTTACACAAATGCACTCCCACTTTCTTGATTAAACAAATTTATTGGAATTTATAAAGTTGACGCTTTCAGTGCGGTTGGTGGGGGCATGATGGACATTTAGCTTAAATTTTTTTTAGGTGGTCCAAACATGCCTGTCATAGAAATACTACCCTCCGTCAAACATTCAAATAGTTGTTTTCATCCCAATGATTCCGTGCTTGTTTTGTAAATTAAATCGATTGACTGTATTTTTTTTTTAATCTCACCAGTTTATAGGCTTCAGCACATACAACTTACTAGTTTAGTTAAATATTTGTAAATTTTAATAACTTAAATTAACATTCTCAAATTGGGTATCAAGAATATAATTTTACGTTAAATGTTAAACAAAATTTATCGCCCGTAGCTGTTTGATCCGATTTCAGTCAAAGTCAGTGTTGGTAAAATAATGGTAGAACTTTATTCTTTTGCCAAAATAAATTGTAGGTTATTTTGAAACTGAACCTACATGATGAATTGAGAAAGGATGAACTCAATGAGAAAATTGTTTGATTTATAAAAATAGGACCGAAACAATCACTAACACAGAAATTATTATATTCAGTGAACATTTATTTATTACTGATGACACAATAAGCTAGACGGTGATAAAATAATAAATTATGTAGGATTTATAGTGTGATTTTTAATAATAAAAAATTACTAAACCTCATGAATTTGCTACTCACAATAATTTATAATTTTTTGAAAAATGTATGAAATTAAACGATGCCTCTCTGTAAAGTTAAATTTTGTATTAAACAAATGGTTATACTTCATTTCTCAGATCATTATGCTAAGCGCTTCAGCAAATAAGTTATCCAGATTGAAAGAGCAAGCCGAAGAATACGCAGCTCTGATCATGGAAGAGTTAGACCCTGAAAGACTTGGCTACATTGAGGTTCGAGTTCTCTACAAACCATAACATCTGAATTTATCAAGAAAACATGCATATGTTTAATTCCACGATATATTGAGTATGTCAAAGAAGAAAATATTGGTACGTGGTTGAGATTTAGTCCATGGTTAATTTGGTTTCATTGTTAATTTTTAATTTATTTATTTTGTTATATAAAAGTTATTATCTACCTTTCACGTATTTTAATGAAAGCACTTCAGAATGTGTTCTATGCTGGTAATATTTATGTCATAATTTATAGAGAAAACGACAACTCAATTTGTTTCGTTTATTAATTAGGTTTATTCATAGTTGTTAAAATCAAGTCAATGCAATGACCAGCTCTGCTCCTTTATATATAGTCCGAAGTTGGGTGAAATTTGTTAGCAAATTACACGCTATAATTAATTATAGATGTCCTAGAGGACACGATTACATAAGAAATTGAATTGAAGTAACGATTCAATCACTGTACGTGCATAATGGCGAACGCATCCTAGTTGACTCAATTACATATGTATATATTGTGTACTTACTTAATACGCTTTTTCGGCTATTTTTTTATAAACTACCATTTATTTGTTATAAAATAAGACCGAAGATAGTATATAAAAACTAAATTTATATTTTTTTAGATTAGTCTTTATCCAAAGTTATAGTGATGAAATAGAATACGTAATTTTGTATTAAATTAAATATTTTAAAATGTCATCATATTAGCGAGAGTTAAAATGAAAATAAAAAAAGGTTTATGCAGTCTATAACAATTTTATGTGGACATCCAATAAAAAACATTTATTATACGTTGGTTGAGTTTTATAATAACCATTTTAAAAGTCATAATAACCATACCTTTTATCCCTTATTAATGAAAAATTATTTTACTCATAAATCAATTTAGAATTTAGAATGAAAATGCTTTTAAAACGTTTTTAAGAATTGTTTTGTGTGATGTTTATGTTTCTAATGTTCATGTATATTTCATCATAATTGATTTGGAAAATGTGTTTTTGATATCATATGCATAATTTTACAGTCTATTTTTAGGAGTAACTTACTTATTTAAAAGGTAAATTTTGTTTTTATAAAGAAAAAAAAAAGATTGCTACAATAACGTAGTGAATATAAAGTGGATGTAAAAATTTATTGCCAGAAAAAGTAATATAATCTCATTGATTTGGCAAGAGCATATATACCTTAAACTCGTACGTGCGCGTGCTGCTTTTTCGTTCTATATGTAGGAAATAATGGAACCTTTAACAATGAAGGTCGACAATTTGAAAAAGTGTATTAGTATAGGACTTCAAATCTGCTAGTTTTGCGAGATTTTAATGGTGGCTGTGTTGGCGCAGCTATGGCAATTGGAGACGCTTCTGTTACAAAAGGATACGTATCTGAACTACAGCCAAGCACTAAGCTACACCAGTCAAGCTTTGAGTCAGAACCTACAAGGAATAAGGGGAAGAAGCCCGATACGTAGGATGAGCCGCAGGATGATCTACTATTTGCAAGAAAATTGGAAGAGGCTTTGGGTTTTAGCATTGTGGGTTTCAGTGATGATTGGGCTGTTTACATGGAAGTTCATCGAGTACAAGCGAAAAAATGCTTATCATGTCATGGGTTACTGTCTCCTCGCGGCCAAAGGTGCTGCTGAAACACTCAAGTTCAACATGGCACTTATACTCTTTCCCGTCTGCAGAAATACCATAACGTGGCTCAGGTCCACCAAGTTGGCTTATATTGCACCTTTCGATGATAACATTAACTTTCATAAGGTACGCCCCACACAACACCACCAGAAAACAAGTTGAATATATTAAAGTTAGTGGACGCTGTCCATGACAATCTTTTCAAAGTGCTGTTTCTCTTATCCCTCATATATATCATAAGATTTTATTGTTATTAGTAACGCTTTCTTATCTGATCATTAGAGATTTGTGATCCATAAGAGTGCTCATCCAGAAGTATTGAAGCCACAATAAGAGATTTAATTTATATTGCAATATTTAATTTTTTATATGGATATACATATTTTAAAATCTTAAGAATTAGTTGTTTTATTGCATTTATTAGCAAAGCTCGTCTTATTATTAGTGTGATAAATACGTTTTACTATATTCGCATGTCATAAAAAGCCTTGGCTAACGTGCATGATAAAATAAATTCTATTTAATTAATTACTGATAAAAATTCTAACCGTGCAGACAATTGCTGCTGCAGTAGTGATTGGAGTGATACTTCATGCCGGGAATCACCTTGTTTGTGATTTTCCGAGACTTGTAAATTCGTCTGAAAAAATATATGAGAAGTATTTGGACGGCGTATTTGGTGATCACAAACCCAGTTACGGAGACCTCATTAAGGGGGTTGAGGGCATGACTGGAATTCTGATGGTGATTTTGATGGCAATAGCATTTACTCTTGCAACAAAATGGTTCAGAAGAAATCTTATTAAGCTTCCTAAACCGCTTAATAGGCTCACTGGTTTCAATGCATTCTGGTATTCACACCATCTATTTGTCATTGTCTATGTCCTGCTCATCATTCATGGTGTAAATCTTTACCTCGAGCGCAAATGGCACCTCCAGACGGTATGCAACTTTTAGTATAAAATTTCAGTTGTTTGGGAGCATCCTTAAAGCTTTTTTTCTTTGCCTGCTTGGTTACTTAACGCATTGATCTCTCTTTTCAGACATGGATGTATCTTGCAGTTCCAATCGTCCTTTATGTGGGAGAAAGAACGCTAAGATACTTCCGTTCTGGTTTCTATACAGTCCGTCTTATAAAGGTGAGCAGATAAAAACAATAGTTTGGCGTTTCTAAAAGAATAATCAAATTTGTTATGATCTTGGCATTTTAGTTTTCTTTTGTTGCTTACAATTACTCTTGGCTAATCTAGCACAGCAATAATAAACAATGTTAAAAAATAAAACTTTAGCCACCTGAAACCATCACTGCTTTCAATAAGCTAAACAAAACGATGCAACTCGAACTTATTTTGTGAAAAACATCATTGTAGGTTGCCATTTATACTGGAAATGTTCTGACATTGCAAATGTCGAAGCCGCCTCAATTTCGTTACAAGAGTGGACAATACATGTTTGTACAATGTCCTGCTGTTTCTCCATTTGAGTGGTAGGTTGCTATTTTTTTTCTACATTACTTTGCAGTAGCTGAACTTCTCATGCTTCATGTAAATTCTAACCACAGAATGGAGAAAACTGATTTAGTACTATAACGGGTTAACCCCTCTAGGATGTCGAAAAAGAAAATAATTGAAATGAGATCACCTTTTACATCTTACTGTTTCTATTTCACTTTTTTACGAATCTTTTTTCATGTTAAGTTTGTTGATATCTAACAATACACTTACGTACGACAGGCATCCGTTTTCTATTACCTCTGCTCCTGGTGATGACTACCTGAGTGTTCACATACGGCAACTGGGAGATTGGACACAGGAGCTCAAAAGGGTATTTTCTGCGGCCTGTGAGCCTCCCGTAGCTGGGAAGAGCGGCCTTCTCAGGGCTGATGAAACCACCAAGAAATGGTACGTGATGGACCTGCCATATTTGTTTGCCTTGTAACTTCGCCCTTAGAAAAGAATTCTTTATGCTCATATTCCTGTCATCTTCTTGGTATCAATAATTGACACAGCTTACCAAAGCTAAGGATAGATGGACCTTACGGTGCGCCAGCGCAAGACTACATAAACTATGATGTCCTACTACTTGTCGGTCTCGGGATTGGAGCAACACCTTTTATTAGCATTCTAAAAGATCTTCTCAACAATATTGTCAAAATGGAGGAGCTGGCGGTGAGTTTTTTAGTGCATTCATTAACAAAATATTTATTGGTGTTCTTCACATAAAAATGTGCAAATAAAAAATATGACCAATCTCCGAAGGTTTATATGTACTATAAAAGTAACGTCATGGTTGCTTACTATCCAGGACTCAGTCTCTGATTCCAGTAGAGGCTCAGACCTTAGCACTGGGACTGCAGATTCGCTGTCTTCTAATAAGATTTCTCCGAAACGGAAGAAGACACTTAAGACTACCAATTCTTATTTCTACTGGGTAACAAGGGAACAAGGTTCTTTCGATTGGTTTAAAGGGGTCATGAATGAAGTTGCTGAACTTGATCAAAGGGTATTAACTGCTATATGTATTTATATTTTTAGACTTTCTCTTGAAGAGTTCTATGTATTAATTTCCTCTGCTGCCAGATGAGTAAGTTATATATGTATTTAGCTTATGTTCAATACCTTATGGACTTCAGGGTGTTATTGAGATGCACAACTACTTAACTAGCGTATACGAGGAAGGCGATGCCAGGTCCGCCCTCATTACTATGGTGCAAGCGCTCAACCATGCAAAAAATGGAGTTGATATTGTTTCTGGGACTAGGGTAAGCCTTTCATTTTTGCCGTTTATAATAACTTCATACGTTTTAGTTTAGGAAAAATAAAAGAATCGTACAGACTTTGTTTTTCAGTCTTGACTAAGTTGATTTTAAACCTTGATTTGCTTCTATAAATTTACTACCAGGTGAGAACTCATTTTGCTAGGCCAAACTGGAAGAAGGTTTTCTCTAAAATATGTTCCAAGCACTGCAATGGACGAATAGGTCAGGCAATCCTCATCAAGCATAAATTTATAGACATTGTTTTCATCTTGTACTGACATCCTCAATTCGCAACAGGGGTATTCTATTGTGGCGCACCAGTTTTGGCCAAAGAATTAAGCAGGCTTTGCTTCGAGTTCAACGAAAAAGGTCAAACAAAATTTGAGTTCCATAAGGAGCATTTCTAAGGGAATTTGGACCGTATCTTCGTAACTGTAGCCAGTCAACACAAGTGCATTGCAACTTAAACCTTCATTTTAGCAACTTGTCGTGGCCAGATTATAAGATTTATTCAATAAGCTACAAACTTAAGCACAGAATATGATGAGGCATTGTATATACCGGCCAGCAAGATGGCTGGGCATTTCATCACACATGTGGTGGTGGCTGCAAAGGAGATATTGCCCGTACAAGACCTCAGCAACACTTAAGTTCTGACAGATCCCCTCATTCATTCTGGCTTATCGCATATACCATCGCATATACACCGGATAGAAAAATATACAACAGTTTTGAAAGTGATAAAAGGAATTAGGTAGTTTTCCGGTTAAGGAGCAAGACACAGGTCCAACAGGGTGTGTGGATAATTTATTTTTGACAAAATCATAATCGTTTTGTAATATTTTTAAAAATTATATTTTGAAAACGATTATTTATCAAAAATTAAATGACAACATACATATACAGAATTTTCATTTTCTTCTAGTGAATTCAATTATCTTTCTAGAATATGGAGGTTAAAGTGATGTTTCAAGCCTGCTGCTTCTGCTTGGATTTCTTATTCAGAAGAAATATTTATACACTGTACATGAAACTGTTAATAGTATCCTATTCTTTATCCAGTGAATAGTAGATGAAACTGTAATTTAGATTTTGGAATAAATATTATAATTAGAATAAATACTATAATCAACAAAATATTTTAACATTTTTTAAACAAAACAACAAAATTTGTGTGGTATAAATTTAGCTAAATACAAAAGAAATATGCCATTTGACTTAGGGCCGATGGGTCAAAATAGTAACTCGTGGTGCGAATAGTAGGGCCACTATAGATGGAGTGGCCTTACATCTAGGAAAAGTGTAGAAAAAGTCATACACTCGTTGATTTTGTGATTTGAACTTTTACCAGATTTTGTTAAGCTGAGATATAAGTTGTACATTAATTATAAGGCTTTCACTGGTAAAAAAAAACATTATATTTGTATAATATTATAAATTTATAATGTTATATTTCAAATAATTGTATATAAATTTATATTTTATATATTTGTATAACATTATATATCAATTATTTTTATATAAATGTTAGAGTTAGTTTAAAAATAATATTTTTAGAAATTCAAATGTAAAAATTTACAACAATTTTAAATAAATATATTTAAAATTTTAAAAAATAAATAAATAAAGTTTAACGTAAAATATAAATTTAATATTATTAATAATATTTAATAAAAAATTTAATTTTAATAAAAATATTGTTATAATATTAATATATAAATTTAATTTAATTTAAATTTGAAAAGTGAAAAGAATTATTTAATTTACAAAAAGATAGGATTAAAATTAAATCAAAACAACAAATACAAATATTAAATTGAAATTCAAATAATTTCACATGTAACCAATTGACACATAATAAAATAAATAAATAAAATTTAAAAGAATTATAAGTGACACATATTTAATGTTATTAAATAATACTAACGAAAAAACTTAATTATTACATATTTTCAAAAATAAATATTCAATAAATATAGACTTACTTAAAAAAAATATTAAATAAAAGAACAACCGAATATTTTAGTTGATAAATATTTATTTAGAACATCTAAAAAATATGTTTTTATAATTGTATCAATGCATTTCAACATAGTTTCAAATAACATTTTAATATGACTAAAACAATTTTTTTTTTAAATATATATATATATATATATATATTTGTTCATCTTCTTGACTTTGAAAGCTTTCAGTCTGCCGGCAAGGAACAGTTGGATTGGATAATCCTTACATTGCCATCATCACACATGGCGTTTTCAGATCTCAAATCAAACTTAGCAAACGCTCATTAATTAATAATTGACACTACCTAATAACTTATACAACACAGATCAATCATTCAATACCAATCCAAAGGTAAAAGATTTAGAAACAAGATATAGAAGCCTTCCAAGATATTTCCTTAAGAGTTGTTCTCTGTTACATCAAAAACAATAAATTCCTCACCTTCATTTCCACATATAACTGAGAAGTGAAACACCAATTCTCTATACCTAGCTATTCAGACAAACATTCTTATTCAACACATCAAACTATACATAATCGATAAGCATGTACGATAACAAGTCCCTGCACAAGCAACAACGAGGTAGCGCTAAATGTTTCGTATGCATTCTCGCTTCCTTCGTCATCTTATGTGCACTTTTACTGGTTTTCGCGTCTATAACACGTGTGAGGGAGCCACATGTCAAAATAAGATCAGCTACGTCCAACCAAATCACTCACAGTTCTTCACCATCATCATCTTCTTTCAACGCAACTGTCATCATCTTTATGAGCATCTACAACCCCAATTTTGATGTCTTCGCTTACAAAAATAGCATTGTGAGTGTGCTCTATGCCGGTGTGAAGATTGGTGATAGACCAATCAACGGTGACAAAGTGAATATCAGGAAGACCAAAGAAATTAATGTTACAGTTGATTTGAGGTCACCCGTTACTGCAAATCTTTCCGGTGACATAAATTCAGGGAGGTTGAATCTAACCAGCTACGCCAAATTTAGTGGCACAGTTCGTTTTCTCAAAATTATGAACATCAAAAAGACCATCCAAATGGCTTGTGCTATGAAGCTCAACTTCACCTCTCATGTACTTCAGGATATTCAATGCCAATAGTAACATTTTTTTCCTGTTTTCTCAAGTTTACACTTTTTTTCTTTGCCTTCCTTTTCATTTCATTGTCTTAATTAAGTGCATTTATTATCTCTTCCTTTTGATTATCTTATTTGCAATATTTTCTTATAGATTTTTATTTTATCAATGTAGTTTATTTTATTTTTTTAACAACGTAGAATCTTGCCCTGTATTAAAAGTTTCAATTAAATTTCTCAATTTTTACACGTCTTGAATGTAGTTTAATTAGTCCTATATTGAGTTTAATAATTTTATAAATATATTTAACCAAAATTTTACAATTAGATTTCACAAGAAAATCTAAGTTAAAAGTCATCAATTTTTTTTATAAGAAAAAGATGATATATTATTAAAGACGCTAAATAGTAATATCGAGTACTAAAATTAAAGAAATAAATACAAAAGAAGGCTTATAACAGTTCATATACATAATGAGCTTTATAATGTACAGAATTCGATCAAAAATCATTTACTAAGAAAATAATAAAAAAAATATTTGCTCATGATTTATAGTAAGGTATCCTCGTTTGTATAATAAATTATAATTTTAACATCGATTAATATAATATATTAATTGTATAAAGTATTTTAACATTTTTTTTCTTTGTAATCATCACTGTATATCAGAAGTAGACTAATTGTTTAAATTTATATATATATAATATGGTTATTGAGATTAATAGTTAGTTAACAATATTATTAAAATTATTCAGATGGTTTTTGATGGTGTAATAATTATTTAAAATAAGTGAATATATTATGATTTCATTACATTAAATTATATATATGATTCAGTTTATTATGATTTTATTTTTGTAGGATTTAATATTATCAGGTGTGAAATAATTTGATATATTGAATGAGACTATTACATGATTTAGTATAAAAAATATAGTAAGAAATGGAAAGAAATTATCTTAGGGGTGTAGTTTTAGAAGAAAATTATCTCAAAAAAAATATTTGCAAATTATACATTAATATATTTTATTCTGTACTTTAGTTATTATTAGCAAATTTATTTTAAGCAATAAATTTTATTGACCTTAAATTTATTTTTTTAATATATTTGATTTTGCTGTAATTTTTCTCAAGCAAATACATGTCTTGTGAAAAATATATTTTATTTTATTTAAATAATCTATTGATTGTATTTCATTAGCGCTGATGTAAATTATTGATAATATTAATACAAATTAGTAGACTATGCAACTGAAATGTTTTTTTTATATAAAAAAGAATCATCCTATTCATTTCTATATTTTCTATATATTGGTCATGATATATATATATATATATAAAATAATAATAATTATGATCATCCATTTCACAATATATATTATTTGCCAATTGCCATTTAATTAATAAATCCTGGAATATTAAGATTCCACAAGCTATATTTCTTTTAAAATATTAAGGTTCCACAAACATATTTCTTTTATAATAATCATCCTTAATTATATCAAGAATGTGCAATTCTTTCTAAAGTTATCTCAAAATATAAATAGTTTTAAATTGGATAAATTTTAAGTTTTGAATTAATAAAGAAAACAAATTGTCTACAAATAGACCAAAATAATTTATACACAGAATTAACAAGTAAAAATAAATCTTTAAACATAAATAAAAAAACTAAAAATAAAAAGCAAGACATTCCAAACTATTTAATACATTCTATGGAAGTTATAAACAACTTTGAAGGCAAAAACAAATATTAAATATTGTGTCTAAGTCACTCACGAATTACCTATAAAATACAGCGGCTGATAAACTAAATAAAATAAATATATAAAAGATTTGCATATTCAAAAGAAAATATTTTTCTTTTGAAAAGCAATTTCCCTAATTTAAATTTTTAGTCACTATTTTTAAGTTAGGAATAAAAAGGGAAATACATATAAAGCCAACGTTTTTTATTTTTTCAAATATATTCATTTAGAAATCAGTCTGAACAGAATCACTTAAAAAGGGAAAAAAATAAGAAAATTTTATTCTAAAATAGTAGAGTATTGAATTTAAAGTTCTTAAACAGTCTGCTCTAAGCTTACATGTTAAAGAAACAATTTATATTATACAATCTAAAAATTATAATGATAATTGTGAAATCAGAATTTACAAATGGACATAATTTATTCAATACTCCAACAAATAATACAGTTATTAGAAAAAGAAAAAGAATAAATAATAAGAAATCATAAGTGTGTAAAAAAGGAAATTAAAAATTTAAATTTAAAAAGGGAAAGAAGACATCAGTGTGAAAAGTCTCTCCCTGTCTCTATATATAATTGGACATGGATTCTACAGAAAACAAAAGGAGTTTATATTTCAGATTTTCCACATAGTGGTCATAACAAAAATCTGGCATAGAAATATAAAGTTAGAGATTGTGAAAAAAGAAAAGAAATGTCAGAAAGCATGGAAAGTTCTTCCACAAATTCAACATGCAGATATGCAAGCAGCGCAAGAGAGGAGCTATGCACATATGCAAGCAGCAAAACAGAGGACTCGTGCACATATGCAAGCAGCGAAACAGAGGAGTCATGCACATATGCAAGCAGCACAACAGAGGAGCCATGCAGATATTCAAGCAGCGCAACAGAGGAGCCATGCAGATATTCAAGCAGCACAACAGAGGAGCCATGCAGATATTCAAGCAGCAACATCTCAGCAGACAGCAACATCTCACCAGGGGAACTGATCTTAGAGTTTCCAACACAAGAAGTAGAAGATAAAAAAGACAGCAATGCAATGTTCTTGCGTCTGCTCATTATTTTTATTTTTTTGGTCCTGATGATCGGCTTTGGTGGTGCATTTTTTTATTGTTCAAGATAAATTAATTTCTTAATAATTTTGATGCTAAATACATTTTTTCTTGTTTATTTTTTTTAATGGGAGATTATTTTTATATTATTTTAAAATTCATAAATAGATCATTGTATACACATGCACAAGGTTAACAGAAATATTAATTTATTGGGAAAAAAATTTAAACTTTAAAATTTTAAAGAGGACAGTGTATTATAAAAAAAAAATCAAATTATTAGTAAATAGATTCTAAAATTGTTTTCTTGAATACATGTTTGTTTTCATTCTTAATTATTAAATTTACAATTAATTCAACTGAAATATAAGCAATCAAATACTCCAGTACTCCAATACTAAAGTCATTTATCATTGCTAGTTCACAACAACTTTTTAACGACTGTACATTAAAAGACCATAAAAGGATTTAAGGAACAAGTCTGTCAGCTCTTAATGGAATATAGAAGTTGAAGAAAATGTTAAAAGTTGTTTTTCAGCAAATCCCATGTGAAAGGAATTTTGTTTGTTTCTTTTCAGTATTGTCTTTTCTTTATTTTTTTTTCATGATTTTAGTTTTTCTATTTGACTTTCTAAACTTAGTTGTAAATTTGAAATTATTTCTTATTTTAAATTTTGATATATTTTTATATAATTCTTTTAATATTATGAAATTTATTTATTTTAATTATTAAATGATATTTCAATTTAGGATGTAAACTTAACTTGTTTAAATGAAACAATTTAAAAATGTTAGTTTAAAATATTATTTAATTTTTAAAAAGAGTTAAATTTTTTGAATTAAAAAAAATATATAAAAATGAATTTTCTTTTTATGTCTGAATTTAAAAATTAAAAATATACTTAATTTATAATTTTAAAAATTATAAATAAGGCAATTTTTAAGTTTTGAATCAGTAAAAAAAAAAGGAAATTGTGTAAAAAGATAAAAATAATGTGCATAAGATAGTTAAAGTCAAAATAAATCTTTTAAACATAAATAAAGAATTAAAAATAAAAGGCAAGACATTTTAACCTCCATACTTGGATACCATTTAATACATTTTATGAGTGGGTAAGTTATAAACAACTTTGGAGGCAAAAATAATAAATTCATAGAAAATGTTAAAATTAGTGGGTCATCTTTACTCTTCTCTGTGTAAATGACAATAAAGCAACCCATGTATTTGAATGAGCAAATATGGATCTTAAACTTTCTGTGTCATCATGCATATAATGTAAAAAGCTTCTCACTGCACTATATAGTGGAAAGAGGAAAATCAAAAGATAAAGTGTAAAAAACAAGTTACTTTTTAAAAAATCACTTTATACTTTATATATTTTAGCCAGCTTAATAACAATTCAGAGTTTTAACAAAATGTTTACAAATGTAATTAATTTTCTAATTAGTAAGAGAATTGATGCTAAATAATAGCCACAATTATTATCAATGTGTTGCTTTTACAAATAATCACTATTAATGATTGATTGGCTAAAAAATATATGCACTAATTTGGTTAAGCACGGTTTTAGATTCGGACTTGTGTATATAAAAAGAAACACTGAGATCTACTTTTAATATAATTTCCATTCTAATGTTTTATTCTATATCCGAACAATCTTTTGAAAATGCAACTTTCCTAATTTTAATTTTCAATTATTTTTAAGTTAAAAAAAATGCAAATAATGCGAACGGTTTTATTTTTTACAAATACATTCATTTAGAAATGACACTCCTAAATAGAATCACTTAAAAATGGAAAAAATAAATAATATAATATTATTCTAAAAACAATTTATATTATACAATCAAAAAATTATGGTGAGCAAAAATTATAATAATACAACAGAAGTGAATATTGTGAAGAATAATAATTATAACAGAAAAAAGGGAAAAACACAGTAGCGTGTGTGATTACTCTTGTGAGGCATCTTTAATCATATATTAATGCCATGTGAAACTAAATTTACAAATGAACAGAATTTATTCTATACTCTATCCAGTAATATTACATTTATTAGAGGAAGAAAGATAAGAAAAAAAAAAGAAAATGAGGATTTAAATTTAAAAAAGAAAAAAGAGAGGCATAAGTGTGAAAAGTCTCTCCCTCTCTCTCTATATATAATTGGACAAAACAAAAGGAGTTTATATTTGAAGTTTCTCCACAGTGGCAATATAAAGTTGGAGCTTGTGAAAGAAGAAAGGAAATGTCAGAAGCACGCAGATATGTAAGAAATATCTCAACAGAAGAACTGATTGCAGAGTTTCCATTCCGAAAAAGAGAAAGAAAAATCAGCAAATGTTTCGTCTACAGTCTGGTAATCTTTGTGATGATAATGCTGATTTGTCTTATTCTTGCACTTTTGATGTCGCACGTGGGAGATCCCAAAATTGAATTCAAATCAGCAAGGTTGATGAACAATACTAATAATCATCATAGCGTTTCTTCAACTTCTCCCTTCAATGTCACCATAGTTGTTCGTGTCAGCCTTACCAGCCCTAAATTTGTCTCCTTCGCTTACGAGGCGAGCACAGCGAGTGTGACGTATGAGAATTCCAGTGAACGTGTTGGTGTTTCCAAATTGAAAGCTGCCACATTGGAGGCCAATGAAACCAGAGATATGGACTTAACGGTTCACATGAATTTCGGGGAGAAAGCAAATCTAACTGATTATTCCAACTCAGGTATGCTCAAACTCAGAAGCTACGCAAAATTAAGTGGTACACTGCACACCTTCAAGCTGCTACAGAAGAGAAAGACCATTCGAGTGTCTTGCACCATCAATCTCGACTTCACCTCATTTTCCACTCAAAACTTCCAATGTTAAGGTTCTTATCATTCTTTTTTTTAACTCTGTTTGTTCTGCAGAATCGTTAGATCATTGTAGAATAAATACATTTTAACCATGCTATTGCTCACAAACTTTTTCCTTTTTTTTCATTTTTCTCTATGAAATTATCTTAATAGGTATTAAATTATAAAAATATACTATTATATGTGTATGTATATATACTAAAATTATGCTATTTTTTTTTTCAAGATTTTCTGCAAACAATTAATTGTATGAACATTTTCTTACACATGGTAAACTTACCTCCAAATTGTAATTTTTTGGATTTTATGGATTAGGAGATTTCAAAATTATCTACGTAAAAATTTCCCAGGTGCATTGCCAGTGGATTGAATCTCCCTTCAAATCACAATTCCTAAAAAATTTCTCTAGTTTGAGAAGGTGAATTTTCAGAGAAAGTGAGTAGATAAATTTTTATTGTCTTTTTTAAAAGATTTGATAATGTAAAGTAAGTAGATTTGGTGATGAATTATTTCATTAATGTGAGAGATAAAAAAATTATTAAATAAAAAAGTGAAAATATTATTTTTCTCTCATAATTAAAATTGATATATTATTATTATTATTATTTTAATACTGATTAAAGTTGATATATTTTTGTTTTCACCATTAATTATTAAATTTGCAATTAATTCAACCGAAATAAGCAACCAACATCCCCAATACTATAAGTCATTTACGATTTCTTGGCTCACATGAAATTTGTAGGGTATGCCCAATAAACGATCATGAAAGAATTCAAGGAACAAGGTTGTCATCTTTTAATGGAGTACAAAAGTTGAAGAAAAAGGAGAGTCTTTGAGTGTTAAAAGTTATTTTTAAGCAAACCGCATATGAAAGGGAATTTCTCATTTTGTTTTCATTTCTTTTAGATTTGCAGTATTATTTTTTTCTTAATTTCTTATTCATGATTTTAGTTTTTCTTTTTTTAACTATATTTAATATATTTAAAATGTTTACAACTTAAATTTATTTTTTTGTACTTTTTTCTCTTAATTTTGGTCCGATTGAATATGATAATTGAAATGATTAAAAATATATATTTGTTTAGTTTAATGCTTATTTCACTGTACCTACAGAGGAATGAAATTTCACTTGATAGTGAAAAATTACAAAATAAAGATATTTTATATTTAATAAACTAAAACAAATAATTTTCACTAAGTATAATAGATTAATACATTTATTCAAAAATGGTATAACTATAAAAACACATTATATATACACAAAAACTACAAAAGTCTATAGGTTTTTCTAAAAGAAAAGAATACAAAGAATATAAGTTATTCTGTAAAATCAAACCACTCTTCTAAATCTAGAGACGGATCAACACATACATCTTCCTTTCCTTCCTACAATTCCTTCCTACAAGATGATTATGGTAAAAAAAAGAAAACAACAAAATACAAAAACAAGATAAGCTACTTAAAAAGGAATTATAAATAACACAAATAATTCATAGGAGAAAAAGAAAAAAAAAACATTCAAACTAGAAAATTTGGAAAAATAGACTGGGATTCTTTAGAATAAGAAGGAAGAGAAACTTACTCTACTCAAAGGTTTGATCAATAAGGTTTTTAGAGTTTGTCGCGATTATTGCAAAAATATTTTCTAATCAAGGAGAAAATAAGATTTGAGCAAGAAAATTTGAGAAAAAAATTGAAATTTAAAATGAAACTATTTGAAAATATGAATTTTCTTGCGTAGGTTATCTTCATTTATTTATTTTAAAAAAGAATGTTTTAAAAGATGACAAATTTTTGATATCAGACATCTGTCACATTTTTATTGGTCGACGTTTGAGAAAACAAATTTTTTAAGTGGTTATTTTTTTTATTTTCTCAAATGTCAATCAATGAAAACGTGATACGTATTCGATATCAAAAAATTGTCATCTTAAAAATGTCAAAATATCATTTTTCTTTTCCAAATCTGTGTTGAATAAAATCATATTCATACCTTGAGTGAAATAAAGTTATATATCAATAATCACAGTAAAAATGCATTAAATCAAACATTTTAAGCATGAAGATGCATGTAATCGTGTAACAACTTCATGTTGATAGAACGAAACAGGTTGTAAGTGTTATAATATTACGAATTTCAAGAATTTCTTTATAAGATTAACAAAGAGTGAGAATGCAAATAGAATATTGCCTAAAGGAGGAAAAGAAGGAAAATATTTGCTCAGTAAATTATATGATTACTGATTGAATTGGCGAGCAAAGCCCAATAGGAAATACGGAGTAAGAAAAGGGAATGAAGGTTACTTCCTGCACCATCTCATATTGCTGCCTTCACCATCACATACCAAAAATATTCTTCTTCAAAGAATTTCAAAATTTGTTAAAATTTTTGAAAATTTTTTAAACGGATTTCGAAATCTGTTTTTAGAAAATCATTTAACGGATTTCAATATCTGTTGTTGAAAAAAAAAGTGAAAGTGTAAGATTTTTTAAAATATAAAAAATAATTTTGAAATTATTTACAAATGTGGTAGTGGAGGGAGCAATACAGAGTGACATAGGGAGTTATCCTCAAAAGGAATAGTTGAGAAAGCCCAATAGTACCTATTATTTAATAATTGGATATCACATTTCAGCTGTCCAAGGAAGAAATACCATTTTCGTTGTCTTTAAAAAAACTAAATGGCTGATGTTATGTGCAAATGACAAAAAAGAAATGGTATTCATAAGGACAAATTAGAATCTCGCCACATTTAAATTTATATTCCATTGGAGGTTTGAAAAAAAAAATCCATAAGAAAATTATGTTAAATGTAATTTTCTAATAGATTTCTTAAAAAACTTTTTATCATTAAGATTTTGTAATATATATATATATATATATATATTTAAATTATAATATTTGAAATAATTTTACTGCTTTTGAGAAATTTAAAAGACTTGGACATTTGTTTTAAAAAATATTATAAGTTCTTTATACTTTTACCTTTATACAGTGAAATACATTTTAAACTACATTATTTTATTTTGTAAAATAAAATGTGATGTAATTAGTGCTGATATTACTGTAAAACGTTCCAGATTTTTTATTAATCACCATTTATCATTAAAAAATAAGTATTTTATCAAAAATAAAAATGAATAAATAAATTATTATTGTTTTAATCATTGATTTATTTTTTATTTTTAATAAAAAATTTAAAAAAATTGTACCAGTAAAAATATAGTAAAAAACAAAAATAGCTACAAATACGATTTGAAAATTAGCGCTTAGTATTATTATTATCATTTAAAAAGTAAGTTAATAAAAGAAAATCTTCATTGGAGTAGATTATTTTAAAATGTTAATACAGGTAATTTATTTGAAACAAGCTAAAAAAAAATAATAAGATGAAAAAATTGTATTAAAGATGTAGAGATTAAATGTTTACCAAAAGCATGAAGTCGTGGAGTGTAAAAGACCTATTATGATTGTTATAAACAAGAAATTATGAGGAATTTAGTTGATGAGAAAAATAGGTTAATTCAATGCAGAAAGAAATAGTGTATTTGATTATTTGGGTATCCATTATTTGATTAAGAATTAATGGACGAATATGACGAATCCGATGATTGATTGAGTGTGTATGGAACTGGAAAACATTTTTGGTGACAATAAGGAAACATTTTATGGGAAGATTGAGGAAAATACAAGAGTTGTTAAATCAGGAGAAGTTATGGAACCTAGAAACGGGAGACAGAAGCAATTTAACTGTCAAACCCAAATTATACTTGCATTCCTTTCATTTCCAAACTCCCAAGTACTCACTCATGGATTATATTATTAACTTGTCCCCTTCTAAAACCAAAATGACGACAAAGTTTAACATCATGACATATGCAAGCGGTGGGAAAGATTTAAGGAGCTGGGTTTTCAAGTGGGCCCATGAGACCACCATCATGAAGCTAAGTAGGGCCCATTGGGCTCAAATGGTGGAGGGGTATCTTGGGCTCCAAATGTGACACAAAGAGACAAATTGAATATACGACACCATATCCCGACACACACGAATCGGTGCACCAAATTTAATAAAATACACACAGCTTCATCAATTTCGATACCTGCTAGCTGAGCCTCAGACACGTGATTGATTGCAGAGCCAAAGACCCAAACCAGTTTTATTTATTTTTATACAAACAAATGCAGCACAGAACGTGCCTCTTTCTCGCATTCACGCCCTTATTATGCTGTGTTAAATTCCATTTCCACCCTCCTCACTCTCTTTCCTCGTTCAAACACTCTTTTCCTATCTTCCCCAAAAGAAGATCGAACTTTCACTGCTCATGTCGCTCTCTTTCCCACTTCTCTGACCGCATTTTCCCTCTTCTCGAGTAACTATGATGCTTCATATTATTAAAAGTTTCAAACTTTATGAAATCAACAGCAATAATTATTAGCCGAACCCGTTCTTTCTACTCGCACCTTGACAACTACACCAGGTTTAAAAAAAATATCCAATTGTGTCCACACAGACATTAGATTCACGATCACCTTTTAAAGTATCCATTATTCAGCCCTCAGTAAAAACAAAGGAAAATAAATAAGGAAGGAAGTCAATGGTACCCAGAAAGTAAAGGAAAACAATTTGTACAGGAGGAGTAGATTTAGGGTGGTATTTGATGTGGCCTGGCTAGAGCTACATTACATAGATACATAGAGATACGTCCAAGAGAAACATACACGGAAAAACTCTGTTTCTTCTTTCGCTTTATCGGAAAGAGCTTTACAGTTTACACTACCAAGGAAGAAAAAAGAGAGTCACTAAGCTAATGGGTGACGAGCTTCATTCATCTGAACAAATCATGCAGCCCCACCACTCTCCTTTTACCTTTTCTTTTCTTTTCTTTTTTTTCACTTCCTTGTAGTGTAAAATCTAATCTAATCTAAGTAATAACATTCTCCTTTTTACACTGACACCGCCGGTGGTGACACTCGAAAGGAACCAACATTTCTTTTATCATGTCGAAAGGCGCTTCTCATTGCCTTCATTCATGGATATCTCGTGCGATGGATGGCTCACACAACGCGGAAGCTGAGAAGACTCGCACTCTGTTTCCACAAAGTACAAACAGACACTGCTTATAATTAATTATTTAACTATATTCCTTAAATGTCGCAAAAAAAAAAAAAAAACATAGAAAATGAATTACTATTACTAATGTATTACCAGCTCTGGAGGCATTGAAGGATCTCTTGCAGTGTAAAATGGCACCCTGAATTCCATCCTGTTGCTGCAACAGCGAATCATCGCGCCGCTTCGAAGACACAAATGGCGGCGGAGCCGCCGCCACAGCCGAAGACGCCGAGCGGCTTTTCCCTAAATGTTTACACACGACGCTAAGCCCTGCAGATAGTTTTTGTGTTTGAGTTGTCTTGAGGTTAGTTTCGGCGGCGGCGGCGACAACAGGTTCGGGTTCGGGTTCGGGCGTGGGCGTGGGCGTTGGAAGAGGTGATTTAGCGGCGGAGTTTAAGGTGAGCTTGTCGGCGTAGCGGCGGGAGACCTTGACGTAGAGAGGCTTAACCATTTTGAAATATTTTTGCACGACTTCTTTGGTGAAACGCTTCTCTTCGGACGGTGGTGGTTGTTCGTTGGAAGTGTGTTTTTGGGTTTTGTTGTTTCCTTTGGAGGTGAAGAGAGAGACGATGGGGACCTCTTCCACTTTGAATTTGACGGTGAAGTGCTTCTTGTCTTTGTGGGCATCTGGATTTGCGGAATCGGAAACGTTGTTGTTAGTGGTGGCGTTGGAGTCCTTGTCTTTGTCAGTGGGCTTGGGCTTCTTGAGGCCCAACATGAAGACGCGGAATTTGGTGGCAGATTTTAGCAGGGAGGCTGTGAACTGAGGCTTGGAGTTAGGTTCGGAGGAGAAAGAGGAAGGGTCCACGTGCAGCAGCTTTCCCTTGAAAAACAGATCCTCCGACGGAGACAGCGAAAGGTTGGGATCACTACGATCGTTGTTCGAAGGGGACAGAGTAAACTTAAACTCTCTCTCGCCGTCTGATTCTTCGATGTTAATATCTTCTTCTTCTTCGTCTTCGCCGTCTTCTCGGGTGTTGTTGCCGTTTGTATTTTCGTTAGCTTCTTCGTCGGGAACGGTGAACTCTAAGTCGAAGAAGGGGCCGTCGTCGTCGTCGTCGTTGTCGTTGTCTTCGTCGCTTTCGGTTGCATTTTCGTTTTCGACGGCGGTGAGGATAGTGGTGGTGGGGGCGGCGCGTGAAGAGGGAGTGTCGGAGGAAGGCGGGATTCCGAGAGCGCCACCGCCTCTCCAGTATTTGAGCAAGGTGAAAGCTTCCATGGTCGGGAGAGCCAGTATACAGAGAGAGAGAGAGAAAAGAAAAGAGTGATTTTTTTTTTCTTAATGGAGTTTACAATAGTGGAATAGTGAGGGAGAGAGTAAACAGAGAGAGAAACAGAGAGAGAGAGAGAGAGAGGTTTGATTTATTTATTAAATATGTGAGATTCCTTTGGTTGGTGCATGGTGCAGGGTTGTCATGTGAAGTGAGTCAGATAAAAAAATAAGGGTTGAATTGTGAAGTAAGAGTAAATCTGTGAGTGGGGCTGCTTTCTATAGCATTCAATTCATTATCCATTATTTAATTTTGTAGTGTACAAGTATCTTACCTAGCCTATGCTATCATCATACCAAAATGCTTCTGCAGTAAAGTATCACTCTTTATTACTCCAAACCATTAGATTAATTACACTTTCAATTCAGACTAACCATTTCTATATAATTTTAATTTTAATTTTAATTTCTGAATAATGATACTTTGAGATAAATGATTTTAAAATCAATTTTATTATTTTCTTGAGGGTGGTGAATGCTGACCCATGAACATGGCTCACAATGAGGGTCCGGATTCAACTCGGATTGTACTGTACGATTCTGCCTTTTCCCCCAAAACATTGTCTTTCTGTGCTTTTCACCCGTCTTATTTTTCTTTAACCTTTTCAACAAAAAATCTCAAATACTTATCTTCTGTCTTCCCAAAATTTTAAAAACAAATTATTCCTACATATCAATAATCATAAAAATAAAAGAGATAACAAACAAAAGTCAATCAAAACCGTTGCATGTGAGAAACCTATTTTTCTTATCCAATTTATTTTAAAGAAAAAAATAATGAATAAAAAAATATTGAAAGTCCGTTTGAATATTTTTTAGTGTGGTTGAATGAAGAAAATGAAATTTAAATTGGATTAAAGGTGGGCCTCCCATACGTGACTCGCTCACTCATGGGTGTGGGAACCAAAGCCCAATTCCTTTTTTTTTAATTATCAGACTGAAATGTAGTATTGAAGTTTATGTTTTCTTTTTTATCTTTTCTTTTCTGTTTTACATGAGCCATGTAAAATATCACACGGAGTTAGTCTTTTTATAAATTTTAGTGACATTCTACTAAATAACTGCTATCTAACACGTATATTATGTTTTTTTTAATCTTACTTTGTCCAAAGAGATGTGCTATTTTTATTCTTTTTAATTTAATCTTAAATATTTAAGTGTTTTAAATTTCAAAATAATACAACATAATTGAAAACTACTTGACAAAAATGTTTTTTATAACATTATATTGGACTTATAATACTTTTTTATTAGTTATTAATTTTCTTCTTATTATAATAATAATAATAATAATAATAAATTGTTAAAAAACAAACACGTAAATAAACCATATTTTATATAACTGTCTTGATGTGTCCGCATTTTTATTATATTTTATTAAAATATTCTATATATGTGTATACTTTTTTATTTTAAATATTTTTGTTTGTCACATGGAAATAAAATAGTTAAATATATTATTGTTGTATATTTTATTAACTTTATATTGTAAAAGAATTATTTATATAAAATCAAATTTAGCTGTATTTAAAATATGAGCAGTTGTTTTTTTATTTATTTATGCGGAAACATTTTATCACCGTATTTTATTTTTTATGTTAGTTTTTTGTGTTATAATTTTAAAAATATTATTAAAAGTAAAATAAGAAAAAAAATTATTAGAATAAAATGTCTTAAAAAAACATATTAGATAACTTTTTCGTGTCTGAAAAAGATATTTTTATCCCAGAAAACTTTGTTCGCATAACTGTCCAACCAAATAATTCTCTATCTTCCAAATGAAGACTAAATAGTAAGTTAGAACATGTTTATGGAAAATAACAAAATAAAAATGTTGTCAATGTTTGCAGATAATGATATGTTATGATCCAATCGAATATTTCTATTTTTCATATTTTCTGCATCTTGAATCTTTTTATGCTATAAATTTAATCAGGCCGAAGAGTTGTTAACATTTAATAATAGGATAATACACATTTACATATTATAAAAATCATAAAAAATAGTTTTTTGTATTTTAAATAAAAGAATATAATGTTAAATGAATATAAAAATTTATTTGTGAAAAGTATCATTTTTATATAGTATATAATTCATATTTCTATCAGATTCTTTATAATATAATTATTATTAATCATTTATTAAGAATAAAAGTTATTTTGAAAATTATTAAATAAAATTATCTTTTTTTATTATATGTATAAAATTATATTTAATTTTATTGACAAATAAAATTTTATTTTATATATTATTTTAATAATTTATATTATAATATAAATACTAAAAAAGCAGGAGCACCATAAATAAATAGAATCCTTTAACATCTGTGTTTGACATTTGATTCGTAGTTCAACATAAAAAGAGTGGAAAGAAGTCGAAAATGCATAGGAAGGAAATGATTGATTGGATGGTTCTGGTTTTAAACCACTTAAAGCAAATCATCAAATGAGCTCACCCAACAACATTTCATGTGAATTTAGCTTTCATTAATTACCACCTATAAATTTTTTTATTGCTACCTGCAAATATTATTATCTAAAATCTACAATAAACATTGTAGAATATTTTTATGAAAATACGTGGGCAGTGATTATTCTATTTGATTGATGAATGATATAGATATCATGTATCTAATTTACGAATACTTAATAATTATGTGTTCAGAATAAAATTATTAGTAAAAGAAATATTAATAACTTCAAATTTGATTTTATATAATTTTATTTATTTATTTATAAATATAAAATTAAAATTATTTAAAAAATAATAATTTTTAAAATTTATATCCTAGTATCATTCGTTTATATTTTTTAAAGACTGTGATTATTTACATTAACATTTTAATTAGAATTATTCTATATAATGTGTTTATTTTAAGGTGATTCATTATTCATGAGTATTGTCACAGACAAGTTAAGTTAAAAGTTAAAAGTTACATTCATTTTGAGGTATTTGTATCGGTTGAGATTTGAAAATATTTATGTTTAAAACTTTTTTTTTCTAGAACAAACATGTAATCCTAGTTTTTGAAAATATGAAGACAACGTAACCATGACGTCTTGTAATCGATTATAGAAAAGGAGAAAATCGATCTCAACTAAAAAACGTGTTTTGGTTTTTATTATTAATAATAATAATAACCGATTTCATAATGGAAGATGAAACAAGTGAAATCGATTCCATGAAGCTAATACTTCATTCCACGAACATGAAACAATTTATAGGAGAGAACGTAACCGATTCCTCAACTACATAAACAATACGGAAAGAAAGTAATTGATTCCAAAACGTGTATGATCGATTCCATAATGAAATCGATTCCCTGTAGCACGGAACCCATTCCACCAAGCTTAAAATGGTGTTTTTAGGACACAGGAAAAGTTAGAGCTGTTACATGGCGCTTGAAGGGTACTCTGCATTGTATAAGTCTATTATGAAGTTTTCGTCAACATCAATGTACAGGTGCCAAAGGTTGTTGTCGAAATTGAAAGTGAAGAAGATATGCTTGGTTTGCAGTTGTTAATCAAAAAGTAACAGCAAACGAACTGTTAAACGATGAAAGAAAAATATATTTTTAATGACTTTTTTTTATAATTTTTTTATAACCGTTTATGTGAAATTTGTCATTAGTCCATTTTAAATATATGAACCAATAATATTATAATACATAATTTATTATTAAAAAATTATTAAAAATAATTGTTAAAATATTATGATCGAATGAAATATTAGTTGTTTTTCACTCAATTATTAATAAGTCCACACTTTTTCCCATGAAATCAACCACATGAAGTAGTTTGGCCATTACATGAAAAATTTGAACTGAAAATATAAGGCGATTTTGGAATCGATTTTGGTTGTAGAAGGAACCGATTCTACAACCCATTATTTTATTTCATACGCTGAATATATGTTTTTTTTTCTGAGTTAATTTTGGAAGTTTATAGTTAATTTTGAAACATTTCCATTTGTAATAAAACGTTTTTATTTATTTCATCAACATCTTATTTTAAAAATTAATTTAAACTAATCCAAAATTAATTTTTATTAATAATAGTATTATTATATATAATAATAATAAAATTTGATATTTTTTTACTTTTTATCTATTAAAGTATTTTTTAATTTATCACATTTCTCACTGACTTTTACCAACATTACTTATAAATTCTTTTTCAATCATTTCAAAATTTGTTGAAAAAAAAAACACAAACATTTTATTTTCAAATACCTTAATTTATCTATTTATTCTTCCTCAAATCTTTTATTCAAATGAACACAATCCTAAAGTTAACTTTTTATTTTAAATAATTTTGTTTAAAATGATTTATAAAAGTATTCATTATATAGAAAATTTATTGATAATTTGTTTTATGAATATCCAAGTAACAATAAGATAAATAGCTTTAAACCCAACAAATAGTAAATAAGAAAATTCTTTAAATAAAGAGAAGTAAACAAATTCTCATTCGTATTTATTACATACATTATCTTTGTTGTTTGTCTCTTGATGGCATGCTAATGATATTAATGAGAGAAAGTGGTATAATAGCAAAACTAAGAAAAGGTGGAATGCAACTTGAGCCTGGCTCGAATAATTAGCAATTATTAATTGGAGTAATTTGCATGGGGATCTGTTTCATTCTCGGGATTGCATTAATCTTTTTGTATTAGTAAGTTTAATTTGTGGCCATAGAAATTATGAAAGTTAGGAGGATATTGACTTTGACCAAGCATCGCCATGTTAATCATTCACGCCAGATAGTTTTAAAACAAACAGATTTTTTAAAAGGGAAAAGCTTCAGCGTTATTTAGGAACAATCAAATTTTAAGAACTTCTCTTGTTGATGAGTTTCTGTTCTATAAAATTATATCTGCATAAAAATATTTTTTTCCCTTGAAATATTACAGAAAATTATAAATAATTAGAACTTTTGACCTTAAGGAGACAAATGTCGAATACGTGTATAATTTGTATAATTTTTACAAATGTCAAATGTCGACTCCCCTAGGCCGCTGTCGCACCCAGTTCACAAGCTCCGTCGCTCGCGCCCTAGGTCGCTGTTCCCTGCCACCACCGCCGTTTTTATTTCCGGCGAGACTCCTGGAATCGCGACGAACTTCACCGGTGCAATGCTCTGTTTTGATTTTGGGGTTGAATCAATGTGATTCACTCCGGCAAAGTGGCACCAGTTCTAGGGTTTGTGAGAAGAAGAATGAAGAAAGAGGGCAAAGCAGCGGAGAAGATGGTGGAGGGTCTGGAGCGTCGATGCAGTGAAGGGGGTGTTCAGGCTGTTTGTGAAAAATGACGATGGAGGTCAAATGTGGGTGCTGAATACACACTCTCACTCTCTTGTTCTGAGGCTGCTACAAACTCTGCCTTTGTTTATGACTCAAATGTTGGAACTTTGGTTACCGAGTGATAGAGAGGGTAAATTGTATTTGGTTGGTGGGGTTGGGAACAACGGAATCTGGAGGAGCATCAAATTGTGGGAATTGGGTGGAAGTTCTAAGTTTGCCTGATCTTACGTGCAAGAAATGTGTTTGTGTTACCATAACTATATCACCATGTTTATTGCTTCTGGCATGAAGGGATGATCTGCATTTGCTGCTACACTTGCCATAGATCTTTTATTACTTGGGTTTCAAGGAGAACTTGGCATTAATGGGACATGATAATGTGTCTCTTCATCTTCATCGGAGTTTACGAGATGTTGTTAACTTGGTATGTTATGTTTTGATGGAAGTTGAATACAAATTAATTAATACTATTAAATGTTTCATTTCATTTGCGAATGTAGGGCCTGTATCCTTTTTATGTATTACTTGAAAAAAATATCTCATTTCCTGAGTCAATTATAATTTAAACTTGAAAGCGAACTTAAAGAATGTTACATTACAGACATTGTTTCTAACTCTTAATTAAGTTTCATACTTCTTATTGTGATTTAGTAAAAAATGTATCCTTTCATATTTTATCTCTCTGTATTGAAAGAAATGCCTTATCTTTGAGATTTTATTAACAGAACCATCTGTGAAGAGGTGACTGTGTCTCCTAATTAAAAAATTAATAATATAAAACAACGAGTGTACATGACCAGATTTATACGTACATCTTTTTCTTTCTATAACCCAATTCCCATTTCGTAGACTTTCATGCTCAACTAATAAGACACTGATGACGTTAATCACAATCTTTAATTTGGCATCTTTTTTGTCCACTAAGTTTATTTAGAATATAAAGTTTTCGGCCTCATCATACTTTTTTCTCTCTCTCCTTTTCCTTATTCTTCGCTATTTTCTCGAGATGGATGCTAAATACTATTATGTAATATCTCACACATAATATATATATATATATATATATATATATATATATATATATATAAATAATATGTGTTAAACTAATTTTATTAAGTTTTGAAATATATTTATTAATATGTAGTTTGATTATGTTATAATATGATTTAATACCATATTATTCATATATTTGTTATATCATATAAAATATCAGAGTAATTATTTTATTAATTATCATATATATATATATATAATTATTTTATTAGTATTATTTATTTTCATCACAAATGATAAATGATAGCATCGAAATTTTTTATAAACATATATAGTATTTTACATAAATATTATACTTTTTCATATATTCATACTGATCTTAAAATTCTTTTGAGTGTGAATTTTTTTTTGCAATTGAATCTTTCCTTATTTTAGTATTATCCACGCTTATGATCGATCTCGTCACTCTGCATTTCTTCTCCGCTTATTTCTGTCTGTTTCTTCAATTGTCCAAATGACACGCTATTGACTATCCCATAAATTCATTTTTCTTTTGGTTTCAACGTACATTTTACAGTTTCTCCAAAATGAATTACTGCAGTTCAATTCATAATCCTTCTTTTCTTTTAAAGTTTCAATAAATTTCAATCCATTTGATCTTTGTTCATGCTCTTTTGAACTTTTTAAGTTTCTGCACTCTCACATGCTTATGACTATACCATTACTTTGCATTTTTTTTCATTGTTTTCATTGATATGATTACATTGATAAATTACTCTGAAGAATAAATCAAATAAATGGTTTTAGATATGTTTATTGTGCAAGATCATGAGTATCACGAGTTCTGGTACTAATGTAATTCAAATTTCTGATAACCAAATTGAAATTAGTAATCGGTTATTGGTTGTTAGTTGATGCCCTTCATGCAAACCCTTAAGAAAGTTTCGATCTAAGTTCCCAAACATCTGTTTAAAATCAAAAGGTGAAGAATATTGCAGTGAGACTTTGAATATAAAACAATACAGTGTTCAAATTAATAGAAAAATCTCATTGAAATTCACTATCAGCGAACTATAATATTGAATAACTGACCGGTTTTTTATCTATGGTACATAAAAGCAACTTCAACCATCGTTGTGATAATAATGCCACTAAACAAAGCCTCATTTCTTTCATTGACCCAGAACAAAATGTGAGAGCACCATGCTATGGATCTAACATGAGCTTCACTATCATGCGAGAAAATGACCAAACTTGGGCAATACTTTTGCAGTTATAAACGAAGAGACTAGATTAGATACTACTGGAAATTATACACAAGTGGAGTGTTATCATTGGCAAAACTCCTAATTGCCTGATAGATAGATATCTCCTTGATAAACATTGTTCTCCTCATACTTGAGTTCATAGAACACGAGACTTACAAGACCAACTAGAAGGGATGCAACTACGATTTGTTTCTTCCCTAAAAAATTTCACAGGAAGTAAGATAATTGCTCTCGCTTCCTTGAACCTCCTTCCCCATACATTTCATTCCACTGCTTTAACTCACTCATTCCAGCCCCCTCAGCTGCGTAGCTTGCGGAAACCTGTGTTCCAAGATGATGGTCAAATGAAGCAATCTTATCATGTCGCTACATTCATTCAAATAAGCAATGAAGCCAGGCATATGTGACAACGAAATTCAAGGTATATGATGATAAAAGTGGATTGAATAAGCAAAAGAATCCTATATGGTGACAGAGAGTCTTACCTGACTCCTAGCCTCTTTGAAGTCTTGCATGTTCAAAGGTCTAAGGGAAATTACTCTTTCCTGTTTAACTTCCTCTTTTGCTTCCAAAGCATCTTGGACATTGTTATTCTGTTCTTCAACACCTTTCTGCCTTTTCTCCTGCAGGAAACGAATGTGAAATTGGCATGATAATCATATAAGGGCACTATTTTGCAGAGGCCTTTCAAAGATATTGCCTAGTTACCAGCATTTTTAGTCTCTCTTGTTGAATTAACTCTCTAACAGGTCTGTAAGCAGCAGTTGTACACAAGTTCTACATTTAACAATTAGTGAGAGTGAAAAATGTGTTAGGCAGCTTTGAGCATCAAAAGCTAAAAATAGTAAAAGCAATTTCAGGTTGTATCACGATAGTCACATATATAGTGAAATAGTTAGAAAATTGCATAAACCTTGAGATCACTTCCGCTGTATCCTTCTGTCATAGTAGCGAGTTCCTTAAAATCAAATTTCTTGTCCACCTTTTCTCTTCGCAAAAGAGTCCTCAAAATTTTTTCCCTGTTCTCCACGCTTGGCATCCCCACCATTATTCTATTAACAAAAGATGAGCGTTACAATAATTACAAATGATAAAGTATTACTGAATTTCAAAGTATTCAGATTCTCACAAACATATATATGCCGTCCGTGCCTAGAACAAAAAGCAAGTCAAGAACTAGTAGACATACCTCCTTTCAAATCTCCTAATTATTGCTTCATCCAGGTCAAACGGCCTATTTGTCGCAGCAAGAACAAGGATACGCTCCGCTGGATTTGTCATTAGTCCATCCCAAAGTGTCATAAACTCATTCTTTATTTTCCGCATGGCTTCATGCTCTCCAACTCTGGTACGTTGCCCCAGCATACTATCAACCTCATCAACAAATATAATAGTTGGGGAGACCTTGGCTGCCAGAGTGAACAAAGCTCGAACATTCTTCTCATCTTCACCAAACCATTTAGAGGTGACGGTAGACATGGATACATTAATGAAACTTGCTCCAGCTTCATTTGCAATGGCCTTTGCGAGCATTGTCTTCCCTGTGCCAGGAGGTCCAAAAAGCAATATTCCTTTACAAGGCTTTAGAAGGCCTCCGCGGAAAAGGTCTGGCCTTCGAAGAGGAAGCATAACTAGTTCTTGAAGCGATTCTTTGGTCTCATCTAAGGCACCAACATCAGAAAATTTTACACCAATTTCGTTTGCTGGTATTACCTCAGGCCTTATTCGCTTCTCAAACTCATTGTCAGGGGGAACTTCCTGCATGTGAATATATCAATGGATGTTTAAAATTGGAGGTGGGTTTCAAATGATAATTTTCCTTTAAAATTATATAATTTACGGAAACAATAAAAACGGAGAGTCAACGCAACAGAATATAAAAGTTTCATAACCTAACTGCAATTACTACCTACCCCAGCGCTCCATTTTAACATTTGGAATTATGTTATAAAGGGAGAGGTTGCTATGCTTGTATGAACTACTTGTACGCGTGATTTGTAACAATTATATTTTTTATTAAAACAAAGGAGGAGGCTTACAACTTTTGATGCAGGAACTGCATTTTCACCGTCAGTTGTTCCCACTGAAATTGATGTATCTGCTTCAGCCTTTATTTCAGGAGCAGGTTTTTCTGACGCTGTTTCTGGCATCACAACAGCTTCTTCTCTCGGCTTTATGCAAATGACACATAAAGAGGGGAAAAAATATGCCTATGTTAGTACTTGTTAGGCATTATTCACAATTTAATGCACATTCATGCCATGCAGAGCAAACCTCAGTCGTAACTGCCTGGGCTTCTAATTTTAATGTATCTCTTGTACTGAATTTCCCCTCCTGGAATATACTCCATGCATGGGACAAGCTGTCTCACAAACAATAAGTAAGCACATTAAAATTATATAGTATATGTAATTAAAGTTGCTACTCTGACCTGCTACAAGGAATAACTAGTTTGCCATTTCTGTATTCAGGATCTATGTTATTCATTAAGTGATGAGAAATTGCTGACACGACGATCTCTTCTATATGGTCACTGAAAGCCATTGTATCTGCCACACCGATGGAACCCAGGTCATCACAATAAAGATCATTGGCTGCAAGCACTTCCATGATATGGTTCCTATTATCCTGAGTCTGTATCGTCTTCATGTTCTCTTCAAATTGAGACTTCCAGCTGACATGATAATATTCATCTTCTGGGGGACTGATTTCTATGTTGTAGGGGAAGACGGAAGAAAGTCTTTCATCCACTTCTTTGTAGTCACTTCCAGAATCGAAAACTCGTGAACCAAGAATCAAAATTCGTCCATACAGTTTATTCAACATTTTCTGGAATAGGTTATATATCCGTTGTGATCTATACAATAACTTGTCAACATCCCGCAAATATAGAACAATAGGATAGGTTTTTGATACATAAACTAGAACCTGCAAGTGAAATTTTTACCTATGAAATCAATGATCGTATAAAGCCTCATCAAATCCATAGATTAACCTTAAAGGTAATTTATATATATATATATATATATATATATAAAAGAAAAAATAAATATTCTATTCTCACAACAATTTCCTACAATATTTTCTTACAACTCATTTTTTTTAATCTCTTTATCTCGTCTCTCTGATTTCAGGCTTTCAGGAGTCGTCTCTTTTCACTTCTTAACCATCTTCTAACTGTAGAAAAAAGTAATAGAATACACGGGCTGGAATATAATCTGTCATAAAAAGTAACATTACCTTATAAAGAGTTTGTACAAGAAGCTTTTCATCAAAAGGCCAGTTGGTTATGTTCTTCTGAGGGGCTGAAGCTAGATTGAGAGATAGAAAGAATCATTAGAGAACATGATCAAGTGAAAATGGCAACAGTATGATTAAGAAGTTTGACTTAAAATTTTCATTGTATTATGGCTAAGTTTAAATAACTTCTTAGAAAGTACTTACAGGGAAAATAAGTAATGAATATAAAAGGTAAAATATGTCAAACTTTTTTTTATAAATTAAAATCATCCTATACACTTTAATATGTTTAGAAGATTACATATTTAAATTTCCCAATTATGAAAAAAAAATTACTTTATTTTACCTTCTTAATTCGTCCTCCTTTTTTTTACAAACATTTTTTGAAAAGTGTATCCAAACTGGCTCGAGTTTTCACTATAAAGATGGATCTAACTGTTGTACTAAGCCAGTCCTATGAATAAATTTTAACACTACATTATGTATGACATCGTATCCTCTTTTTTTTTTTTGCCTCAAATTCATTCTGCCGGCATTCGTAAATCAGGTTCTCTATACAAAACTAAACTCCAGCGGATGGTACCAATTAATCACGTAAACCAATAGTTGTAACTAATGTATTTAAAGGTGTTCTTGAATCAACCTGAATTTGTAGGATTGCTTTGCAAAGCAAGGTTACTGATATTTGCAGAGGCAGACGCATTCCTACGAATTTTAGAGGGATTATACAATCTTTCAGATTCCCTGCAAAAAAAAGGGTAAAAATTCAGATATAGGATAAATAAACTAACAGGGAATTATATATATCTTTCCATGGTCAATTGATAAACATAAATTCTTCTTACGTTGACCGAAGGTCCACTCCACTGGGTTGCCTGTGGGTTGTCCCTTCAAATAAAAGCTCTTGGTTAGAAATATAGTTTTTCTTAGTTTTTTAAACAAGTGCATCAGATGGAATACTGATGTCTAGAAGTAATCAGTATCTCTTAAACTTGACAACACATGAAAAAACCTCAACTAAAGCTACTTGTACCCTCTTCTAACTCATCTAGAACTTGAAAAGTATCAAAGTTTACTTTTCTCCTCATAAAACGTTAAAAACTTATTCTTGAAACCAGAAAGGCTGAAAATTCGTGCATCGAAAACTAATCAAGCCTTTGGCTACTACATTAGAAAGTATCACTACGTTGAGCGTAACCAAATTGCAACACACATCTCTACTCTCTCTTCATCTACTCCAGAAGTAACAAGAAGTTAGACGTGTGTCCAAACACTCCAAAATTAAGTTCTCCATCCTAGATAAAAATATTTCCACTAGTCTATACCTTTAAGTTCTTTTTGTGAAAAGATTGAAAATGATTCAAATAGGTCGGATATCCGCTCCAAAGTTGTCTCCGAGGTAGACCTTTTGAAAATCTAAATTCAGAAACAAAGGAAAATGAATTAAAGCCCAATTGCTAATTTTTTTTTTTTTTAAAAAAAAGCATGATATCTTCATCATAATAGTTAGAAGTAAAAGCAATAAAAGATAAACCAAGAACTTACTGATCGATTGTTGGCATAACCATATCTATTCTGAATCTGCACAGATGACAAACCAACCATTATGAGCATAATTATCTTTACAAAGTATTAAATTACAGAAAGACTTCTCATTTTCACCTTCAATGAAAAGTCAGTGAGATCTAACAGAAGCAACTTCGCCTCAAAGTAGTGGGCTAAAGCTTTGGCAAGCACTTGTTGATAAAGCTCTGTAAGACATTAAGGGAGAAAGTTTTAATTGATTTGACGGTGACAGTATAAACATCAAACGTATAAATCCATCATTAAGAAACAACATATTCCAACAAACCCGCTGGCCCTGAAAGCATGATAGTCCGGCTTGCAGGAGCAAGATTCCGTGTATGTCTGGAAACCTCCGCATTCTTCAAATGGACATAAGCAGCACTTGCTAGCGTCACCCTTGTCTGCTCCCTGTCATCACGTAAAGAATTGGAATGTAAATAAGAATACAAGAATACATACCCAAGTTCAAGACAAAGGTTTGTAATGAGAAGTAATACCTAAGATAAAAAGGGAATTGATCAAAAGTGACATTGGTTTCTCTGCCATCCACGACCATTCGTAGCATTTCCTGTTCGAGATTCTCCGGAGTAACACGGTCTGAGGAAGAATTACCATTAACACCCCATTTGGAAAGGCCTTGTCCGGAGGACAACCCAATCCCCACTCCTACACCCACCCCAACACTCAGCGCCGATAACAAAATGTTTCTATGGTCCATCTCCTTTTCTTCCTTCTACACAATTATTAATAATATCTTATATTTCTATCGTATAATAGAATCAAACAAGCATGATGAATGGTTTCATGCTTTTTTATTTTTTGAATCTGTTTCGAAAAATGTAACCGCAAAACTCAATAGGCGAATCCCCAACATGGGGAAAAAGGAGGATGAAGAAGAACCAGAAAGAGGGAAACTTGTTTTTAAGGAAAAGAGAGTGCGAAATGCACGGATCGGGAAAGAGAGGGAAAGTTTGGCTGATGGCAGATACAAGAGTTCCCGCTCTTCTTTCTGTTGCGTGTAACTGTTTTATCGCTTTTTCACACTTTTCTTCCTATTTTCTTTTGCCTCTCTTCTCACTTCTATATTTCAAAATAAAGTACACACTATTTCTGCATTCTTACATTGCTTTTGTTAAAATTAGGAATGTTAAATAATCTTTTTTTTTTTACCATTTGATTCATATCATAATTTTTAATCGGTCTATAAGAAAGAAATTTCATTAAAATTTTAAAAAATAAAGTACAAAGACATTCAAAATAATTTTAAATTTAAATATTTGTTTTCTTTCAATAACTTTTTAGTTTTGTCAACTATTCTGACATTTGTAAAATTATAAAATGTTTGGGTTGTTGTTATGAATTTGGTATTCTAATTTAAAACGATTATGTTTATAATATTTTTTTCTAAATATTTTATATTGAATATACTAGAATATGTAATGAATACATGATAATATTATATTTTCTTTATTTGATTTTTTATTTTTTTATAAAAAATAATTAATTAATAATGAAATAATAAGAAATTGAGTACTTATACATAATCATTATGGAAATGAAAATGAAATAAAAATTTTATGTCAATTAAATATGAAAGTGAAGATGAGAATTAATTTTTTTCTTGAAAATAAATATGATATATTGAAATTAGTATCGTCCCATCCTCTTACTATACCTGGTTGAAATTAATACATTGATCCAAATTATCTTACTATATATTGATGTATATATTATTTTTAACTTAATATTTATCTTACAAAAATAAATAGGAAGTTAAAAATTGATAAAAAAAATTAATAAGCAGAACATTTTAAGTTGAGTTTGGATTAGAAATAACGTGAAAATGAATTGTTAATGACATCACTTAAATAAGAGTGTTTGTTTTTTTTTAAGATGAATTTAAAAGAAAATGAAGGTAAAAGTTATAATAGCAGAAAATTTTAATTCATTATTTCTTCCTTCTACATCTCATTGCACAAAGTAAAGAAAAATTGTAATAAAGTTGAGGGAAGAAATAAAAGATCTCATATTAGTAAGAAAATTAACTGTTGATAATCCAGCTTCCATAATCTAGCAATTGCTAATGGAAGTCAGGTTCTGTGCTTTTTCAGATTAATATACTTCAGTCGTGTATGCAAGAGTTGGAGTCTCAAACACAAATATTACTTTAAGCTTAAAAGTGTAGTGACTTAGATAAAAATAAAATATAAGTAGAAAGTTGAAGAGAAATAAATAAAATACTTAAAAGAATCTATAAATAGTTTAATCAATTTAATAAATTTTAAAAAATTATAAAGTGGTATATTTATAATATGATTAATAAATCTAAAGGTGTACAGAAATTATAAAATATTCCATAAAAAAAATGAAAATTTTGTAAAAAATTTGTCTGATAAAAGAGCATTCGAAACGAAGAAAGAAAAAGATTTACTAAAGAACCACGCTAAAATATATACCCCCAAGCTAAGAAATTACAAACTGAGTCCCATGAGACACAGACAACATGGTAAAAAGGCATAAATACATTGTTAGAGCAACAGCTCTAAAATACAATGGGTGAGTGGAGAGTGTTGAATGCGACGTAGTCCGTATCAGAAAAACTTACAGACTGTGTAACCTGAGCCTCCAGCGTAATCCAGTAAAAACAGGGAGTTTATGATCAAACTTAATTACTTGCGACGTTTGGTTACCAAATCTGGATTGCCTTTCCTCATCATGGCTACAAACTCCTCATAGTTAATTCTTCCATCCTGCATGAAATTAGGGAATGGATGATTCAAATAACTGAAAAGAGAGTATACAAACATCTAAAATTTCACCCTAGGATGAAGAGAGCTGCGTACATTGTCTGTATCAACTTCGGAAATGATTTCCTTTATTGTTTTCTCATCACCCATATTATATTTTTTAAGGGCAGATTCCAACTCTTCCATAGTGATGTACCTAAGAAAACAGAGGCAAGTACATGAAATCAAATTAAAATTTAACAACAAACTAAGATTGTAAGATTGGCATGGTAAAATTTATGAATGAAAAAGTATACATGATCAGGATCCTCTTATCTCATGTTACAAACATGCGAAGATCGTGTTCCTCTAACGAGGGGCACACATAACCATAGTTAGATACCCATTTTGATTATTGCACGACTTAGTAAATAATATGAGATGATTTTAATCAAAAAGAGAGAGATTACCCGCTTCTATCCTTGTCAAAATATTCAAAAGCTTTATATAAGTGGTCCTCTCTTTCCATTCTATTCATATGCATGGTAGCTGTTATAAATTCAATGTAATCAATAGTCCCATTTCCGTCTACATCAGCCTGAGATCCAAACAATTCATCATTATAGTGGAAGAAAAGTCATCAATCAAATGAAGAAAATGATATACTTATTATCGCAATATTAAGGGACTCAAAAAATCCGATCTTAAAGTATAAGTATTTGACCGTCGTTGTTACACCAATATAATCATAAAATTTCACTGGACAATAAGGGTAGTCTGTAACTACACAGCATATTCAAGCACTAACCGTTATCTTCATCACAATTCACAAGCAAAATCTAGGTTTGGATACAGATAATCATCAAGAGGTGAAATTGCAGATAATGAGTTTATCCACATATCGGGGGTGTCATCATGCGAGCATAAAAGCTGAGAAAAGATAATGTTTAGCCTAGCTTTTCTCGGGCTTCCCCTCTCCTTAAGAGAAAAGAATAAAACAAACAATCTAAAATGCTCTTAAAAATTAAGTAGCTTAATTTTTATAGAAGGAACAAAAGTAACTTTTAAGGAAAAGCTGGGTGAAGGAGTTTTAGAAATACAAGAAATTAATGATAAAGGATCTAGAAATACAAGTCTGACTTATAGCAGAGAAGTGCTGTGAGAAGACATTCCAGGAGAAATTGCAGAAGTTTATGATCAGAAGTCGTCTTGCATTTGCCTCAGTGAATGAATCAAAATATTGGTAAACTGGTCAGATGTGTTTGCTCAATAAAAGATGAAAAAAAAAAGAATAACTGAAATAAAAGATGAAAAGAGGAGCAAAACAGAATATTTTTTCTCAAGCACTAAACCAATAGAAAAGAAAAGAAAGATTTTAGTGGGTCTTCTAAGTAAACATTATGCTCCTTTTATAACATGAAAAGTAAACACCAAACTAAATTCCAGCAGAAAGCCCAATCCAAAAGACTAGTCC
This sequence comes from Vigna reflexopilosa, assembly GCA_027742785.1. Classification (NCBI taxonomy): domain Eukaryota; kingdom Viridiplantae; phylum Streptophyta; class Magnoliopsida; order Fabales; family Fabaceae; genus Vigna; species Vigna reflexopilosa. The sequence goes on along the minus strand of CM050930.1, from coordinate 1,660,776 downwards.
ATTAAATGAGAAAATCTCAAAGTTTAAGTATCATATCAAGAAGTTTATCCTACTTAATGTGGAACTCCTAACAAAGTCTAATAATCCCATTTAATTATTTTAGGTCAGATTTTAGATATAATATGAAATCTTATTTACCCATCAAACACCATTGCCAACCATTGTTATTAGCATCTTATAATTTAATATTTGAATCACGTGATTTGATACTATTTTACAAGTCAACATTTCGCATCATGCGATGACTTAGATTTAATACAATTTGACTAATTTTATTCGTATCATGTGATGAATAATAGATAACTATAAACCTTATGATACATGGATGAATTAGTACAATGGTGTATCACAAATATGAATTGCAAGATTCATTAATTCATAGTTTTTCCTTTTTTCTTTACTTCTACTCTTTCCCCTAAACTGGAAATACCGACAGCCTTTGTGTGGCAATTTTTTTTTCCAAATTTAACTTTCTTTTAAAATTAAAATTAAGAAAAGTTACAAAATGAAGAAATTAACTGCAGCGAGTAGGCACTAAGTAAACAAACATTTACTCCAGCAAGCTAGGATACAATAAAAAAAAAAAAAGACTTACCGCTTCCATTAACTGCTTTACTTCAGATTCGGAAATCTTAGTACCCAGTTTTGGCAGACCAGTTTTCAACTCTTCATAAGTGATTATTCCATTGTTATCTGTGTCCATGGATTTAAACATTTCCTTCAAGCCAATGATTTCTTCTTCAGAAAGATTTTCAGCAATAACCTGTAATAAAATAGAAAATTTCAAATGTAAATCTTTGGATCAAATTCAGAAATAATTCTTTCTCTCAATTTATCTGCAATAATCTTTTGATCGATACATACCGTTTTCAGTCCTCGAGGCTTTTGATATAATGGTAACTTTAGATATTCTATTAAAAGTTTGATTAAGAAAATACTGATAAGTACAAGAAAAATAGTGATCAAAGATCGTTTACCTTCAGAGCTACTTTCTTGAGCTTGTTCATTGCCCTGAATTGCTTCATTCTGGTTAAAACAGCAATATCTAGAGGTTTATCAGATGCTCCATCTTCTCTCATCCAAGGATGATCTGGAGTATATATATATATATATATATATATATATAATATTTTATTATGACCGGTTGACTCAAATAAGCAAATTACCAAGAAAGTTAAGGCTCAAATGCTCCATAACACAACAAGAGAAAGCATCAATTTTTCATGCTGCTTGAGCAAGTCAACTAACCAATCATGTGAATAAAAATTTTGAAAAAAAAGCGAATGAAGCTGACAATCAAATGTTACAGGTATTGCCAAACAATATATAAATTGAATACTCTCCTCATGAGATGAGAAGCTAAAATCCAAAATAGATGCAAAATTATTTTTCCTAATTTTTAAATAGCACTTAAGTAATTAAGTATCTTAAAACTGAATAATCTTACTCATGAACATAATATAACAAATAATGCATCATCGATTTACCTATCCCACGCAAACTTGCACAAGTTAAGCCACAGTAATCAATTTTAACATAATTATTATTCTTTGAACCATCTCTCTTCTGTTTATTAAGGTCCCATCTCCATATATATTTTTTATCTGCTCCAAAAAGTTACCATTAATCAATTTTCAAACACTTATTATTCTTTGAACCATCTCTCCTCTGTTTACTATCGTCTGACCTCCATATATATTTTTTATCTGCTACAAAAAATTACAATTAATCATTTCACACTATTTTAGGAATGAATTCATAAAATAAAGTGAAAAAAAATTATTATTCTCGTAAAGAATCATGATATGTTCATTTCATAAAATTTAGTAAACAAATTTTGGATAAATTCTATATATAATAATTAATCAAATTGCAGTATCAAGGAAATATGCAAATTTTATCACTTGATTATATATAGTATGAAAAATATTTAATGGAGAGCTTGAGACAACTGCCTCAATTAGTTGTGGACTAAGGCTGCATTCATTTATAATATCCATACCCCGACTAAGGCTGCATTCATTTATAATATCCATACCCCCCACCCCGGTGAAAGATACTCATGGGCTGGGTCAACCTCTTTTAATGAGAGACGAGGTGGCAAAAACTTTCAAAGCAAGAAGTTAACCACAGAACCAAATCATGTAGGCCATTTTTCTGATCAAATTGAGAATGCGAAGGTGAAAAGTTATCCTGTCACAGAATTGCGATGAGAGATAAAAGAGCACATCAGACATGAGGCAGAGAAGATGATATAAAGTTTGATGACTTGGAGGAACAATGCTTTCGTTCAGGAAACAGTAACATACCTTCCGTGATTTCTATAATGAAGAAAAAATGGCAGACAGTAGTATGTTCTAACCAACGATGTCTAAGTTCATATCCATAACATTATCATGTATATATCAAATGAGTAGTGGTGGCTCGTGACAGCTTCTTCCAAATTAAATATCGTAATCTCTACCATTGTTCTCAACCTCTCTGTCACTTAGTTATCCATCTCACATCTCACAGATTAGAACTCTCAAGCTATGGTTAGAGATCTATTTCGTAAAAAATGCTTAGCTGGTCCTCGGAGTCAACAAACACTTTAAACACAAAATAAAAAACTAATCTACGACTATACGAAAGTTGAACTTACTAAGTACTTCAACTGCCGAGGGCCTGTTTTTGGGATCAACTCGTAACATGTTCTTGACTAAATCTTTGGCACTGCTTGAAATGGAAGGCCAAGGATCTGATTCAAAATCAATACGTCCACGAAGAATAGCATTAAAGATACCCTGTTCATTTTCTTGAAACAAAAGACAGGAAGATAGTGTGAGAAAGATAGGAAAGGCACACATACGGAAGCAGCAAATAAAGGACAAGGAAAGGAAACTTCCATATTAAAAGCACACATGAGCTAAAATCATAGTTCATAAATCCGACCCGAAAAACAAATGAACAACCTTCCAACATCCAAACTCTAACGCAGACATAAAATATGCATCATTGTTCATTCAATCATAACGAAACTCAATCTAAAATTGTGATGCAGGACAATCTGAATTACAAAAATGAAAATCCTAATAAAATATGAAATTGGTTACACTTACACAAGAAGAGGGTTTACCTGCCCAGAAGGGAGGGACACCAGAGAGCAGAATGAACAATATAACCCCAGCACTCCAAATATCAGCTTCGGGTCCATAACTTCTACGCAGCACTTCAGGAGCAACATAATACGCACTCCCAACAAGGTCCTTAAACACATCGCCTGTTCTAATAAATGGTTCAGAACCCACACCACACACTACCACCAACTAACAACGCAAATTAACGAACGGAACTAACCGGGCTTGAAGAACACGGAGAGACCGAAGTCCGTGGCCTTAAGCGGCGAGTTTTCCTCCTTACCGAGGAACAAGAAGTTCTCCGGCTTCAGATCCCTGTGCATCACTCCCATGGTGTGGCAGTCGTGCACCACCGTGGCGATCTGGCGGCAGAGGTCGGCAGCAGCGCGCTCGGAGTAATGGCCCTTGGCGATGATCCGGTCGAAGAGCTCGCCGCCGGCGCAGAGCTCCATGACAAGATTGACAGAATGTCGATCCTCGTAGGCTCCCTTGAGCTCGACAATGTTGCGGTGCCCGGTGAGGTGGTGCATGATCTGCACCTCGCGGCGGACGTCATCCAAGTCGTCGCGGTGGACGAGTTTGCGCGTGGCAATGGATTTGCACGCCAATTGTTCGTTAGTGTGCTTGTGGGTCACTGAGTAGGTGACGCCGAATTGCCCACGGCCCAGTTCACGCCCGAATATATAGGTGGAGCGGACGTCCTCCATGGACCGATTCAGGACCCGACCCACGGAGGGCTTGGAATTCGGAGGTAGAACGCTGATGCCGTTGGAAGGTTGAGGGTGATCATGGTGATGGTCGGAATATGGCTGCTTTTGGGAAGAGGCTTCGCTGTTACAGTTTCCCATTGAACCGGCGTCGTGTGGTTAGTGAGGTTTTGAGGTTCTGCTACTGCTTTTCTTCTCCGTGATTACACGGTCAGAACCAGGTAGTGTCTGAAACATGAAACCGTATGGACTCGGATGACTTTGAAATTGAACGTTAGTTTTGGTACAAAAGGATTTTAATGCACTTTTATCCTCTGCTCCTGTGCCAACTCTAAGTCACTTATCTCAACCGTCGGTGTAATATCCAATGGTTATTCAAATTAAAAGTATAAAAAAAATTGATATACAAATAATTATGAAAAGGTTAATAGGTTGCTGAGTAAGCTGCTAGGCTGTAGAGTATCTCTACCCTGATTATTGAATGGATAGCGTGTCGTGTAAGATTAATTAGCACTGCAAAGCATATAATGAACATATTTATTATAGTATAAAAAAGATATACTAATAAATTTATTTTCATTATTGAGAAGTGTTTCAAAAATTAACTTTTTTAGTTATTTGATATTTTAAATTTTTTTATTTACATTTAGTTTTTTATTTTTTTATTTTGATATCATATGTATATAAAATTTATTTTACATTTTTATCTATTTATTAAAGAATTACTTGTATTTAAAGTATAAATATTTTTAGTTGCATGAATTTATTTTATATAAGTTGCATTGATCCAGTTAGATGCTTTTGTATGTTTTATTGAATTTTGTTATCTTTGTTTGCCGGGACTCTAAAGCAACTACACAAAAATCATCTGCAGCAACCATTGGCATTATTAAGGTTTTGATGATTTTAAATAGTATGACTACTCCAGTATTTTATTTTATTTTTTTCATAATGATGATCATGGTACTGATTTATATTACTTCGATTTGATTTGGATCCGCGTTTTTTATATTGTAAGTTAGATGTTTTTAATTGATTTTTTGTATTAATTCACATTCCTAATTATAGATTACAGTAAAGAACCTAACCGATTCCAGGACAACGTAACTGATTACATGGAGCGAGTAACAGATTCTAGACGAGTGTAATCGATTCCATTGATTCTCTGCATAGCTTCATGATCACCTCGTTTGTTCCTTCCCGTGGTTCAGATCGATAAGTAGCTGGAAACCTGGTGAATGACATACCTATTACTGATAATGGACCTGTATATTATTTTCTTTACACTGTCATCATTGTTTTTTAGGATGGTGATACACAAATTTTTTCTTTTTAATATCAATAGAATAGCATTTTATATTAAAATATAAATTGATTTAATATGAATCAACTAGAAAAGTAGAAAATAATATTTTTTTAATTGGTCTTGAAAGGGTGTAGAAAAATTAAAAAGATATCAAGAAATTTTCTTTTCTTTATCAAGTTCTGCTGTCACTTCTGTCACTTCTGTCACTGTGTCTTCTAATATATTTTTTACGTTTAAGATCTTCTCGACACTTAAAACAGAAATATACCACACTATATTCTGGAAATTCTTAATCCAAAAATAACTTTTAAATTTTATAATTTATAACTTTTTTCATTATAAATAACTTCTAAATTGTATAGTTCAGAAAACATGTCTAATTATATAATGCAAAAGTTGTTTGTAAAAAATATTTTTTAAATTATATAATCTAAAATTTATTGTGATTTTTTTTATAAACTTAAAAAATAAAGTATAAAATTTTATATTTATGAGATGAAGAAGAAAAGTGAGGTAAAGAAAAGAAATTTCCATTAAATAGTGACAAATTAGTCTTGGATCCTATTAGTAATATAATAATTTACTTAATATAGAACGTAAACTCATTGAATAAAAATCTTGTGGAGGTGATATAAAAAATGTGAATATTTCTTCTAACTCTTTTATGTCACTTATTATCTTAAATAATTCTGAACATTTGATTGAAAAAGAAGGAAACAAATAAAAGAAGAAGAAAAAAATGAGTGGATGAAAAAATGGAAAAGAGATTGTTAGAAATAAAGTGAATTTTTAAGTTATTTAGTTGAAGAAAAATAAAACTCAACTTACTTCCAAAAGGAAAGTTATTTTCCAATAATAATAATAATAATAATAATAAAAACTTTGTTGTTGATCTTACCACTCAACAGATGCATATGCTCAACCCATTTCTATGAAAGCCACAAACATTACTTTCCAATAATAAAAAAGAAGAAAAAAATATTTACCATCATTGATTCAACCACTTAACAACCACATTATTTTATTTTATTTGTTTATTAATTACTATTATATAAATAAAATGAAACGCTATATTATTCTCTGAGGTTTTTCAGAGCAATCACTTTTCATGTTCACATTCTTCTTGAAATCTAAAGGTTATGATATTTAAAAGTGAATGATATAGTTTGTAATATATATATATATATATATATATATATATATATATATATATATGGGTAAATTTCATTTTATAAAAATGCATTTTATAGAATTAATTAGATTTTAAAAACGAAAACTAAGTAAAGCATAAAAATCGAAATTATAAATGTTAGTGGATCTTTTATATCTTAAGTGGTAAACCTCTTCAATCTTCAGTGACCAAAATTTTCAAGAACATTAAATGATGAACATAAACATTAAGTAACCTCTCCAATCTTTTATTATTGGTTAAAATTATTTATTTACCTTTGAATTACTGTTTGACTCCTATATAAACATAAATAATAATCGTTACGTTTACCAAATAATTAATGTAATTAAGAAAGATGTAAAGAAATATAAAAAATAACATGTAATAATTTATTCATTGAAATGAACACAAATAGGAGAGAGATTGCATGATAAATATTTTATCGTAGTTCAAATTTTGAAATTTTTTAATCGTGTTAAATATTTTGAAAGTTTCATAATTAGCAATGACAGCTTAATTAACTTTTTAAAAAATTAATATTTTAAAACAGCATCATTTTTAAAAGTGTATTTGGATTTGGACGAACTTTTTTTCTCTGTGTATTTCTAAGATAAATAAACTAGAAAATATATGATAATATTTTTCATAAATTAGAAGTATTCTCCATATAAATTTTTTAAAAATCTTATTTTATTTTTTAATTATGGGAAATTTAATTTAAATAAACTATATGACTATGAAGAAACTCATGTCGTTGTAATTTGTGATTTTTATTTTTGTTTTATTTTGTTTTTCTCATTTTAATTGTTTTTTTATGTTTCAACTATATTTTTTCACTCCCATTAACTTTTTCTCCCTTTTATTCTCTTCATTGTACCAAACACATAAAAGTAAGAATTGATGGATTTTTACATTACCAAACTAAGAAAATTAAGGGACTTCCTCACATTTTCATGAGTAATCCAAAAATCCTACCCAATATGGAAGTTGAATTATGAGATAAAAAGTCACTTCAGAAATGTACAATATTCTTTTAAATTTTTTAACTTTTTATGTGTTCTATTACTTTATATCTTTCAAAAGTGGTGGTCCATGAGATTGAGTATTCTCAAACCAACCAATAAATGTAAATTATTTTTTTATTCAATAAATCATAATTTCTTTAAAAAAAATTAAATAAAACACTTTTTTAATTCCTAAAAGTAAAAATGTATTCCATAATACCCAAAACTAGACATATCTCAAAGTAAGAAACTTATGTTATATACCGTATATCATTCCAACACTTTTTCCGTAGACTGAGACATCCCAAAAAATTCTTTCTCAAGCAATGAGATTAGTTTTTGCTTATAACCCTACAAAACTACTAATAACATCTTACTTTCTAAGGTCTACCATGATATGATGAAATTGATATACTTCAATTTATATTACGTATTTATGTTTAATACGTATTTTCTTTTATATTTTAAGATATTTTACTGATTGTTAATAAAATATTTAATATATAAATCAGTAATATTTTTATGACAATAATAATTTATAAATTTTTATGTTGAAAACGTTTAATATATTTTATTTTAATTTAAAGTCACACTGTAATAATAATATATATTCTGATATTCAATAATATCAGAATAAATTAAAATTTCATAATCCTCAACTAAAAGACTTATATTCTGATGTTCAATAATTGCACTTACTTCAAATATATATATAATTTTACATCTTTAAAATTAAACTTTTATCTTTTGATTTATCTATTTATATTACTTTAGAGAATTTTTTTCTGTATTCTATATAGATTATCAGGAAACGTTCAAGTATTTTTTAATCATATATTTTGTGTTATTTAAGTATAATGTTTACCAATCATAATTAGTTAATAACTTCGAATATTGGTGCCAATATAATATGGATCTTGTCAAGATATACTAAGTCAGTCTATTAATTGTTGAAGTGTATAGATCATGTTAAGATAGTGTATGTCTCACAATTGATGCTAGTATATTTAATGATTTAGCCTATGTAATGCTGTCCAATTTTATTACCGATCTCTTCTGAATAATTTTATTATTGTACAATTAATAATATAAATTAATTTTTTATAACTGTTTTTACATATTTATTTACTTCTTCTATGTATTTTATTACAATTTTACTTTTCATATTTGGATTTTTTATTATTATAGTAATAACAATAATAATTCTTATTATATTAAATTTTGTATTATATTTATTATTTTCATTATTATAAACATAAGGACTTACAAATGCAAGAATGTTTATGTTTCCATCGGTATATATAATTAAAATAAAATAACTAATGACAGTATTCCAAATTTTTTTATTACATGCAATACTTATTATGTTAAAATAGTATCTGTATTTTTATACTATTCATCATATATTTTGTTATCATATTATTATGATATCATATTTCAATTTTATTATACTATTTCAAATTTTTTCCATTTGATCTCATTAATTTTAAAAATGAGTTAATAAAATATAATATCATTTTAATATATAATCTCTCAAATTTAAAGTGATAATTATATTATAATCATTTACAATTTATATTTCAGGTCATTATTATAGCATTATTAAAATAAATTATATTAATTTATTTTAAAAGAAATAAAATGAACAAACTTATTTAACTTAATATATATGTTTATAAAGTGAGTGTCATTCGTCGTTGTATTTTGAGAAGGGTAATGATATTTTTAGAATATTTATTTTAATAATATTTTAATATTATCGATGTATGATTGGTGTAAAATTATTCTATAATAATTAATAATAATAATAATAATAATAATTTTAAATATATATGATGCGACATGAACAACAGTTACTATAGAAAGCAAAGTGAGAGAGTCCACAGACTCATCAACACATTCCGAATCAAAATCTAATGTCACCTCTTCAAGTTTTTCTGCATAGAATATCACATATATGCTTTCTTATCCATCCATTGCTCAAGTAAATTTGGAATAACTCACTGCATTCATTTAATGTAAGAATGGTAAAAATATTAGTGTTAGCAAGTATCGATTCATAAAATCTTTAGGAGATAACTGATACTTGTAAAATATTTATTATTTATGGATAATAAATATTTTAATATTGATTTATAAATAATATATTTTATAAAAAAATAAAAATTTAATTTATATTTTATTAAGTTAAATTTAATTAAAATTAAAAATAAATTTAATTTATATTTTATTATGTTAAATTTGATTAAAATAAATTTTTTATTTATATTATATTTTATATAGTTTCTTATAATTTTATTTATATTTTATTTTAAAAATTTATAAAATATTTTTTTCTAAAATTATACGGGTATTGGTCACTTTTAAAATATTTACAAGTAATTTTTAAATGAATATCTAACATAATTTTTTTATAGTTGTGGATAAGTATTATGGATGTCCAATTCCATATGTTATTATTTCTACATACATGTATTTGATTATGAATTAAAATTATATTTTTATTAAAAAATAGATTTTAAGTTTAATTTACTCTTATAAAATTATTTACATATAATAAACTTTTAATTTTCAACATTCTCTTAACACTTTTTATAATATGAGGGAAATATAAGTAAATATATAAGATGAAATAAGAGATTTAATGAAAAAAAAAACAAATTAAATGGCTATGAGGTTTTTAGTGAAATAACATTAATGAAGAAAGTTGGTAGTATATATGCGGTGTGCATGCATATAGAAGGGACATGATCTATATTATTTTTATGAAGTAAGAATAATGGAATAATATCTTACCAAAAAGAAGAAAGAAATTGAGCCATTGTTGATGTCGGAGATGAGGTAATGGTGTAAATGAAAGCAGAGGTTCTTTATGTTAACAACATAGAATCTCCATTCCCTCGGGACACAACATATTTTAGACATATTCCTCATTTTAATATCAATAATTCACTCTTCAGTATATTCTTTTTCTCGCACTCTCTTCTGTAATATCATTCTACATAATACAGGAGGTTTCCAGATTGAAAATTTTAAAACATACTTAAGAATATAATAATTTATGTTAAAATATATTATTATTTTATTTAAAATTTATTTTTTCAGTCTTTTATGATGTAAAATTATTGATTAAATTACCATAATTAATTTTATTTAAAATTTTTAATTCGTGGAAACTCAATATAATGCAATGTGATCCACTGAAAATGTGTGTGGTCATTAGTGATCTGCGTAAGCGATGGAAGTAGAAAAGTTTTTCAGGATAGCCAGACAGAGACATGCAGTAATAAGTTTACTCACTTTTTCTGTCTCTTTCGAGCTAATCTTTGAAAAAACTTGCATGAAATTTCGATTCTAATTATTCTTCATCCATGCATGCATGGAGTGTTGTTCAGGCTTACTAAGCATATTCTATATATAGATATTGTTTTCAGTTCCAATGCTTCTCTATAATTACTATGGCATCGAATCTTCTATTCGATATATATATCATGCTCATCTATTCTGCCAAGATCATTCTGTTTCTTCCATCACCATTCATCCTTGTTACTTCTTTTACAGGGTTAGTAATTTTTATCAACATTACACATGCAAATCAACACTTTTCTGTTTCAAACATCTCAATAATACTTGTTATTTTGCTCTTATAGGGTGTCCACCACTCAATTTTGTTGCACTGGTTGTGTCGAATGGACCAAAAAATGGAGAGCATTGAGATCAACATTCCAACAAGTACACATACTAAACCTGAGCTGCATGAGACTGACACAAAATTTGGAGCCAAAAGAATTTGGCTGCAGATTCTGAGTGTGTGGGAATTTTGCAAGGAAGACACCGGCAGAGAAATATTTGCACTAAAAGTTGGGGTAACTGTTCTTCTTGTGTCTTTGTTCGTATTATTTGAAGCCCCATATCAAGTGTTCGGGTCCAATATGATATGGGCTGTTCTCACTGCTATCCTTGTCTTCGAGGACACTGTTGGTATACCTTTTTGTCTTCAACTTTATTGTTGTTGCTATAGATTAATAATTCATTGTATGACTTGTATCAATGTGTAAATGCATTTTTCATACTGAATTTTGATGGGTACGTGGTTGTGAATTGAAAGGAGCAACGTTTAATCGAGGATTCAATCGAGCAGTAGGAACCTTGGTGGCTGTAATCTTGGCTGTTGTGGTTGCTGAGACAGCACTGTCGTGTGGTCATGTCGCTGAGCCCATTATCCTTGGCCTTAGCATGTTCATGATCGGTAATTGCAATGACATGTTCTCTAAATTTTCATATAATTAAGAGGAATTTGTAGGGTATGTTTTAATCATATGATTGATTATGCAGCGGTGATAACATCATACATGAAAATGTGGGCACCACTTGTGCAGTATGAGTACGGGTTTAGGGTGACATTGTTGACCTATTGCTTGATCGTAGTCTCTGACTATAGAATTGGTAACCCAGTTAGGATTATGATCGATCGCCTGTACTCAATCGCCATTGGAGGAACGATATCTGTGTTGGTCAATGTCTGTATTTTCCCTATATGGGCTGGGGACCAACTGCATAAAGAGTTGGTCAAAAACTTCCATTCAGTAGCAGATTCTCTCGAGGGTAAGCTCCACCAAAACTGGAAAATTAACCAATTAATTAATTCTGTTTGAAACTTGGAATTGGAATATATATTATATATATTGTTTTGGTTAATTTGCATATGAAAGTTAAGAATGATAAAAATCTATAAATTTATTGATTTGAAAAGGGTTTTCTTAATTAAAATTCTACTTTCAATCTACCTCAACTCGTAAGATTAATGTAAACTTGTAAGATTAATGTCTTAGACAAATCTTTTACCTGTTTATATATTTTAAATTCATGTTATTATTAGTTAAAGTGATGATTTGAACATAATTTTTATATCAAATTATAACTAGATATTAATGGATAATCCGATATGAATTGAAACAATATATTTAATAAACAATAAATTTTGTTAAAATAGATTTCAAATTCTAATACATGTTAAAAAAATAAATTTTAAACTTAACTCAACTCAATAAAATAAAATTTTTATAATATACTTTAAATTAATTTTATCACTGTTCTTTTAACCATTTTGATGTTAATTTTATGTGTATAGATTGAATTGATGTGTTATTAGTCTTATATGTTTTGTATTATGATATATGGATAGATGAGTTAGTAACAATATGATATTTATATAATTTTCTCTCTTTGACGACATCAGAATGTACCAAGAAATATTTAGAAGACGCGTCGGAGAAGTCAAAAATCCCCATGGGAAGCATAGGTACATTTGATGATGAACCAGCTTATATGAGATGCCAAAGCACCTTGGATTTAGGGTCAAAGTTTGAGACTCTGGTATGTATGTGTTCATTGAGATTGCACTACTTTTTCAGGTTTCAGTTTCCATCAGTGTCGATTTGAAAATAATTTTTATATACTGCAAGGCTCAATCAGCAAAATGGGAGCCACCGCATGGAAGATTCATACACATTTCATATCCATGGTTACAATATGTGAAAGTTGGGGCAGTTCTGCGACACTGTGCCTACGAAGTTATGGCACTCCATAGCATTGCACACGCTAAAATTCAGGTTTGTTCTTGTCGGTTTTATACAAGATCTTAAAATTTAATTATTAGTTTTCAGATTTTCATTCTGTGATTTTAATTTAAATATTTTTTATAGTATTTTAAATTTAATATCTTTTTTAAAATAAGAATTAAGAAGGTAGAAGAAAAAAACTAATATTAATTAAAATCTAACAATATTAATTCAAATCAAACCATTTAATGGTTTTACTTAAAGAGTGTTTTTTTTAAGTGAAATGGTTTCAATAAATAATATATCCATCTATTATTTTTAAAATCAAATGCGTTTTTTTTTCTCAAACTATTATAAAAAAATTATATCATGAAAATTAATGTAAAATATCTTTTTCAATATTTATCATAACTTTCACAGCAAATTAAAATAAAACTTCATAAAATATTAAGATTAAATAGAAATATATTTACTTTTTGCTGAAATGAATATGGAAAATATTTTTTTAACAAGTTCATTTTATAATTTTTTTAATGATGTAACGATGATTTGTGATGGATTTAGATACCATACAAATGGAGGGTTGGGTTTGAATCAGAAATTGAAGAAGCATCAAAGGAAGCTGCAGAAGTAGTAAGAATTTTGGGAAGAGACATTAGCCGCATGCAGTGGAGTCTGAAAGATTCCCACATTAAAAGGCTTGAAAACTGTGTGAAGAGATTGCAGAGTTGTATGTGCTTCCAATATTCTTATATGCTCATGGCATCAACTCTTGATAACCCTATAAAGACCTCTGCAAACATTTCACACATGTTCTACCATTTACCATATCAGAGGGAGATGATGGAAGAAGAAGTGGAATGTTACAATGAGATAACAGGGAAGCAATTGAGAAGGCTATATTCTTGGCCACCAAGAGAAGCAGATGCTTTTGAAGAAGACAGTGAGAATAATATAAAGTTGAGAGCCTTAGAAAGTGCAGCAATGTTGTCATTCACTAACTTTGCTTCCTCTCTCATGGAGTTTGTCGCAAGAGTTGAGCATTTGGTAGAGGCTGTTAATCAGCTATCCAAGATGGCCAAATTCAAGTCTGCATTGTTAAGTTAGGTTAAGGTTCATAAGATTAAGTAATAATCAATATAGGAACTCTATTATTTTAAACAAAATTAAGGTAATAAAAGTACGTTGCAATCATGCTATATACAGCATATCTATTTGAAAATCACAAATATATATACACACACGACAGTATTAGTATACAACTTTTTAGTATAGTGACTAGACTTGTAATAATCTACTCAAAGAAAAAAAATTGTTGTAAATTTAGGAATCACTTTCGTCCCTGGACAAAGCTTTCTCTTTATATGACCTATAAGTGCACTGATTTTGGTTTTGTTTGATTCAGTAATAATCAAGTTACATATTTCATGCTAAAGCGATTAGCATGATATTTTTTTACGAGTTTAATATATTAATATATTTGTGGTCTCTTTAGTAAAAGTTGAAATTAACCTATTTTTTAATTTTTGGACAATTTTTTTCTTCCATTTTTAAAAATATAGAAATTTATTTATTTTTATTTAAATTTTGTTAAATTTATTTAATATTTCAAGTATAATTTTTTAATTAAAATGTATGAATAGATAGAAACAACTTAAATATTATTATAAAATGTATTTTAACTTGAAATAAATTTAATAAAAATTGATTAAAAAAATTAAATCTATGTATTTTTGAAATTGAAAAATTAAATTACGTCAAAATTTTAAATAAGTATTCATTCCAAATTTTTAATGAAAGTTAAAAGATAAAACACATATTTAATTTTTTTTACCTGTTTAAGATGTATTATGTATCTCCCTTGAAACTTAAATATGCTTTGAATTGAGGTTTTAACACAAATAACTGAATATAACTGAATGTTTATGACACTGTAAACGTAGAATAAAAGAAAAAAGTAGATTGAATTGGTTAAATACTCATACATTTATTTATCAATCAAATATAATGTAGTGCTTGAATTTTTTATGTAAACACGTCTTTTTTACTTTAGTCTTTGCAAATTTTTGTTCGTTATAAATTTTTATTTTAATCCATCTAAATACTACTTTATTTTACTTTCTAATAATAATAATAATAATAAATTTTACGATGATGTTGATTTCACAGTTTTAATCATAACATTATTTACTAATATGTGACATTTTTATGACATTTATCGATATGATATTTAATGACTTCAGTGGTGTATAGTAATTAGTAATATGAAACATCGACATCATCACTATTAGTCATATCATCAGAAATGAAGAGTAAAAATTCTCTACAACCTTGCAGACTTTAAAACAACGCATTAACCTTTAATAACTATTTATTTAATCGAATGTTTACGCTCTTATTTTAATAACCATTGGATAAATCAAATGGTTATCACCGCTGCAGAGGATCAAGTGCCTTAATGAATAATTTAGGCTAATGGTATGAACATTTTCCCCAAAAAAATTAATAAACAAAACAACAAAAATATTCAAGAATAACAAAAGACTCTTATTTCACAGAAACTAAAGTGTTATTTAAGTCAAATGAGAAGTAGAGAAGCAAAGTAGAGTATTTATAAAAAAGGTTTTACGAGAAAATCTCCATCGCTGTTTATATTTGTCGGGTCATTTTAATTACTGATCCAATAAGTCACATTATTGATTTTAATTCTTTTCCAAAATTAGAACTTCAATAACACGCTTAAAAACAAAGACTAAAGAATAATTTAATACGCACAACTAATTACAGGAAAATACAGAATATAAACAACACGTCTATCAAAAGTATGAAAACAGTTTACAGGAGCAAACACTTTCTTGTCAAGAAGTTACCAAAGTATGCATGAGCTAAGTGCTATAGCATGTTCTATCTCATTCATTAAAGAGACATTCTTAAAAACATTATACAAGGTCACACGGACAGGTTTTGCTCGTAACAACCTGCTCTCACAAACTGATAGATAACATGTACAAAAGGAGAAATGAGGAAAGAAAGAAAAGCACCAACTACCAAATCAAAGTATAATGTCCTACCTTGCCATACCTTCCACACGTGTTCTCTCCGTTGTGACGACAGAAGATAAATTTCTGAAGTGAGTGGAAGGCAACAAAAGCAATAACTAGCCTCAAATTTTACTCTGGGACACCATGCAAGCTTTTATTTATCTCTGAGGGATCACTCAATAGGCCTTTCCCAAGGCTAGTACTGAGGCTAGAATTCCTCTTCAGCATTGCCATCAGACTTCCACCATGCACCCTGCCTTCGGGAGCAGCTACCAACATTGGTGTATGATCTTCTTCCCCCGCCGGAAGATGAGTACTGGCAACTTCATTTAGTTTAGCATCAGAACAGGTTATCGCATCATCTTTCTGTGGGTTACCCATTTTGATCATATCCACATCCATATCTTGGTTAACGACAATCTGCTTCAGTTCGCCCAGTTTATCACGAGTATCCTCAATAACTGGTCCCCAGGATACGCCTCCATGAACTCTCTTATCCAGCACTAGCCCACTATGAAGTGCGGACGGATCTGTCTTCCCCCTTGCCGAGGAATAAGAAGGGTCACCCTGTTGATTGCTATATTCTGACCCAGGATGTCCCCAAGAGCACCTCTTCCTTCCTCCACGTGTCTCACAAAAGTTGGTGGCACCTTGTGCACCCTTTCCACACCCTTCAACCTTGCATCTCTTGCCTCCCTCATGACATACACAAAGATCAATTCGTCCTCTAGCTCTTTTCAAGCAATCAGGAACAGCACACCTCATTCCACCCCCATGTGCCACACAAAAGTTGGCACCTCCATTCACACTTTTGGTACAAATTCCACCACCCTGGTATGCACAGCATTTTCCTCCACCATGGCCTTTGCAAAGTGGAGTGGTCCCCCTAGCATCTTTGGTGCACCCTGGTGCTGTACAGCGTTTTTCCACACCATGCGCTCTGCAGAACATAGTGTTTCTCTGTGCCCCTTTAGTGCAACCAGAAGCTTGACATCGATGCCCTCCACCATATGAGATGCTCAGACCAGCTAAGCCTTCTGCATTCTTAGTACATTTTTCTGTTTGATATCTCTTGCCACGGCCATGCCAAATACACAATCCAGATTTCCCACGGACAGCTTGGATGCATCCCTCATGATGACTGCATCGCTGGCTACAACCATGAGCAATACAGAAATTTGTATGTCCTACTGTGCCGTTAGTGCAGCCAAAATATTCACATCGCCTGCCTCCTCCACAAGACTTGCAGTGCAACGTCTGCTGACTTTGTTAAACCTCCTGCCACCACCATGAGATATACAAAGTCCAGAAGCACCTTGGTATCCCTTTCCATATCCCTCAACTTTACAGGTCGTAGAATTACTGTTGCAGTGTAGTGGTTGTTTTAGCTGTGTTAGTCTAGAAGTACAGGTAACAGAACTTTTCAGTTTGTTAGGTGAGGGATCCATAACCTTCTTTTCGGCCCGGTTTAACATTACACTAGCACCTGGATCAAGTGAAACAAGCCCTAGTTTCAATCTACATGAAGTTGATTCCTCATCTACATTTGGTGGTGTCGTGCTGAGTACTAATGGGATCTCCAAGTTCAACTGAAGAGGTGGAGACTGAGAGGGACTTACACAAACACTGGTAATATCCGATTTGGAGGGCTGTGTAGAAAGGCTTAACTCCAAATCAATTTTTGGCTGCAACTCAAATATCTTCAAATTTGAACTAACAAGTTTTTTCGGGCTCTCTACCTTCTCACAGTCAAGATTAAGGGTAAAGTCCAGTTCAATATCCATAGGCATAGATGATTGGTCATCAATCTCTTTGACTGAAGATATAGCAGTGCAAGAAGTAGCTGAACTCTCCTTGCTGTCAGAGGAACTTGTTGAAAGACCAAGTCCACGAGACAAAGAAGAGCAAGTGCTTTGCCCAATATATCCATCAATTAAACCCCACTTTCTTTTCATTCCCTTTGAAATTGAAGAACTAGGGGAATCAAATTGTAAGATATCATTTGTACTACAGTCAGCTTCCGTTACTTCAACTTGCATCGAGCTACTCAAATTCTTGAAAGCATTTGCAGAAGGGTTAGCAGTGAAACTCGAGTTCTGGGACCTCACATCCATGAGACAATGACAGTATAGTTCTATACCTATCAATAAATTTCAATAGAACGTTTTCCTGATTTCCCCATTAAGAAAATTGGATATCTATAAAAGTCAGGTTAGATGCACCTACAAGTCGTACTATTGGACATCTACAAGAGTAAAATGCATCTCCCACTTACAAATCCTGAAGTATCACATCGATCCATCTAATAGAATAGAAGATTAAAGTGATGTTGAGATTATCAGTTGTTGTAGGTCACCTTAATTCAAAAAGATATGAATACTTCCAATACCTTGGTTGGAGGTCAATCATCTTGTTCATGACATACCACGTGGTTAGCACTAGAACTTCTTTCAGAACAAAAATTATTGCAGTAACACTTTGACGTATTAGAGTATCACTCTTTTTTTTTTAAAGAAGAAAGAATAAAATAAAGAGTAACTTTTTGGTGTTTATTTCAAGTACATTAAAAAAATTTAAACTTAATGCATTTTTATCAATAGATAACACTCAGCAGTTAAATAACCAAATTTATTGAAAAAGCTATCCAAGTCTCAACAAAAGAAAATAAGAAAACCTTGATGAGAACATGAATTAATTCTTTGATCATGTTTCCCATGATAATTTTGAGTATTAGAGTTGCACATAGTTTCTTTAGAGAAACAGAAATTAACTTCTCATGGATAACATCATAATTAATTATTCTTTGAAAAGTTGAAATGTAATTTCGCCCCCTAATGAGCAAAAACATGACCAGCGCATCTTTTAATTTTGATAGTGTCCCCCTAGCAAGCCAATTCAACAGAAGATGTACACTTTCATTCTCACTTTACACCTCGCTTAACTATAGAAGACAGAGTCCGTCTATCGGAATCTGCCACAAGGGAAAAGCTTCGGAAAACTTCTTTAGGAGTAAACTATGAAGCTCAGATGACACGGACACAGAGAAATAGATATGGTTAAATTGAAAAAATATAGGACACGGAACACTGTGTGTATATACATATTAGTTTCAAACTTTCAACTAACACAAAAATGAATCTAATATATCTTTCTAATATTCAAAAAGCGAAAAGTAGTGATCAAAGATTTGTTCCTTATTTTGTAATCATTATAGAAACTTAAACTTATGTAGTAAGTTTATAAGTTTATTGCTCTTTTAGAAAATCATTTGATTTGTGTTTATTAACATTGTGTTGGAGCCATACCAAAATTATGTTAAATTGGATACTTTACCAATACATGTATCGTACGCTCGTACGGGTGTCCGGACACGCTTGTCCAGCTTCATAGGGATAAATGGAGGGGGTTGATCGGTTAATGCTACGGTGGCAGTTTTCTAAAATTTTCCCCGAAGTGGGAACTCTAAGATTTGATCCCGAATTACAATAAAATATTTCACAGGGTCTTGACCACATCTACCATGACATAATCATTACTGAGTGCATATTAACAAACTTACTTGACTAATGCACTGGAAAAATATATTGGCTAAAATTCTTCCCCTTTTGGGCGCTTCTGGATCACCAAATTAAATCAGGTTGTTGAAACAGATGGCAGCCAACTAAACCGAGAAAACGAGCCAGGACAAATGACTCTGGCTTCAATGGTATCACAACTTCACATATAAAATGGACACCATCGATCAACTAAACAAAATATGAAACAACTAAACAAAATAAAATAAACAGAAAAATAACAGATAAAACCGAAACAGAGAATTTGAATTAGCATACTTTGCGCAGAGCCGAGGCAGATAAAACAATAAATCACAGTTACGGCTCCAAGTTCGTTTACACAATTCCAGCAAATCAAATCAGTTAAATAAAATTGAGATGGAAAAGGCACGTAAATGATTGGCTTGAAAAATTAAATAGAAAGTAAAATTCAATTTAATACCTTGCGATAGTTAACAGTAATTCCTGGAGTCGATTTGATATAGTTATGTTGCTCCCGCAGAGCTTGGGGAACCATTCTAGGGCTTTGACCTTCGAAAGATTGGGATTATGATTTTCTAATAAAAAACCGGTAGGAGGAGGGAGAAACGAGACATTGATGATCCACAAAATCATCCATTAGGCTCAGGCAGAAGGTTAAGATATAATTTTATAATTGTAAACTCTAAATTTTAAATAATGATTAAATTATAGAAATAAAACATTATATTTTAAATTTTGAAAAGTTAAGATGTAAACAAAAATATTGAGTTGTTAATTTGATAACAATTTTATATTAGAGCTGACGAGAAGAAGGTGTACGTATGTTTTAAGAAAATAAAATTAATAATAATTATTTTAATTTTTTAATTGTAAAGACACTAAAAAATAAAATACAAATATGAAGTGTTAATAATATAAGAAAATTTTAAAAGATAATTTCTTTATATGTTAATAATATAAGAAAACTAAGAATAGTATAAGACAATAGGATTTATATAAAGTAAAATAAAATTTCATAATATTTATATTAGGAATGACTTAAAATCTTTTATTTTTCTGGTCTTAAAAAATTTCAAACATGTCCCTTAATTTAAAAGAAATTGGTATAGTTTTTCCAAACACAAGTAGTTTGTCTTATTTACTTTTAAAAACGTATTTTAGATACTATAACAATGACGCTTAAAGAGATTAAATAAATAATTTTTTAATTCATATGTAATTTTTTTTGTTGATGGAAACAAGTAAATGGATTAAGTGAGTGGATCCGATTTTTACACGTGTCAGAAAGTGGTAAAATATATTGATAAAAAATTCTCGATTTTTGTTTTAATTTATTGTAAAGGTAATTCAAATTCAAAGCAAAGTTATCAAATTCTTCCAGACTCATTAAATAATTTCTTTAATTTAAAAACTAGAAAATTATATCATGAAAATAGTAATTAAACTAACAATTTCAATTCTTAAATTTTGGCAAGTGTTGCCACCCTAGTAACTAATTTAACGAAGCAAGAAAAATTATATTTGAGATTATAATTTATTATAGGCATCGATCCGTTCATTGAGTTTTTTTTATTAAAGTGTTTAAGCATCATATTTGACAGTTAACTTCACTATATAATCAGTGTAATTAGAATCAGTTTGAATATTTTAAAACTAAATGTTGAAAATATATATTTCATCATTTCTATTAATCTAAATATTAACTAGATCTGTGATGTTTAATGAAGTGTCGCAATGAAGTATCTTTGCAATAGTACACAGCTTCAGATTTGATTACAGATAATAACAAACACTGATATAATTAATTTTTTTGTTTAAAATAAAATTACAAATTCTTAATGACTAGCATGGCATAATTTATAAGCATCACATTGAAAGGCAATAAGCTATTCCTACAAACAGGTTTTAGTTTGTACATTTTTTTTTTCAGAAAAAACAAAAATTACACATTTTCCCCTTCTCGAGCCACGATCAATAAAACTTAATAAATGGAGTCTAGAATCATATAACTCTAGGTCTTTCTTTACGTCATTGATCACTTTGCACTGAGATTATATAGCATTTCTTTTAACTCCTATTGCACAATTTCAAATAAGGTTACTGCAGCAAAGACGAGAAAGAGAACACCTCCGATGTAGGAAATAACCTTCAAAATGATTGAAACATTGTTTTTAGTTTACAGCAGCAT
Source organism: Vigna reflexopilosa (assembly GCA_027742785.1). Taxonomy (NCBI): domain Eukaryota; kingdom Viridiplantae; phylum Streptophyta; class Magnoliopsida; order Fabales; family Fabaceae; genus Vigna; species Vigna reflexopilosa. Next base: position 1,639,146 of record CM050930.1, on the reverse strand, counting down.
AAAGATATGAGAAGCACGACCCACACTTTTTTGTAGCACTCATTATATTGACTAAAGTTTATTGAAAACTATATAAACAGAAGAAAGATTCATACAATCAGGAATACGTTCACTAACCAAAATATGTGATTTTCAATAGTATTTATGCTAATAATAGATAGCATATTCAAAAATGCATACTGAAAATTGTGTTGTAGTATTTTCTAATGCAAATATTCTGAAACAGAAACACGAGTTTAGGTCCGGGCTTCAATTGAGGTGCATTATCGAAGTGCGTGGTTAGAAAACAACAGCATTTTTCTTAGACTTAAACAAGATGCTCATTGCTCTTTATTACTAACCGGGAGGGGGAAACTACAGTTTGCTATATGTTATCTAGGTGAATGAACATGTTCGTTCCCAATAAGGTTTGAGGATCATCTAACATGTTGCTACGATTCACAGCGTTCATATATTTTTATGATGGAGTAGGGGAATTCCAGGGCAGAAAATTATCAACAGAAGATCTCCATGAACCAGATTCTATAACTAGCAATAACTTAATAAGTAAAGCATTTTGAAGACTATTACTCATATGATTAATTATCTACTTCCGATGATAGCATGTGTAGAGAATTCCACATTTATAAAATCTGATTCTCTTGCTTAACGGGGAGAACCGTGTTTAGAACCAACTAAATGCAGAATATCAGGAATGCAAGCTATAAGCAAGAAGTTACCTTCTCTGATAAATACGTCCCAAGTAAAGAGCCCCCTAGCACAGCTAGCTGCATATAAAAGAAAAAATTGAGGATGTAAGAGCCTAAAGTTATTTGCAAAGATATAAAACAAAAGGAAAATACAGTCTGAAGCAATATAAATTACATGAATTAGACTCTTCCAAAATATTCAAGGTCTTCTCCAGATAGCATAGCCTTATTTCCGGTGCTATTTTTACGAACTGTTATTATTTATTAATTTTGAGCTTGTTGTGAGTATTAAATATAGATCATGAAAGAAACAGAAACATAGCTTATTAGTGTCTTAGCTGTTTTTAAACGATGGAGAAAGATGCTCTAAAATGAATTGCCAAAAAGAGCCTCTGTAACACACAAGGAGGATGAGATGGAAAATAGAAACGTGGAATCAAGTTTGTTGCAATAGAAAAGCGGGTGGCAGCAGATCCTTTTCTCACGGGATTGAGGAAAACAAAAAGAATTGGAAAGAGAAACACTTATTTACGAGACTTTGTGGAATGACGAAGGCATACCAAAGTTGCAACACCATGACCCGCCAGTGCTCCAGCTATGACTCCAAGGGGAGAAGAAGCTGCTGCAAGGGCTGAAAAGTAGGGACAAAAACAATTCAGGTTCTCTGAAGTTGAGTTCAGTGCATAACGAGATGCAAGACAACATGTATGGGTATTTGAAACAAATGAAAATTCAACGAGAAAAAAGTTGTTAAAAAAACATTTTTCTAACCGAAATTGGGCTGATCCAAAATAATTGACATCCAACTTTTTGCGGACAAAGCATATAAGTTAGCTTCAAGAATTGTCAATATCAATATTTATTTGTACATCAGTTTGTTTAATAGGGATTTCAGATCAAGATTTTTGTCTCCTATACTTTCAAACCAAAAGGAATGGTAAAATCATAAAAATTTGATATTAATAATGACAAAAACGATAGTTCTAGGTATTGTTCCATATATACTTTTAAACCTATAATGGTAACGTTCGAACTCACCAATTGTGGAGAAAAATGATTTATCACCCCATTCGGCAACAAAAACTAAGAGAAAAGTACTGGCAGCTGTGCTAGCAGCAGATAGTATTCCAGCACCATTTCCAGAAAATTCAGAAACTGCTAGTTCTGCCTGGTTAACAAATGCAAACATTAAATTGCTTGAACACAGTAAAATAATAAAATATTGTGAACCCCAACCATTGTGAACAAGTTCAAACTGAAGAGTAAAAACTGCGACAATTCATGCATCCAACCCATTGTGCTGCAATAGATGATAAATAGATATCAAATATTACCTCCTTCTGCTCTTCATCTGATTTTTGGCCATCACTAGATGAGGCATCCAGCAGGGTAGAGACCCCAAAGTACACCTGAAGTCAATTCAACATTACTTAAGAGAGGGTTAATCTAAAATCACTCTGTCAGAGCATAACTAAACAGGAAGGCGAAATTTACCAATAGGCAAACAGCAGCAATATCATCAATAGGTAAATCTGTTTCTCCAAACCTGCACAAAACAACCCATGAGGTGAAGTTTTTGAAAAGTCGTTCATAGTCAAATTATGCCTTAACGTTACATGGTTTAAGACACAAGCCCAAAGGAAGGCACAGAAGACAAGTATAGATATTTATATAAACCAAGGAACTTTCAACAAACTAAAGACATGTATGCATGACAAAGTAATAAATTTTTTTCCAAAGGTTCTTACAAGATGACAAAGTGGCATTATATTATGATAAAAACTGATTCATGATTGACAAAAGGTTCTTACAAGATGAAAAACAACAATGTGAATTATTTTCAGACCGTAACATGTACAATGGTCATCATCAACAACATGAAACTTCGCATGGAACTATAATTTATTATTTGTAGAATGTGAAGAATGATTACGGCTATTTTCACTATTCCAGTATGACCAAGTCATATAACTCATTTTATAGTTACAGTTCATAAATATTTCTACGAAATAAAGAAAATAACCTGAATGGCAAGATTTCATCAACATAATGAAAAGTTCTCCCAAGGACAACAGAGATCAGAGTCATTGCCCTGTCAATAGCAAATAAATACTAAACATCAATAATTTGAATACACATGCATCATCTAGAATATTTGGCCTTTATAAAAGTGTCACTCTGTACTTTTTTATGCGATTATTTGACTTCTAGACAGAAACATAAGCTTGAAGAATTCTGTACAAATACACCACTTCGCCTTCCCATTCCAGAAGGTATATGAAGAAATCCATTAAAGTCTTCTAATATTGTTCACAAGCCAACTCCCTGCAGGATTTTGATTGTTCTATGATGTGAAAATATTTTCACCAGTGTTTACGTGGACGTGCATGCATGGCGACTAATTATAAAACAGTTTAATTAGAAAGTGTCGGCAGTGTAAAATCTAATCACAAATTAACCGATTGACTTCTATAAAAATTAATTAACAAGTCATGTTGATATTTTATTAGTTGATAAAAAAATATTGATATGTACAAAAATTAAACTGTCCAAAAAACGCAATCAATCAAGACAAAAATAAACAAGAAAATCTAAATCACCATGAAACGATAAAACATACGCAAGTGCGCTAAACGTCCCAATAAAAACAACACCAGCTGTATTCCTAGCTGCAAGCAGGGCCTGCATACAAATTACAACATCAAATTCCCAAATCACCGGGGTCGGGTCGTATCGTTGACGATTTCTGTGCACTTACTGCAATGAAAAAGGTCTTATCTCCCAGTTCAGAGAAAAATATCAGCAGAAACGCCTGTGGACAAGGCATAAAAGAATAAAAAGTATATTAGTGTTTGAGCAACATAATCCAAGTAAACCTAATCATTTTACTTAAAATGGTGAAAAAAAATAACAGAAAGAGTTCAGTGTAAATCTGTAACTGGTACCAAACAAGAAAGTAACAATAAATGTTGAATAAGAGTAACGAAAAACTGCATGTTCCACAGTCAACTGCAACGAATTGCGGTACTTGAAATTATGCTCTTTTTTTGTAAAACATTGGAATTAGAAAAGTGGCAGGGAGATTTTCCTAACTGAAGCAAAACCTGTGCTTATGTCATCAAAATCCCCAAACGCAGGAGATAAACTGAAAGCACTGGAAAAGTCAGAGGCAGCATGAGCGGGATAAGAGTGTTTAAGGGCGAGGAAGCCGAAGAGCATCATAAACTTGAGAAGCCTGACGGATAAATTAGAATGAACAATTGGAGCTAAGGGGAATTTCCAATTGGAGATTCGAGCAAGTGATTCGAGTGAATCGTTGGAATTCTTGCAAGAATGAGAGAATCCCTGCGTTGGGAATTTGGTTTCATTTGGGGGAATTGGGGAAGAGGTGGCGAAGGGTGAGAATTGCAGCTTCTTAGAGCTGCGAAGAGTGGAAGGAGGAAGAAGGAGAAGAAAAGAAGATGAGGCGAATGAAGAGAGTGAATGCGAGCGTAGGAAGGTGTGTGTCAGAGAGAGAGAGTGCATTTCTAATTTCTCTGGCGGTTCGCTCAGCTTCTGGCTTTGTTGATGATAAGCCTCGCGCCACCATTCACCAACCAACTGCCCCTGCTTATGATCTTTTCCAAATTCTCTTCTAAAGTAACCGTCAGTGCTCTCACCGATTTCTACAGACTTTATTGGGCTCAATCGGAACCCAAATTGATTCATATTTATACAGTTTTGATGCGCCAACGTATTTTCTTACTGCACCCCCCTTTTTTAAAATGCCAATTTTGCCCTCCATTATATTACAAATTCAACCTCCAAAACTAAGGAGGGCAATGGAGCGAGCACGTGTGAGTTAAATCATCTCATGCTTATCTCTAATCTAAAAATAATATTTTCTCCCCAACATCAGATATCAATAAATAAATTATAATTAAATAAGGATTGAATAATATTAAATAATAATATAAAATAGTCAAATTAGTCAAATGTGTCTTAAAAATTAGTTACATACTAAAAACTAAAGAAAAGTTATTATAAAATTGTAATACTAAATGATAAATTAAAGGTATTTTAGGACTAGATAATGCATATGTGTCCACATACCTAATTTAAAGAATCAGATACTAATACTCTTAACCAATGAATAAGAGGATTTCTTAACAAATTTGAAACATATAAAGTCAGTACTCATGACTCAGATTCATTTGTCATTCCGATTAAAAACTTCCTTTGTGGTATCCGTGTCTTTACTTTTCTATTCTTGCTTTGAATATTGGATTTGTAAAAAAAAAAAAAGTATATTTAGGGGTAAATTTTTTTTATAGAAGTTGAAGTTAATTACTAAGCAAGTTTTTGGTTTTTTATTTTCAAACCATTCAAACAAGAGTGTGAGCAACATTTGTTCTTTTTAATTATATTTAAATTATGCAATTTGGATGTTTTTAAATTAAGTAATTTTTAATAGTAATTTCACATGTAACACTTGAAAATTAATTATAAGATTGCATAATTCATATTTATATACAATCTCTTCAAATGATGGTGTGAGCAACACTTATTCTTTTTTATTATGTTTAAATTATACAATTTATATATTTTTTAAATTGAGTAATTTGCAACGCGTTTATATACACTAATTGAAAATTAATTATAACATCCTAGATTACATAATTATAAATTCATATTTATAATAATTGAGTTTTAAATTGCACAATAAAAAGGAAAGACTTCCAAAAAGAGTTTCAAGTTATACAATATAAAATTATAAATTTAATTTTTAGATTAATAATCTAAAAATTAAATACTAAACGTACTTCAACGTTGACCTATCTTAAAGTAAAAATATGTATTTTGGATTTGGAGATACATTTTCTTTATTGTATAATCTTAAGTAATTTGAAAAATATTTTCAAGTTTTCACGCAATCTTTGATCTGAAAAAGAAATAATCATGAAAATTAAATTTTAACGAAATTAAACCTTATATGTAGATAATTGTAATTGAATTCGTGTGTTGCTCTTGATGTATTTATATATATATATATATATATATATATATATATATATATATCGTTTGTTAATTTACTTAATATTTTTTAGTACATTTTAGTAAAATATATTAGGTAAAAAAAAATCTTTATTAAAAAAACACATTTTAAACTTAAAAGTATTTTAATAATTTTAAAATTTAATTTAAAATAAAAAAATAAAAAGTACTTATTTATTATCTATACATTAGTAATTATTATCTTTTATTTTATTTCTTTTTTAAAAACAAATGCCTTTAATTTTATTTTTTATTTTAAAAAATAACTAATTTTTAAAAAATATATAAAATAAGAACCACTCTTTTTAAAAAAACAATTACTTTTTATTACCTTATATTATATTTTTTAAAAATTAGTTGTTTTTTAAAATAAAAATAAAATAAATGATAATTGTTTTTTATAATACAAAATAAAATAAAAGATAATAGCATGCAAAAATAATGAATAATAAATAACTACTTATCATAAATAATTACCTTTTATTTTTTTATTTTAAATTAAATTTTAAAATTAATAAAATATTCTTAAATTTAAAGTATGTTTTTCTTAATTTTAAATTTGATATACTTTTTAAAATATATCCACTAAAAAAACTTTATAAATTAGCAAACTCTATATTATATATATATATATATATATATATATATATATTCTATTAGATTTGTTGTATGCCTTTTGTAATGATTTGGGAAGTTGAAAAAGATTATTGTTTACTTAAAGGGGTTTAAGGGAAAGTTATTGAATAGATTTAAGAAAATTTGAAGATTTTTTTTTTTTTTTTTGGTTTATTTAAGTGGAGTTGGAGGTAAGTGAGAATGGATTTCAAAGTAAAGTTTGTAAGAATTAGTGTATGATTTAATTTATGTGACAGATTAAAAAAATTTATTTTCAAATTTACTTTCATTTATCTCTCAAAGTGATTAAAAAACACAGAGTAAAGCATTAGTTTGGAAAAGTAAGAATTAAACAAGGCAACTAGTACATTTTAGGTTTAATAGGTTCGGAGGTCCCTATTTTTGCGGGTTTGTTCCAATTGGGTCCTCTTATTTTGGAAGTGCTCAATTGAGTCCCTTTTTACATAAAATTGAATCAATAGGGTGTCAGCTGTTAAATTTGGTAGAAGGTGTTAAATATATTGATTGGTGGCATGATGACGTGACATTTCATGATTACTTGGCATTTCATAACCAAACTGACATTTCATGATCTTAAATAATTTTTAATTTAAAAAAACTTTCTTTAGATTTCAATAACTTTAAATAATTAATTTTAATTAATTTGATTTCTAATTAATTTAAAAATCAATTACTTTTACTTTTATACCAAATTAATTTCTTTCTCCAATAAATTAATTTGATTTCTAGTTAATTTTATTTCCAGAAATGCTCTACCATATGCTGAAACAAGACGCAAATCATCTCCCATGTAGAGACAAAACGCAAATCCCTGTTTTAATTTGAATGAACCCTACATCTCAAATGATAGAAACCTCCAAAATTTGATAAACAACTGAAACCCTAAATTACAAAATCAAAAAAGGGAGGAGGATTTCGCCGTGAATCAAAACCTACAGAAAAAGAAACCAAAATCATTCACCCAAAATCGTTAGCTTGAAGCGAGAACAAATAACCCAAAAGAAATCCCCAAACAACAACCTTGTCACAACACACAGAGGCCCTCTCCGCGAAACGCATAAACTCTAGTCTGCGCGAGCCATGGATGGGTTTCTCATAATTGGGTGATCAGCGAGATTAGAAAGGAGAAGAAGCTTGAAGCTTCTGATTACGGAATCAAAAGGAAAAGGAAGAAGGGAACCTATTGTCCGTGAGAGAGGCACCAAAAAGAAACTCTGGGAAAAAAGTTTGAGTTGCGTGAATCAGATTTAGGATTCATGTATCAGATTTAAGATTTTAGAATTAATAATTAATAATTAATAATAGTTTAAAGAAATCATAATCAATTATAATTAAATAATTTAATTAGGATTAACAGTGACCTTCATCCTTAATTAATTACACTTAAAAAAACCTTATTCCTTCTCTCTTCTTCTAATTTTTTTTTTCTTTTTATTTAAAGTTATTAAAATCCAAAAAAATGTTTTTTTAAATTAAAAATCATTTAAATCCACATAATAAGGTCTGTTTGTCCACGTAATCATTTAAATTCAAAGTATACGTCTCACATGATTATGATTTCTACCAAATTTAACGGCAAACATCTTATTAATTCAATTTTACATAAAAAGGGATCAAATTGAACACTTCCAAAATAGGAGGACCCAATTGGAACGAACCCGCAAAAATAGAAACTTTCGAACCTATTAAACCTAGATTTTATTAACAAACTGGACAGAGAATTGGAACCGAAGCCATAATCCTAATTTTCCACCACAAGTCTCCACACAACTCAGTCCAACCGTAAAGTTATTAATTCTAAATCAATTCCAGTCCTAAGGAAATTAAATTCCAAACATGTTTTTTATTTGTTTGGTGGTCAAATTTTGAACTATAAGTATATACTGCAAGGCAAAGCTGCATGAATTTCAGAAAAGGCCAAAACAGTAAGAAGTGTTATGCAGAAGAACCTGAATCCTGATAGGGTAATTGTTCCTCCATTTCCGGCGTCAAATTTATCGGCGCCCCATCGTTGTTATACTGTTGCATTACCAAAACGGATGCTGTTGTGGGGTAATCTTGTGATACCAACAAACCACCCACAGGTCCTAGTTCAGGGCATTCACTGCTTTTCAGAGCACAGGCAACTTCACCGACTGGCCTTGAACCCACAAGAAACAGACTTGAGCTATTAACCTCACGGATAATAGCAACTATTTCTGCTGCATTTTTAACTGTTCTCTCTTCATAGTTGATGGAGTCATCATTGGCTATTTTCACCTTAAATTCATCGAGGAATTGTTCATCCTGTGAGATTAATTTGGTGCTGGAGGAGGAGTCACCCACATCAACTCTTAAAATCTCTGCTTCATTAGGTGGTTCAACTACAAAACGAATTACCAACAATCTGATGCCAGGATGCTCGGCCATACGACCTCCGTAAGCAAGGGCTTCACGATCATCACCACCACCAAAGAAAAGCACTGTAACACGGTAAGAAACATTACTTGCAGAGACATGGGAGGTACCACCGAGCCCACGATCAACAAAAATTCCAACTGAGCATGGCGCATGCTCAAGTACTCTTTTGTTAACCCATCGAAAATCATTTCTACTGGTATTTAGTGAACCATCCAAACTTTGATGCTTATGAAATGGAAGAATGATGACTGCGGCTTCCTTCCTCTCAGCAGTTGCACAAATGTCTTCATGTATGTTAGCCATAGATGAGATGGCGGTCATTGGCCGGATGGACACCTGACTTAGTTGCCTGTAAGCCTCAAACGCCACAATAACATGGTTAGAAGGTGAATGAGAACCTTTGTTCCAGAATGGCAACCCATTTCTTCTTGCCTTATGTACCATTAATATAGATGAGGACCTCTCAGAGAATTCTTTAAGGTGCATTGCGTACACGCAAAGATCATCACGCTTCTGGATTCCTCTTGAAGCCTCAATCAAATTTATCATTGATGGAATATTTCTTGCACCATGGAAGCAGGCGAGAATCCTCAGTTGTCTATTTGCATTTTTCCTCCCAATTGTTCTATATTTGTAGTCAGCTATGCTTCCCTTCCTTGCAGGCTTATACACGGCCATCACAAGAGGAGTGGTGATGAAGGTAGTGAAAACAGCCATAAGAACCATGATGGCGAAGGTCTGATCATTCAAAACCTGGAAATGCATATTTTTAATATTTCACGGTAATAGATAGGAAAGTGCACCTTATTAAACTGATTATATGGAACACTAAGAGCAAGAAAATTGAAATTACCTTTCTATCTTTGCCAATGTTCAGGACTATTAATTCAACTAGGCCTTTGCAATTCATTAAGAACCCCAGCACCAGAGCCTCGTTAAGAGGTAGTTTACAGAGAAGGGAAACAACAAAAGTCCCAAGAATCTTTCCAAAAGAAGCTGTAAATATAACAAAAGCCAGAAGACCCCATGATTGCAGCCCCTTTATGGTGGCTACATTAGTCTTCAATCCACTTGACACAAAATAGAGAGGGAGAAATAGACCAGACACAAGATCCTCTACTTTCTCCACAAGAGCACTGGCAAACGGTCCATCATTTGGGAGCAAAACTCCAACAACAAAAGCACCAAACATGGCATGGATTCCAATAGCATCTGTGACAAGCCCAGCAGCCAGAACAGCAGCTAATGTAGCACATATGTATACCTCTTCAACTGGTTCACCTTCATGGCATCGTTGGCTCACCCATTTGAAAATTGGAGGGACAATGATTATTGCACAAATGACAAAACCACACCCCGCTAAGAAGACCCACAATGACACAAGTGGAGATCGCTCATGGCCTGACAAGGCAACAGCCAGAGCAAGCAGAATCCAGGCAGCTATATCATTAATTGCTGCAGCTGACATAGCTGTTCTGCCAACGTTTGTGGTTAGAAGTTTTAACTCAGCCAAAATACGGGCCAATACAGGAAATGCAGTAATGGACAGAGCAACACCCATGAATACAAGAAATGCGGCACTATCTGAACCTTTGGCAATTGATTGTTTTAGAACAAATGATGAACCAATTCCTATTACAAAGGGTAGGCTTATTCCAGCCATAGCAATAGCAAGGACTCGGTTTCCAGATTGACGAAGAGATTTAAGATCTAACTCCAGGCCTGCTAAGAATAGAAAGAATATAAGGCCAATGTTTGCTAGAGTGTCTAATACTGTAATACTCCTGGGTGGGAAAACTGCCTGCATATAGCTTTTATTCCGTCCAAGAGCTGATGGACCAAGAAGTATCCCTCCCTGTCAATAGCAGTCATACACATTAAAACCATTGTACACATTTTGGCACCTGTAACATCTATCCTAACTTATACATTGTTTAAAATCATATTGCATTCTAAAACATAGATTTTACGTTAAATGTGAGACTCATTTAGAGTAGCGCAACACAGTGAAGTCTACAGACTATGAAATTTTATAAATATGGAACATGAAAAGTTCTGGTCACATGACAAATGCCTCATAACCTAGTAGCAATCCAACTTGGTTAAGAAGTAACTGATGCCAGGTTCAATCCCTACGAGTCATATTGCTCACTCTTAGCCCCAGTTGCTACGAACTGCTTGTAACCACTAAAATGAAGAAGAAAAACGAGATAACCACGTCTTACTAATAAGTAATATTTAATTTTCTTATTGAAAAAAAAAAGTTTAAATTAGGGGGAAGGCACACCACTTATAAAGTCAGGAAAGACAACCGTAGCAAGGATTCACAGTAAAATATAAATACACCTACCAACACAGAATAAATATGAGTTGAACCAAATCAGAGAACAAGATCGACCACATGCATCAATCCCCGTTAGCTATTAATTGTAGTACGAACTACAAAATATAAGCTAAGATAATTAGATCAATTAACACTATAGAAAATAAATTAACTTACAATAATCTCTGCAATAACTCTGGGTTGCCTTAAGGGTTTTAGAAGATATGCCAGTCCCCTTGAGACCACAAGAACAAGGCATATCTGCAAAATAGCTAGGGGAAGCGCAAAATCAAGAGGGTCGTCTCCCTGAAACACGCCATTTGATGTAGCTTTCATAGGCGCCGGGCAAGCATTTGCAGATGTAGAATTGGAAGCCATTCCAACAGTCCAAAATCCACAGCTAACGCGGATCCACCTAATTTTGAAGAAACAGGGATCTTAATCCTATCTTATGTAACTCTTTCATTGACATTAAAATATTTTTAAAAGACCAATCTGAGAACAAGATATGCCAATATTAAGAAAGGATGTTAAAAAACAGCAAAAAAAAAAACGATCCAGCCTAACCTCCAAGAAGCTACCACGTAAATCTCGCAATACAAGATATTCCGTAAAAAAAAAACAATAAAATCAAATAAAAAGAGTAATTATGGGGAGCACACTCCAAATCAGGGTAACAACTATTTTTTTCGAAGTCGGTACCTCTCCCACACAGTCAAAAAGAAGTCATTCTACCAGCAACTCAAACCAACGAATTGCAATATGCCTCGCTCTGTTCTCAAAATTTTATCAAGAGTCTTATGACCCCAAACCTTTTAATTAACAATATATAATAAACTTATGTAAACAGTAATCAATAATAAACATGTTTCGGCGTGGCGGAATTGAACAGAAACCAGTTAAAAAGAAGGCACAGCATTTACTTGCATGTTCAGCGCATAATTGGATTCTGAAAGCAAATAGATTATTACCTAAGAAACAGAGGAAGCAAATAAAAGAGAAGCACTGAAAAATCACCTGTCCAACCTGAATGGTTGGTGAAGGAAGAAGAAGAATCGGATTCACTTATTGGTTTTAATAGTCTTCAGATTTGATTCCTGGGAAGAAAAGAGATACTTACAGAAAAGGAAAGAAAAAATGTGGGTCCAGAATCCAAGAATGGACTTACCTGCAACTACGAAACAGAGCGCACCGCCTTCAACGCCAGATTGAAAACCACCATGTTCACCATACAAGGGCTTTTTATTTATGTGCATGATAACTTTGACCTTCTTATTCCAATGTTAATATTCATTCACAGGGCCCATCTGTATCTTTGACTTTTTGCACTGACTCACGTATCGTGTATGACTATATTTATGGAGACAACTGCAACTACAAGTATTATTTTTAGAGAATATCTTTGCATGATTATTAAAATAAAAACGTTATTAAATTATAAAAAATTAAAATAAAACAATTTTAGAATTGTATTATATTAATTAAATTTTATTATATTATTAATTAAATTAAAAAGTTTAAGAGTAAAATAATAAAATGAATTATGTTAATGAAAGTAAAATTACAAATTAATTGTATACATTAAAGTAGTTACAAAAATAGTTAGGAAGAATAATCTTTTCTTTATAGATAAAATATTGAGACTTTACTAATTTCTGATTATTATTTTTAATAATTATATCTGTAACACTAGTTAACAGATAAAATTCTTGTAAAATTGGTTAATTTGATTTTTAAAGATGGTTTGAAATTAAAACATTATATATATATATATATATATATATATATATATAATGTTCAGAATCTTAATGTACACACTGTCATTTAAAATACATTTAGTCCCACTCATTTTATATTATATGAAAAAAGAAGAATGAAAATAAGATTGTTTTTGAAAGTGAGTATTTAAAAATTAAATGGTGGATCTTGAACTGCGCAAAGTCCTGTTGTCCACTCCATAGATATCTACTTTAAAATTAATTATTTAATAAATTAAATACTGATGATGACTTTTTCATAGGAACCCCGCCACCTTCTATGCAAAATAAATAATTAGTATTAAAGCAGTGGCTGATGTCTATTAAAAAATATACTCTGTAATTATTTATTTCTTAGAAGGAATTCACAGCATGTCGTACTGTCATAGATTGAAACTTTAACGCTAAAATATTTGAAATAAAAAAAAACTATTATTTTTAAGGAAATAGTTAAAACATATTATCTAAAAAAAGAGTAAAATTAGCTTATTAAAAACAATAGAAAATATATATGACTATTACTGATATAATTTAAATATTGATAAGATTGTTAATTTCTACTATAATTACTTGAAATTCATAATAAATAAATATACTTCATATATAGATTTTGCAAAATGTTAAAAAAATATTCACCAAAAAGTTATTAATAGTCTATTATACTATTTTATTAAAAAATTATCTATAAATTAGAAAGAATATTCATAAAATATATTAGTGTTATTTATTTTATAATTTAAGTAATTGGTACAAGTATTTATTAGTATATATTTTTTCGAGTAACTTGTTTTGCCTTTACTTCTAACACGTTGACGTAAAAAGAAAAACCTTTTTCTGCTAGTTATGTGTCGGAAAAGATGTAAAAACCTTTTTTTTTTCAGCATTTGTTAATTAACTCATTCCTACCAAGAAATTGAATTACTTACCATTAGTAACAAATTTATCAAAATTATTAGTTTCTATTTACAAAAAAAAAAATCAAATTTCAATTAAAATATAAATATATTTCTATTTAAAGCGTAATGATATTAATTGTTTATATTTCTACTCTTAAAAGGTAATTTAATTAAGTTTAGGAAGAAATATGATGCATGTAATCATTTATCCAATGTAGTTTCTGTCCATCTGTTGCAAATAATAATAAATGTATTACTAATTAAAACAGGTTAATCAAATTAGTTTTATTGCTTGACATAATTAATTAAAAAAAATTCAACAAGAATTATATCTCCTTAAGCATTAACAATACAAATCCGTTTCTTTAAAGGAAGATAAAGTTACAATTTTTACGAAAACTGGTAATAACTATTGAAGTTGGGTAAAGTTCATTAATGTCATTTTAAACTTTTGTTTTACTATGAATAAAGCCACGTCGTAATTTATAAGACAAATTAGGTTAATAACAAAGCCGTTATAAAAACGTAATTAAAGAATTATATCTTTCAGTATGTTTTTAATTATCGTATTTTTAATATTTTATTTATTTACATTGTTAAAATATATTAAAAAATTATTTGAACCACTCATTAAACCTTTTGTTACATACATATAAACCATGCCAAGTATTTTCTATTCCTTAAATTAAGAAGATAAAACAACAATTTGGCATATTTATGTTACTTAACAAATCCCATGTAAATAAGATATTGACTTATTCAAAACATTAATATAAATTTTAACACTATTTTATCATTTCCTCGTTGCCCTTCTATAACTCTAATTTATATTTGATAAAACTTCAACAAACTTATTTGTTATTATCAAAATCATATTTCCAAGTTTCTCAAATATATTTATGTGCAGAGATTTTCTCAAATATATTTATATTTTTCCACTTTCAAATATGTAAAAGTAGGAGTGTAAATTGCATGTAGTTGGAATATATTAGTAATTACAATATATTAGTCATTACAAAACGAATTGAGTCTATCGGTTAGTTTGTTGACCCGACAAAATTTAATAGACTGGTTCGGAGTTTTAAATTTGTCAATTTTGATTTGTTAACTATTTTTTAAAAATAAAAAATTACTTAAAAATTATTTTTATGTATTAGAATATAAATATATAATAATATTATAACTCAAATTATTAATATTTATAAATTAATTTATAATTATTGATTATAGTAGAATAATATAATATAAGACTTTATAAAGCTCTTTAAGAAAGAGAGTTTTTATAATAAATACTTGATTACTTTATTATTAACAAAGAATAACTTTTTCTTTTTCTTTATCTGATTTCTAAAGTTTTTTTTTTTTAACTCTCTATTTATTATCTTTCTATCTAATCACTTTATTAAATAGAGTAACTTATTGTTTATTCTCTTAGAATAATTTGATCTTTGCCTAGTATGCATAGGCTATAAAGTTGTATGTATAGTTTAAGAGTTGTTGATAATTGTTTGTTTGATTAGAGGCATTGTGATACGATGAAATTATTAATTTGAGTTTTGTTTGTGTAAATATATATTATATTTTATGATTGATTTGTTTTAAATACTTTTTTTAGAATAAATTTAAATAGATAAATGAAATGGTGACCTGTATTCTATTATAAAAAATTGTTAAAAAATTTTGTTAAAATATCGTATCTTTCAACTAATAAGATAAAATAACAAATTTTCTATCCATGTTCTAAGTAACAACTTAACTTATTTAAAAAAATGGTGAATACATTTAAATATTTCCCCAACATATATATCTTACAAAGTTTAACATTACACTCAATGGCTATATTCTTATTATTCATCCTATCTTTAATTAATTTATACATTCATTTATTGTACTGCAGGAATACAGAAATCAAGGTGAGAGTTTACTCTTAGTTCCCTTTCACAGAGTGTCAGTTAGGTGTATTTTTTTTTTCAATTTTCTTTGATGAAGGTAGCCTGAGAGAATCATAAATCTCTGTTATTCAACTTTCTTCAACTTCCTGCACATAAATAAAATAAAAAAATTACACGAATTAGTGAAAATATAATTTTCGAATATTAGAATGAAAATTGTAGATTCCCTCGTTGAAAATAAAACTCTGTCTGATCAGTAATTTCTAGCAAGAAAAAAAGAAAAAACTGCAGCTGTTCATAGCTGCGGTTAATGACAATGGTTGAATTGGCCGGTGAGGTAGCTACAGAGGAGAGCATTGATGGATGATTTTTTGGGTAATAAATATAAGAAAGAGAGGTAAAAGTGGAAGGCAGACATGGCAGTAGAGAAGAAGGAGGGAGTGTAGTGTATTATTAAGGAGGCAACAAAAAGGGAAAGAAAATAATAAATGAAAAATAAAAAGGTTGGGGGGTGGATGAGAGAGAAGAAAGAAGGGAGGGGAAGACATAAATAAAGGAAGAGAGAGATGAAAAGCGAGGAAGAGGAAGCGGAAAAGGAGGAAAAATTAGGAGAAAAGTTGAGGAGAGGGGTTTTGGTAGGGAAAAGCAGGGGACCCTCTACTCCATTTCCCTCTTGGCTCTCCCTCACTCACACTAACAAACACATTCGGGACCATTCTGTTTCCGCTAGGAAGCTCGCCGCAGCGCTCTGGGAATTCAATCAATCTTTCCCACTCTTTCAAATGCATCGTTCTGCTGCTAATAACGCTCAGCCTTCTGCCGCCGCCGCCGCTCCCGATCCCAGACATCGCCGCCACCATTACATCCTCCATAAGGACAAGGCTCTCCACATCTCCAACTTCCTGGCCGATGCATCTCCCAGTTCCCCTGATCAGGTGCCGTCTGTTTTTTTCTTTCTGCTTTCCAACTTTTTCTTTTCAGCTCTCATCTTGTTTGTTTCGGTTTTTGTCTTTCGAGGGTTTGTGTATACTTAGCTACCAGGTTAGGCAGTAATACTAGTTTTCTTTTTTTTTCTTTTTAATTTCCCATTCAGTATCTATGTTGACTTGCCGTTTTTTTTATGTTGGTGACTTATCATCGTTATTATTGTTATTCCTGAAATGTTCTTTCAGCATCTGCAATTTGTTCTTTATTAAACAAAAATGTTTCCTCGCTGTCTGGTTTTTGTCTGGTTTCTGAAGGGCACAGTGAATCTAGTTTGAGTTGATTTTTATACACATGATTCGTTTTCCCATTTTATGCTTGTCCTTCCTGTTTACGGCCATTTTCCTTTTGAAATTTCTCTTTCCTTCCTTCGTTGTATTATGTATCTGTATGCGGTGGAATGATCTCTTTCTTATGGCCATAGTTCACTACCTGTTTTCAATTTCTTTTATTTTGTGGATGTTCATGTTTAGATCTTAGCGTCTATGAGCATCGAGACATGTTTAGTGTGAAGTCATGCACTGTATTTAACCTCGTGCCTGTAATGGAGGTAGAGATTCTCATAGACATTGTTAACGATTCCATAGAGACAAATCTAGATATCGTTTAAAATGATAATTTTCTGTTCTTTCATCAGCCGGCTAGCGCCAGCAGTTTGAGGAGGCATATTGCTGCATCCTTGATGCAGCAGCATCGAGCAATTGAGAGAAATAATCATGCACTGCAACCTTTATCTCCTGCAAGTTATGGTAGTTCCATGGAGGTAAGCATCAACCTTGACCCCAACCATGAACCTCCACCTTCTTTTTGTTTTCTAACGGGCAACACTTTTAGAGCATAAAATATCCTTCGAAGTAAACATGGTTTTTTTTTTTGTGTGTGGGACTTGCCATTTTGACACCTTATATAATGTGAGTGCATATATTTAAAATTTGATTAGGTCACGAGATTTCTCTTAGTTATGATCCATCAGCAGTGTATAGTGGAAGAGATAAAAAAATATTGGGAGTAACAAATTCCTGACATTAAGAAATTTGGTGAATGACTATTTTTGTCCACGATAAATAATGATATAACATACCATTAACAGCTCCGTTGTAGTATAGTTTTCTAATGATATAGCATACATTAACAGCTACGTTGTAGTATAGTTTGATGCCAAAATAATCGGTTAGAATAATATCTATAATAAAAGAATCGTAATAATAATGAACTTGCTTAAAGAATGAAATAATTTCAAAGTTTGAGTCACTTTTTTTTTTTGTTGATTTATTTTTTAATTACCTTCTTGTTCCAGAGTGTATTGTAAAATATTTGTTGCGAATACTAGGTTCATCCTTGATTGACTGTTTGATGCAAAGGTTGTTTATTGTTGGATGAATATCCCATATTTTATTGAATACTTTGCTTGTCCTTTCTTGGGTTGCAGATGACACCCTATAATCCTGGAGCCACTCCTTCTAGTTCCTTGGAATTTAAGGGAAGGATTGGTGAGCCACATTATAGTCTCAAAACATCTACGGAGCTTCTGAAAGTGCTAAACAGAATATGGAGCTTGGAAGAACAACATGCTTCTAACGTTTCATTGATAAAAGCATTAAAATCAGAGCTAGATCATGCGCGTATAAGGATCAAAGAGTTGCTTCGAGACCGACAAGCAGATCGACATGAGGTTGATGACCTGATGAAGCAAATTGCAGAGGATAAATTGGTTCGGAAGAGTAAGGAACAGGATCGACTCCACGCTGCCGTGCAATCTGTGAGGGATGAACTCGAGGATGAGAGGAAATTAAGGAAACGGTCAGAGAGCATACACCGGAAATTAGCTCGAGATCTTTCTGAAGTGAAGTCCTCTCTTTCTAGCGCTCTAAAAGAATTGGATCAAGAGAGAACAAGAAGAAAGCTATTGGAGGACCTCTGTGATGAATTTGCTAGGGGTATAAATGAATATGAACGAGAAGTGCATAGTCTGAATCACAAGTCTGATAAGGACTGGATTCAAAGGGCTGATCACGATCGTTTGATTCTTCACATATCTGAATCGTGGCTGGATGAACGAATGCAAATGCAGCTGGAAGCAGCTCAGAATGGTTTTATGGATAAATCCATAGTTGACAAACTAAGCCTTGAAATAGAGACTTTTCTTAGAGCTAAACAAAATAGTCGAAGTACAGAAAATATAGTGGTAAGGAATCGCCGTAATTCCTTGGAATCTGTACCACTGAACGATGCTGTCAGTGCACCGCAGGAGGCGGGTGATGACGACGATTCCGTGGGAAGTGATTCAAATTGTTTTGAGTTGAACAAGCCAAGCAACAAGGGATCTAAGGTACACGAAGAAGAGGCTGTCGACAAACATTTTGAGGAGACATTGAAAACCAACCACACGAAGAAAAAACCAATACCACGAGAGGGGTTAAAACATCGTAGCCCATCTAGCTTGCAAGTGAAGTTTGAAGAACAGATGGCGTGGGCCATGTCATCTGATTCACATAAGAAGTCCCAGTCAATTGATGCAGATCAGGGGAAGACCACAGACACCAAGGCAGTTGAAGGAACTTTATCTGAAAAGTGCGAACACTTTGAGATTAAAGAAGATGACGATTCTGAAAGAAAGATGAACCCCACTGAATTGCACAGCTCTAGTAAAAATCACATTATTGATAATCTGATAAGAGGTCAACTTATGGCATCTGAAGGTGGCAATATGCATGCTGAGAATAATTATGGCGAGGCTTCCTGCAGCAATGCTGGATGGAGGAATCAGGCAAGCCCTGTAAAGCAGTGGATGGCAAAACTTGGATCCCAAGACCTAGACATATCGGAGCCTTCCAAAGTGCCTTCAGGGTCAAAGGAGAACAATACTTTGAAGGCGAAGCTTCTTGAAGCTAGGTCCAAGGGGCAGCGATCTCGTTTAAAAGCCTTGAAAGGGTCCTTTTAGAGGTGGTTTAGCATAAACATTTAACATGTTGGAGAATTCAGGCTAAGGTAATAAGTCGGTGAAGAATTTGCATGCTGGTCATTGCACTTCCCTCGTCTTTTCCTTTCACGTGCAATTTTTGCATTGTTCATAATTTCATTTTGTATCTGTAACATAATTTCCTTTGGGGGTTTATTTTCTATATATTATTGTAGATGTTGTCATAGCCAAAAAAAGAATCAGGTCGACTTTTGAGTAGTGAAAAACAAATATACAATTTTGGATAGTTTTTTGTATTCTTCTCATTGTTATGACCCACTGCACCCAAATTTGAACCTGTGACGCGTTAGTAAGTTTAAACCACACATGGCAAAAAAAATTGTACTTATCAGTACCAACCATGAATTGGGGATTCATAAATATTGTTAATTCGTAACTATATATGTATTGACTTGGGCATCGCATCACTGATGTTAATTATTATGTTATTAAAATTAATTCCTTTTATATTGTTAAGTTTAATTTTTTGATACACTCAAAGTATTGTTAGAGATAGTTAAACTTATGAGATATACGATGGAAATATATTTTAAAACAATTTTACATATATTAATTGACAAAGAATAACGTAGAATAGAAGCTAATTATGTAATTAGATCGCAAATATGGAGGGTTTTTTTAGGTAACCGAAGAGGTTCCGTTCTGGTGATATCCGTGAATAAAAAGAAATAAATGGGCCAAATTTGGCAGGCCCGAACCTTGAAATCCAATTGAACGCACGTGTGTCTGCGAGGAAGAGCGAAACGCAGACGGCGTCCCTGATGGCCGCGTCGTTCAGGTGGATATTACAACTACACAGGGATGTTCCAAAAGCCGCACGCTTCTACTCCGAAGGCTTGGACTTCACCATCAACGTCTGCTCTCTCCGTTGGGCCGAACTTCAATCTGGATCTCTCAAGCTTGCCCTCATCCATTCTTCCCAGTACTTCTCTCTTCTCTTCTCTTCTCATGCCCTCCATGTGTTCGATGATTGTTCATTCCTAGTTGCCGTAGTTAGTGATGACCACAATGTGCATGGTTCTTTAATTAACTCTAACATGCTCGAGAAACCTACGAATAATAATTAGTCTATTGATTTGTTATTTTATTTTTTCTCTTGATTTTCGACGGTTTTACTGGTGGTCCAAATTATTTTTGTTTTGAAAGAAATGTTTGGTTTTGAATATTGGATGAAGTGGTGCGCAGCTGATTCACTTTCAATTTCACAGTGACCAAGCCACCGCGCAGAAAGGGTACTCCTCCCTTTTGTCATTTACGGTGACTGACATGAACAGTACAGTAAATAAATTAATGGCGTTAGGAGCTGAACTCGATGGGCCCATCAAATATGAGATCCATGGAAAGGTATTGTGATTCACTCATAGCTTTCATACATCTGTGGACTTGCCCAACGTCTGATGTGATTAACCTGTGATCAGGTTGCAGCTATGCGGTGTTTTGATGGACATGTCTTAGGCCTGTATGAACCTGTCTAAGATGCATAGCAGATTTAGTATCAATAATACCCTCTCTTGTCATGGTAACATTTTTTAGCCCGTCGTGATCTTGGAAAAGATAGGGTAAATATGTGATACCTTTTGTTTTATGGATTCCCTGGAATAATTGATAATGTTATCTTGTCGAGCCCAATAGCAGCAGCTGGATATGGCGTGTGAAGCAACAGACCTGTGAATAAGGTAAAATGATTACAAGATTGAAAAGAAGCTATTCAAATGCCTCCAAATTATCTGTCTTTTAGATGGTGTTTTTTGGCACCATCCATATATAACTGACAGGAAATCACCCCTTGATTTCTTTCTTTCTCTTTAAGGAAGACAGCTTCTCTTTCCTCCCTGTTGAATTTTGGTTGAATTATAATATCATGTCTTCTTCTTCTATCCCAGGATTGATTTTTATTTTGGTGAAACATTTAAACTTTCAAGCTTTCAATTATACCACTAATTGTAGCCTTCGACCATGCAATCATTCAATCATCCATGGAATATTTTTTTTTGCCCAAATCCCAATTGGATTAATGCATTTTTCTATTTCTCGTGTGCATACATGATATGGCGTCAGATAAAATTCTATTCCATCCATCACTTGAAAATATTATCCATATTTAGTATTTTCATGTGATACATGAAGGTGCTGTGTGATCTTACTTGAAACATGATGTTTTGTATCACTTGAAAAGATTCATATGTAGCACGGCCAAGGGACAGAGCAATAAATTTATGCAACTGTTGCACTTTCTTCCTTAAGCAAAAACTTAGGATCGCCAAGACAGAAAAACAAACAACTTTACGGGCACTAAAGAACTTACATTTGTTATAGAGCTGTTAAAGTAGTTATCCGGTCCACTCTGGGTTAGCCATTTTGTATGTTCACTCGACCTACACCAAATTTCAAATTCGTGAAATAATCATGAAAAATGTTGGTATATATAAAATAATATTATATTAATTGTAAATATTATATTAATATACATATTTATCATAAATACTAAGTGATAGTTTTAAATAATATTCAAATAAAATCTATATAATTTCAAATGTCAATCTGATATATTTATTTTAGAGCTTAAATTTGGAATATATTTTATTTTGGGAGAAGAGAAGTGAGGGAGAAAAGAGAAGAATGAAAATCTGAGAACCGTTTATATTTCTGGTATGCTATTTTTTTAGTGTTAGATTGCATCAAGGGATTATTTCTAAAATTACTTTTTTATCATGGATGGTGAATGAACTTGACTCACCATTAGCTCACTACGTTCTTGTTAAATCTTATTTAATTTGGACCTATATTTGTAATTTGCTTTAACCTAACCTTAAATCAATAATAAACTTGGCTGACTCGTACCCTTTGACCTGCGTAACTTGGTATGTGAAGTGTTTTTAGCTTATGCTTACACTGTAGCACAGGTAAAAGACCCTCCTCACTAGCAGAAAATTTTATATTACAGGGATTTTCATTCATTCGGTGGCACAGATGAGCCAAATTAGTAGTGCCAAACAAGGAATTCCCTTTTATATGTATAAAGATATCCTTGTAAAGGGACTATGTAACCATTAAAGGTGATTGATGTGTGTCCAAATAAATTAATATGAACTACATGTATGTTTACATTACATCATGTTACATCATCATGTGTCAGGTGTGAAAAACGAATGTTGATCCTTAAACCTATTGAGCTATGTGTTCACTTGATGTGGAAGCTAAGAAGAACCCTTCTACAACGAAATACTTGCTTTATTCCCTCCTAATATTCTGTATGCCTGTTGAAGATGACATTGTATCTTCTGTTGCGTTAGGAATGAAGCTTCTTTAACAGTGAAACCGGATTTTCAAATGTAATATTTGCACAAATAATTCCTTTTATTGTTTACTTTAAAATGTCTTCTTCTTTTTTTTATAAAAAAATCACTGCTTAAATTCTTTCACTTAATTTATTCTTTTTGTATTTAACAAAAAAAAGGTTAAAATCACCTTTTGTTTCAACTGTAAGTTTTATCTTTAAAACACTAGTAGACCATATCCATAGATCATAAAAACGAATAAGTAACTACCAATTAAAGTTTGAAACTTTTATTATAATTTTATTTTTAAAAAGTATATCAAAAAATGAAAAAAAAAATTAAACTATCTTTAATGTTCACTTTTAATCGAGACGAGACTATTATATATATAAAGGACATTTATCAAACACACCTTTATTGTTTTAGTGTTTAAATGTATAGAGAAAAATGGAGAAAAAAAAAAGTCGTTCACTAACATTTGTCTGGACTCCGCTTTAAATTTATATTTTTTTCTCATCGTATCTTTCCCTAAGCAGTCCGATGATGATTTGTGGGGTTGAGGTTTGATCATGCATTCGTTATAACATGGTCCACGAAGGTACGTTGTTTTCTTATTTCTTTCTCTTTATAAGTAAAAACCTGACCAAACATTTGTAAATCTGAACTACACAAAATGCTGTTTTTCTTTCAAACAATAAACAAACCAGAAGTTGCATACCGAACATATGCCTTGGTAGAAGCATCTTGAACATTGATTTGAGAGATAACCAATTAATTCCATTCACTAATTTTAGAAATTATATACCAAATCATGCATGTTCTCCACTATAGCAAAGAAAAGAAGGTGGTGATAATGTTACTTATTGTCAAATTGTAGCAGAATTACGTGGTACAAAACATGCAGTTTCAGCTCTGAGTTCTTAGCTCCTTGAGCCACCACCTGCTGTATCAGAGAATTAATGTTGTTTGGACTGGTTCCTAATATATTGTTTGTATATTATAGCACACAGATACGCAAGTGGAGGATGATGATTTTTTTATTTCCATATCTTGAGATGATGATGATGACGATGGAGAAGACTTTTATGATAATAACAAACAAATCCACTTCAATAACTCTTGATACCTTTTCCAGATGGGTTGGAAACATCTAGGCCCAGGAGAATAAAGGGAAATCAAACTTTACCTAAATTTAGTGCATTTCCAAACGCAATGCAAAATTCCATTGTCAAATCTCAAACACCACTCTCTATATTAAACTGTCCATGCTTCACCAAGTGATCAGCACTAAGAAATTCGGGTATTTGATTTTTCTTAAATTGCTTTTAATTAGTCTGACATGATAACTGATTGCCAATTAATGACAAACAACTTTAGTTAAATCTTGTGTTTGTTAAAGATGGAGCAGTTATATGGATAAAGTGATGTTAGATTCTGCATAATGGAAAATGACTACTGTTTCCTTTTTTCCAGATTAAGACACCCAATGCAGGAGTCTCAAACTCCACAGTCTCTGCTCTTGAGAAGAAAAAAAAGAAAGAAAACCTTCCGTTTCATTTTCTGAAACTACATTATCATTACAGTTAATCTTTATAAAATATACTTGCTGAATAAATCTCTGAAATTAAAATTGTATGCCAAATAGTTTGATACTTATAATTTTTCTAATCCTTTTGATTTGCATATTAAACAGAATATTTTTTTTCATAAAAATATAAACATTTTATTTCATAAATAAAATAAATAATCGAAAACACAAGGAACTTAGTACATGGAAAGTAATAATGAAACAATAACAATAACTTATGAACAACTGCAAATATTATTTCACTTAAATGAGATAGTTACAGAATGAGTACAGTCACTTACATTTATAATACATAAATCTAAAATTACAATTAGATTTCCGTCCTTCAATATCCCTCTTTGGAGTTTCACCGTGGGATTCATTCACCAAACAATGAAGTGCCATTAAATCTTTCATTGACGATTTTCTTTTACAACAGTTTATTGTGTCGGAGTCATGATTTGCATTACAGCTTCATCTGCATTCCACTTTTCAATTAAAGATTGAAAAACTTTCATGCACACCATAACCATAATCAAACCCAATTTAGTATATCAAATCAATCTTCACAACAACTTCTTTGAAAGTTTGTTTTGTAGCTCTATAAGGTAAAATTAAAATTAGAAAAAATAGAACAAAAAAACACCATATATTTTTATTTATTAAAATTATAAATATAAGTCTAAATTTCACACATTAACTAAAATTAAAAAAATTCAAAAAGGAAAAAAAAAACTTGTTATTGATAAGTATAATATGACTTTGTCCAAGAAATCTTTCTTGTTTATATATCTTTTTAACTGAGAAATGTTAATTCTTAGTGATAGAGTTAAACTTTCAATCTCTTTCATTTTTTTTTTAAATCTTTCAAATTAATTTTATATATTTTAAATGTTAGTGGAGGGAATTAAATCAACAATTTCTTTCATCTCCTTTTCCATCTTTATTAATAAACTAACCTTATAACTCCAATACATCTTCCTTGTAACATGAAACTCGGTACAAAAATGGCTTCAACCAGCTGAATTCTACTATCCTTAACCTGATATCAGTTATTTAAAATATCTATATCAACTATTACATAAAAGATTACCTTTAAAGCGATGTAGTTACTCACCTTGTGAAATTGAATTGAATCCAAAGGAAAAGAAGTATGTAATAAATTTAGCTTAATTTCTAGATAAAAACACAAAAGATGAAGAAAAAAAAGGGAGCTCCCTTCAGTCCAAATACATGAAGCATAAGATTCAATTTGTCTCCCGCATCATTCAGTCATTTACTGTGTGAGTGTTTCATTCACTCTATCAGCATTTGGATGAATGAGTCAGCAGCTAATTAAATCTTATTACCACATGTTAATGGACCGAAGAAAGCTCTCTCTTACCAACTTCTCTGCAAATCTTGTTCCAAACCTTTCATGCACTTCAAGACAAGACAATGACATGAGTGAGATGACAACCTTAATCTTACTACTGTCTGAGAAAAATGTTCACAGAGACACTCATGGAACAAAGCCCCTTTTATAAGTGGAAGCATTTGCATTATCACTTCATTTTTCAAACATCCTTTGAGTTTAATAAGTGCAAATATTCATGTGCTATTATTTAATTCAAAATTATGTATGTAAAGGACTTTTTAAAGTGAGTAATTTCATTGCATGTGTCTTAAATAGTTTTTGAATGATTATGTGAAATGCATATATTAGATGTTATAATATTGTCAGACACCTTTGTTTGCCCTTTTTTATGATGGAAAGGAAGATATTCGTATTCTGCTTGTTCTACCAATTGAGTTTTGTGCATCTTCAGTGTTGTCGTGTTATATATATATATATATATATATATATATATATATATATATATATATATATTGAGATAATAAAAACAAACAGATAGACCAATTATTTTTTAAATATTTAAAATTTTTGAATAAAAGTACATATTAAATTTGAAAACTTAATACTGATATAAGCTTTTTACTTTTTATGTGCCCGTCTTGTGATATATATTTTATTTGGAGTTGATTAATTTAAAAGATATGAATGAGATGAGAGATGAGAGATGAGAGATGAGATATTTCTTACCCTGTGAAAGACAATGGTTTCACAACACCAATTATACCCTTTCTATGTCTGCCATGTAACCATATGAAAACTCAAAAGTAACAGGGAATATTCAATTCTTCTATCAGAATATATTTAAGAATAATTTAATTTTTTTATGTAATCCTATTAGAAATCTTTTCGTTTATTAAATAAATAAAAATAATAACACGTATTCTGTATTTTTGACTTACTTTTTTTTACAGGACATTCACAGTAATTAATTTCAATTGTACAGGAACTTGGTACAAATGTCTTTTCTTGTGTTTAGAGGTTTACTGAACAATGGTGACCTGGGTTGAGGTGGCAATTTGGACGGATGAAAGAGTATGATCTTAACCGTTGAGATTTTTAGACCATTTTGAGAGGTTGCTTAGTTTTGCCTAGTTTTTTTTATGGTGTTCGAGTAAGCCGAGCTTTTGTTTTCTTCTTGATGTCTCGCAGAGGGCTTTTATGCCTCACTTGGACGACTTTTGTTGCCTCGCTCAAAGGGTTTATGTCGCTTGGGCTGCTTTTCTTGCTTTTGCAAGGCTTTGCTGTAGTAGTTAGTATAAAGGACAAAAGCAAATAATTAAACAGCATAAGGAATTTGAAGTAAGAATTCTAAGAATAGAATTATTTGTTCATCTCTTTCGATGTATTATTTTTGTGTCATTTTTAAACCTTTTTGTTAATGAACGTTTTTCCTTATTTTTGTCTCTTGTCTTGAAGTAACCTCAATTGTTTTTTGATTTCTAATCGGTAACCTAGATGTTATTCAATTGTTTATTTTATGCTTTCCTAAGTAATACTTGAATTGTGATATTTAAGTTCTATTCACCAATTTCATTGGCATTTGGGATGAGTTTCTGCACCATGTTCTCTCCATCTTTTTCATGTTCATCCCCATCTTTTTACATGTTGTCACTATAAACATGTAAGTTCCTCCATATCTTGCTTTAAGCTATCAGAAACCAACAGAAATATTTAGTTTTATACAAAAAAAAAGAGTCAAAGTCTACCTAAATCTGTATTTTCTACTATGCAACGACAAATAGTAAAATGCCTTCTGCAGACTGGTGCCGGTGCTGTGGCTGGGGCTGGGCAGTGGCTGGGGCTGAGGATGGGGCTGGGGCTGGGGCTGGGGCAGGGCTAGGCTGAGCTAGGGCTGGGCTAATAAAATGTGGAGAATGATGGGTCCTTCAATATCTGTCCTAAATGTTAACTATGAAGAATCATACCTTCTACCATTTGACCAAAGACTTTGATATCATGTGAAGGACTAATAACCTTCCCAGTACGAACCCACAAATGGTTTTGTATCTCTAAAATTGATAGCAAAGTCTCCCTGACACAGTGACTGAGTTTGATCCTTGACTCCCCTTCTTCAGAATTAGATTAAACTTCAGCACAAGGGAAATGGGTTCGTGCATAGATTTCAAGCCCGAAAGGCCTCTCTAGTGGAAGGCCTAAATGGTTGTGCTATAGATATAGAACCATTATTGAACATCTGCCCTATAACTGAGGCTATTGGGGGAATTGATCTCTGACAGAAATAAGTTTGAGTACTTCGAATAAATAGTAGTAGGATCAAACTGGTTTTCCATTCAATAGCATAACGTTTAAAAAGAAGGAATTATATTATGGCAAACCATTTTTGCACTCGATTATGATATTGGCCAATTGGCCTCTTCAATCCTCAGACTGTATTTACGGGTTCCTACCCAGTAGCTGAACCAGTGACAGATGATATTCCTTTATACAACTGAGTTTCCTCAGCATGGCCTTGGGCAACCTATTACATCTCAGATTAATCTCACCACTCCACTACTCTGTCTCATTCTATGTACTAAAATATTGCCCCTATCCACTCGAGTTCTATGTGATGGGCAACTCATTCCTAAAACATTGGCTTGTCTTCCAAACACATCATACTTCTACAGGACAACATGCAGAGAGATTTACACAGTCGCAAGTAAATCTGTTTGTGCACAAATCATGAAGCGTTTAGCAAAACAAGATAATATATAGACAATAGAAAAACATTTCATATATTCACAAAAACAATATGATAATCATCACATACCTGTCTAAAAATGGCATTAGTATGTAGTTAAGAACCAGAAAATCCATTTAGAGAGAGGATTAATCATGGAAGTGAACATGTCAAATCTACATGTTCTACGCCCTCAAATCAAATCAAACATACAGTTGCACGAATAGCACCAGCATTCTTCAATGCTGTTATTGAAGACTTCGTGCACCTTTGGCATTGTAGATATGGGCATTTAGGCTTTTAAGGCCTAAAAACTCTTCAACGGAGGAGAATGGTTGATGGGTTACCACAACTTATATCTCCGATAAAGTTATGCAGAGATTGTGTCAGAGGAAAACAACAAGAAGTTTTTCTAAAGAAAAGTACTTGGAGAGCAAAAAGAATTCTTCAAAAGCTGAGTATGGAATTTTTTACAGGAAGGATGGAGAAGATGAACTAGTTGCTTATACAGAGAGTGACTATGCCAGAGATTTGGAGGATGGAAAGAAACCTTCAGATTATCTATTTTTACAAAGTTCAGGCCCAACACCTTAGTCATAAAAAAACGGTAGTAAGTTTGTCTAGCAACGCAGTAGAGTTCATTGATGTAGTTTCATGTGCATGTATCGTTGAAGAGGGTACTTGGGAAATTGGGTCAAAATAAAAAAAAAGTCAATTTATTCGGTGTGACAGCAGTTCAACCATTAAACTTTCAAAAAATCCAATTATGCACAATAGAAGTACACATATAAATTAGTAACTCAATTGAAAATTATTTTAAATACTCAATATTTTTAAAAGATTAACAATGACTTGTTAAAAATATTCAAATGTATCTTATATACTTAAAACTTAATTAAATACTTTTTTTTCGTAGGAAAATGAAATTAACCATGATATATTTATTTTTACACGGTAAATTTTAGATCCCAATAAATTAGTTTTGGCGTCTTTTTAAAACTTTTGAAGAAAAATGATAGTGAATACACATATTGGAAATCAAATAATATATATAATAAAATAAGAAATATGAGAGGAAAAAAATGAAAAAGAAAATATATAATTAAAGTTATTTAATAGTTTAAACCAGTAAAGAAACATGATAAAAGCTCATCAATTAATTACGGGTTTGATAAGAATCTATTAACAAATCATTGTAAGGAATGGTAATGTAATAAATTTAGTCTCTATAAAGTAAAAAAATATATTTTTTATAAATAAAAGAAATAAAGGTGTCTCGCTCGGCCTGTGTTTTCTTGTTTGTGAAGGTTTTGTTGTAGTAGTTAGTAGAAAGGAGATAAGCAAATAATTTAACAACATAAGGGATTTGAAATAAGAATAATAAGGATAAACTTTTTGTTTATCTCTTGTTATGTGTTATATTTAAGTCTTTCACTAAGGATGTTTGTTATCGTGGGTGTGGGGTTTATGATTGTAGTAAAACATATATAGAGTATTTTAGTGAAATTTATCTGAGTTATTATGTACAAACTCCAAGTCGCAGGAACAAGTATTTGTCATAGTATTTGTAAAGATTATTCTCATGTTAAGTTAGTAATTTAGTTGATCAGTTATCATATTAAAATTTTAAATTCATAATAAAAATAATTATTTATCTTCTTGAGGTTACCCAACCCTTGGTTACTGAGGTTACATTATTAGACTGTATTTTCCCCCTTGCATTGGTCATTGAATCCAGCGGCATTTTGATACCTCCTTCCAGACCTGAAACCAAAAGAACAGTTTCATTGCATGAACCCTGAAATTAGAAGCGGTTATAACGTCGTTTTCACATTTCAAACTCGAAAGATCAAGCCCCCAACCAAACGGTTACATTCGTTTCTTAAACAATGATTTATATTCTCTCTCCCTGGATCTGACATTTGGATGATAATTTCAACAAACAAGAAATGCGTAGCCGGGGATCGCAGAACCGGCTTTCTGGTAACTCTTTTGGATCACGTGTTTCTGCGCTCATGCTAGCCATGGTTGCTACCATGGCTACCATTTACGTTGCCGCCAGGTTAGTTAGTTAGTAAGTTTTTATAATTGTTATTTTAAGTTTTCTTCTCCTTATTCATCATCTGTCTTTTAAACTTCTATTGTGGATTGCGTTTCGAGTTTTTGATGTATTGAACGATACGCAGGCTATTTCAGGAGGCGGAAAGTAGGGCTTATTTAATCGAAGAGCTTGAAAAAAGAACTGGTCAGGTATGGTGTTAATTTTCTTCATTGAAGTTTGCAAAGGCCTGTCGTACATTTTACACTGGAATGTTCTTTTATGATTGAGTGTGTGCTGTACCATTGTACCATGCCTTTTTTGGTGTGTGGATGCGATTGGTGGTGTTTCCCTTTTTAATTTTTAGTTGTCGTCTTAGGATTTCAATGAGGCTGTATAGTTCATCCGATTTCAGGGTCAATCTGCCGTTTCTCTTGATGATACACTGAAAGTTATAGCCTGCAGGTAATTTTCTTATTTTGATTATTGAATTTGAATTTTGGCTACCAATAATCTCTCCCTGAGACTGCTGTTCGCTTATTTTTAGGGAACAAAGTAAGAAGTTGTCTGTCCTTGAGAACGAACTAGCTGCGGCTAGACAGGAAGGTTTTGTTCCAAAGCGCTTGCAAGGAAATAACGAGAAGCATCCTACAAAGAAAGTACTTTTAGTAGTTGGAGTGATGACAACCTTTGGTCGGAGAAAAAACCGAGATGCAATCCGTAAGGCTTGGATGCCAGCAGGTTGTTGTTTTGATTTCCTTTTACATGATTCTGCATATTGGCATTCTCAGCTTTATTCCGTGGAACACTCTGTGTGCCAAATAAATTCATTGTAGACTTCAATTTTTGTAGTTTGGTTTCCGCATTCTATGATCATGAGCTACTGCTGAATATCAGGCATGCTGTTATTGTTTTTGGTCTTTCTTCAGTTTTATCATTTCCAATATTATTACTGAATGCAATATGAGTCATATGACATTCAACTGGGAAAAATAAATAACTTATGAAGCCAGAACTCAAAAGTTTGACAGCAGGTGTTGATCACTTTTCAGTTTCAAGCAATATACTATTCTCTAACAACCTATTTTTATCACTTCTGTGGTTTTATAATTTATTTTGGTTCATAAATGTCAGCATGTTTAGATCCTTGCTCAGGCAGTCACATTAATAATTTTTTTTTTTTGTTTTTTTAATTCTCTACTATAACTATGGCTCTGTTTTTAATCTTTCAAATTATATTAATGTAGTCTGTAAAAGCCTTGCCAAAGCTCATTGATACCCTATTTGCTGCAGGTATAGCTAGGAGAGAACTGGTTGATAAGAAAGGAATCGTTGTCCGATTTGTAATAGGAAGAAGGTACATATTTGGTGGTTCAAATTCAATTTTTGCAAATGATTGACTTTTAACATTTTGATGCAGTGCAAACGACGGAGACAGTTTGGACAAAGAAATTAAAGCAGAAAGCAGTCACACCAATGATTTCGTCATTCTTGTATGTTACCTTTCATGATGATAATTTCATTCGAGCAATATTTGATGAAAATTACAGATATTATAACTTTCCCGGTGTTACTGAATGCGCGCATTTGGCACATGCATTTTAGATATGCTTTGTATTGTAAAGGGCTTGGTCTAAAACTATGGCTTCAAACTTCTTTTAAATTCAAAATTTTGAAGTATAGTTAACAAAGTCTTTGGCCAACTTTTGTTCTTACTCCTTGTTTGTGGACTATTGAGGCATGACGTGATAACATATAATTTAATACACGTGACAAGTAAATATGATTATGTCATATAGCTTTATTTACTTCACAGGATAATCAAGTGGAGGCCCCTGAAGAAAAAGTAAAAAAGATAAAATCATTCTTCATTTATGCAATAGGCAAATGGGATGCTGAATTTTATGCTAAGGTCAATGATGATGTCTATCTTAATCTCGGTATGTGGTCCTTAATTCTGTCTGGCAATGAAAAATATAATACATCATGCATCTCATGCACACACATAAAAAGCTGTTTTTAATAATTAGAATATATCAAATGCAATATTCTACAGTTTGCGCTATAGCTCCCTTGCAGAACTTACCATTCATGAAAATCAAACTACAGAAAATATTGGTACTGATAATTTGATGATGAGCGGAAACCCCACCGGTGTGGTTATATAAATTTCTTGAATTCCTAGATAGTTGTGAAGATTCAGAAGTGATAAAGCCAGTTGCATTTAGTATTTTTAGCTGTTGTAGGTTCTTTGCCGTGTCACTGTGTGAAATAATTTCTTTTACAGATTCCCTTGGAGGAGTGCTAGCTTCTCATTTGGACAAGCCCCGTGTGTATATTGGTTGCATGAAATCAGGCAAAGTTTTCTCTGAGCAGTGAGTATAATGCTTCATTCGGAAATAAGAACAGTTTATTATGGTATTAGAATTTCTTCCCTTTTGTCATTCTCTCTGAATCATATGTTTTATAGGACACATAAATGGCATGAGCCAGACTGGTGGAAATTTGGTGATGGAAAATCGTGAGTAATACATACTTAAGTGTTAGTTTTATTTATTTCCTTTTCTTACGAGATATTGATTTTGATACAAGGCTAAAAGTTCTCTGTAGGATATTATGGTTTTTGGAAGAAATTGACAGTTGTTCTTAGTTCCTGTCTATATAATGCTACCGCATTTTCTTTTCAGAAAAATTTAATCTATCTACTGGTACCTTATCAAAAGATGTTTACCAGTGATAAGGATTCTGAGCTCATGCAGCAGTAGAATTTTGATCAATAATGATAAATAAACTTGTTTTTTATGTATGGAAATTAGGCATTGACAGTTTCCACTGAGAATGATGCGTGTAAGTTTCAAACAACCCTCCAACATCATGCGTCAGTTGGATGAATGGAATTTTCTTAAAGATTTTCCTCGAGATAGTTTTGTATATTTAAAATATAAGTAAAATAACCTAATGAATTAGTGTAGTGATTGGACACTCTGCGTTCACATGATATGTCGCAAGGAAACCATATTAGATTTCCACCATCTGTTAAAACTCGTTGGACGAGTAACAATTACAGTGTTGCAAAAAGGATTAGACTTTGGTCTAATGAGTCAGAAGAAACTCATGACGAGGAAAAAGAGATATAAGTAAAATAGTTATAATGATTAAATTTTTTTAGAAAAAGGAAAACCATAAAAACCTGTCGAAGAACTTTCCTCAGCTTTTATAAGAAAAAATGACAGAAAATAGTTCCTTAAAAAGCTTATCCAAGATTACCAGTAAAATATACTGTCCAAATCATGGTATTAGATCCATAAATTGTTTTTCTCTCATCCTTTTCTTGTACTTTCTTTGTTGACATTGATATCCATGCTTGTTTGATTCAGATACTTTAGACATGCTTCAGGTGAGGTCTATGTCATTTCAAAATCATTGGCTCAGTTTATTTCAATAAACAGGTATAGTTTTCATTTGTGTGTCTGTAATAATGACCTGAGTGCGTCTTTGAATTAGATTCAATTCTTTCATGATTAATTCAAATTTTCAAGTTGAAAGCCAAATCAGCAAATAGTTTGTTCCAGATTTTCAATTTTTGGATATGATTTTAGTCTGGTCGATATCCAAACATGAAGTAAGAATGTTGTATCAATTTGGGATGTTTACTTCGCAGTTTTATGCTCCGTACGTATGTACATGATGATGTAAGCATTGGATCTTGGTTTATTGGGCTTGATGTACAGCACATTGATGAAACAAAACTTTGCTGCTCCACCTGGTCCCCTGGTAAATTTCTTGCTACCCTTTGTCTTATACATAGACATCGTATAGTATCAATAACGAGTAATATTACACAAATTGGTCTAGTTGTTCCAGGCTTTATCATAAGTAGCGGGCTTTTAAGGCGGACGGGATAAGTGTAACAAACAGTGTATTCTTTTTTCTTAAAAAAGGAGATTTAACATAAGTGCACACACAAAATGTGATGATGGATTTAACTATTGTTTATTGTTTTCTTCCCATCTTTCAGGGGCAATTTGTGTGGTAGTATGACGACTTCCAACTGACAAATAGAGTGTCTATAGCTGTTCCATCCTCTATCATCATTTTTGTCTCAGGTGATTTCATTATGATGATTTCAAGCAGCTGTTGATTCTTCCATTTGAATGATGGACTGTTTATTTGTAGTATGCCTGGGACATGAGGTACCAGCATGCTCTTCATAATGGTCTAAGGTATTGAGAAATTGGCCATGTTTGTTTTATTTTGAGAAACTGTTCCTTCTCCATTTAATCGTGTAATATAAATAGCTCTTGTCCATCCTTGTTAAACTTAACACACCATATGGGAAAAATGAAAGAAAGTATAGCAACTTAATTGTAAGATTTTTTTTAATTAGACTTGAGACATACATGTTGAATCCACACTTGATTTTAGGGTTGGTAGTAAGTAGATTAGACAATTTGTGATGCATATATACAGCATCATGCATTCAGCCTCTTGCCTAGTTCATTTATTTCTTCTTTGAATAATGTTAATATTATTTAAGACATTGTCATGTTCCTTTTCGGTTTTGAGTATAATTGAGCTATGATGTAAATTATTGTTCAACTTATTCCTTTTATACCTTACTATTTGAAGCAGTACTCCTTTTATGCATGTAGTGTGTTGTGTACTCACACAGAATTAGTCAACCACCGAATTATCTTGCATCGTCTCAAGCTGAGATTTTGTGGCTATTTTGTGGGTTAATTTCAAGCCAAGAATGTGTGAATATTTTTATTTTTTACTTTTGAAAAAATAACTTACAAAACTAGACGCGGGTTGGATGAACATTATTTATGCTTAGACTTGGATGTGAGTGGAGATACATTAACTTGATATACACTTATTCAAAGTAAAAAATGTTACACTCTCATTCAATGAATATTGATTATAAAAGAAAATTATTACTTTTGTAATTAAATATAGACGAGAAAGTACATCCTTTAGGGCGTACAATAAAGTAATTGTCTTATGTTTTGACACCTTCAGGATATCACTCATTCATTTAACGAATCCCATGTCTTTAATTGTTGAACACCTGCCCTTTATTGAAATTATTTTTCATAATACTATAAGTTAATTTATGTGATAAATTTGTTATTATTTAAAAGTGGTTTATTTTTTATTAGAAACTTTGAAGTTTTTATTTATTTAAACTCATTATGAAGATAACAATATACTGGATAAGATTTGTTGAATCAAATTTCTTAACAAAATGTATTGTTAACAATAACCAATAAATATAATTAAATTATAAGATAAATGTCATAAAAATATATTTAACTGAAGTTTGTAGAAAATAACTCAACTATGCTTATGTTAAAAAATAAATAATGTTGCAAAATATTTAAATATTTATCATTTGAGTTCGATTCAGATAATTTTTTTTATTTATAAGTCAAATGATGCCCTTATAAAATAATAAGTTATTATTTTGTACAAGGATCTTTAATTAGGTTTTTAGACAAAAAAAAATTCAAACTGGAAAATTATAAAAATTATGTGTTCGGAATGAAAATAAAATAAAAGTTAAACTAGAGCAAAGTGATTATTGTAATTTTGTTTAGATTAATTATGCCATTTTATTGAAAATTTTAAATATTTATTAGACCATTAATAAATATTTTGTTTTTTTCAATAATTTGTTTGTATGTATTAGCATTTTTTTTCAAATTAACTAGAATAAAATATAAAACACAATTAGTATATATGTTTTTACAATAAGGAAAGAATAAAGAATAAGTGTAGTTTGATTATATTTATATATTATGGTATAAATACTAACAGTAACAAATTTTGTGTGTACATATATATGTAATATTTTGGAGTGATAAAATGGATTAATTCAAATTTGATATTGGTTTGTCAAAATTGAGGTGGGTTGGACTAACCTGCTAATTGAAAACGAATTAAATTTTATAATCTGATCCGTTCATGGTTTGATCCAATTGTTTTTTTTTTTCTATCATCGAAAGTTTAATATGATATGAAATGGGTTAAATTTTTTTATTTTTTACATGAAAAGGGAAAAGGGAAAAAGGACTGATGACGGGTGGTTGAATTGGAAGAACTGAAATGGATCGTTGCGCAGGTTAATTCAAATATTGGTCAAGTAATATCAATCAAACCTCAGTCGTGTTCTCAAACTTTGTTAATATGAAGTTGCGGCATGGATTCCAATTTGTTTTTAGTGAAACTGGCTCGACTGACTTGACAGATCAAGTTAATTTGAGCTCCAGAATTGAAAATGCTATCTTTAGGCCATTTTTTTTGCCGAGGTAGCATATCAAACTTAGTCATTTTTGTCCTCAAACAACACTTCTTATAAAATAAAAAAGTTAAAATTAATTTATTTTACTTTATTATAATAAAAATATAGTTTTTTAGAAAAATAATAACAAAATTATTCCTTATATTAGAAATAAATATTCAAAACACATTATTATACTAGATATACTTAAATATTAAATATTTTTATTTTTTACTTTTTAATCTATCTTTGGTTGTTACTTACTTCATGTCATTTCACAAACATTATGTGATTAATTGTACTTAAGTTTTATTAATCTTTTATTTAAATATTATAATAGTGTAACTGAAATTAGAAATAAAGTATATTAAAATATTTATAAAAATATTATCAAAAGAAATAAAAATAATAAAAAAAGTATTGTTATTTCAGAATATAAAAAAACAATGTTTTTTTTTTTTAATTTATGAGAAGATGATAAACAAATCTGAAATTTTGTAATTCGTTGAATCTCAACAGTGAAATTTTGTAATTCGTTAGTTAGTTGAGGTTTTGGGTTTTAGATTCCCAGAAAATACTATAAAGTTTCTTATTTCACCATTTTCATCACGTTAATTTTCCTTATTAGCTCATACATACATATAGTTTCTTGTTTCACCAAGAAATTCGAAATGAAGGCTTCAGCTTCTACTTTTGGATCAGGTAAAAGACCACCACCATCACCACAGAAATCAGCTTCTACTTCTGGAGCAGGTAAGAGACTACCACCACCACCATCACCACAGAAACCTGATAAGAATCCTCTTCAATCTGTCGAAATAGTCAAAGACAAGAATGGAATACCCCAACTCATTCTCCGAAATAATGATGCTTCTGCAACTGTTAGTTTGTTAGGAGCTCAAGTTATTTCTTGGAAAACGAAAGTAACCGGAGAGTTACTCTTTTTAAGCAAGAAAGTACTTATCTCATCTCTGTCTTAGTCAATGTATTTCATATTTTAAGATTCTTGAATTTATTTTTGAATTCTTCTATTTGTTAATTCTTTTTTATTTTAATAGGCAATCTTTAATCCTCCCAATGCTGTGAGAGGAGGAATTCCAATCTGTTTTCCAGAAGTATGAATAATTTCTTTTAAATTTTAATCAATATTGTACAATGCTACGTTGACTTGTGCATAAAATAAAAATTGGTGTGATTTTTGTGTAGTTCAAAAACAGAGAAACAGGGGAGGATCATGGATTTGCCAGAAAGAGGATCTGGGTTATCGAAGAAAATCCTCCACACCTTTCAGGTGATTTCAAGGAAAAAGTGTACGTTGATTTGTTGCTAAAATCATCCAAAGAAGATGCCAAAATATGGCCACATAGGTACCCAAATGTACATTTAACATTTCCCCACAGACCAAAAAATTGTCATCTGACTGTAATATATTCCTTTATAATTTCAAGTTCTGAATATCACTTTACATTATCCTATTCAGCTTCGAGTTTCGCCTAAGAATTTCTTTGACAGCAATGGGCATTCTGGATTTGACATCACGCATCAGAAATGTGGATAGAAAGAATTTCAGTTTCTGCATGGTCTATCATACATATTTGTCAGTCTCCGATATTTGGTGAGTATAATTTGTAAATATTTCTGAGCATATATTTTGATAAAATGAAATAAACTAGTTACTAGTTAATTGTTGACAGGGAGGTGAGGATAGAAGGGTTGGAAACTCAATACTATCTCGACAACCTATTGCAGAAACAACGGTTTACAGAACAGGGAGCTTCTTTGACATTTGAATCAGAAGTTGATAGGATTTATACTGATTGTAACAATGTGGTTGCTGTTCGGGATCATTACAAAAAGAGAACAGTTATAATAAGAAAGGATGGACTTCCTGATATTGGTGAGGTTTTTTTTACAACCTAAAAAATAACTAATGTACTTTTTTTTACACAAACTAACAAATCATGTCACATTTTGTTATTGAACAGTTGTTTGGAATCCTTGGATTAAGAAGTCGAAGTCCATAGCAGATTTAGGGGATAAAGAGTACCAGCAAATGCTCTGCGTTGATGGTGCAGCAGTTGAAAACCCAATCACCTTGAAGCCTGGTGAAGAATGGAAAGGCTGCTTAGAACTGTCAATTCTTCTATCTTCTTGATCATGTGCTGTGATTTTATGTGCAGACTAAAAATCAAAATATGATAATTAGGATCAATTCGAATAGTTATATCCAAGTACGCGTTATAGGTAAAAATACAATCCTAAACTCCTTCTAATGCACCTCCTTTTACTATATTTAAGCAAAATATATATATACACACACATAAAATATCAGAAAATTTTGAATTAATGTTATTATTATAAAAATATCTTAAAGTGTGAATTAGAAGACCATATATAAATAAAAATAGTTTAGAAAAGGTAATTTATTTTTTTATGAGATTTCAGTAAATAGAGCAACTTAGACTTGCAACAGAACAGTTAAAAACAACATTCATCTCTAGCACAGTTTTGTTTTGCATCTTTTCACAGAAATAGTCTCTGCCAAAAATGGCAATGTGATTTCCATTGCTTTCACTGTGAGCTCTGCATTGGATGCTGCACCTTTTACCAATCACGAATCATCACTGCTACGTTTTTTTTTTCTTTCTCTCATTTTCGGTACACCACTTTTGGAAATGCCAATGCCAATGCCAATGCCTCTAAAGGATGACTTTTGAGGAACAATAAGACAAAACAGAAAGTAAACATAATACTGCCTCCTACTTCCTTTCCATTCTAATAAATATTACCATTTTCGTTACAAAATAATAATAGTAACCCTTTCGCCCTTTCTGTCATTCACAAAGAAAAAAAGATAGAAAAAAAACATTAAAATTTACAGCTGAACATATTATGGACCACCTCATTTGACTTAACGAATAGAACCTGGCAGTATCTGCAGGCACATTTTTCAGTGCAAGTTTCTCAGTGTCCGCTTCTGATTTAGTTCTTTTCCCTCTCTTTTTTTCTACGACATTGGAGGTAAGCTGTTGGTGTCTTTGTCTGCCAAAAGCACCCCTGTAGTGGTTGGTCTGAGCGTCAGAATTTCACCACCACCTGGTTCTCTGCCGGAAGATGCAACGCATTTTCTGTTTGGTGTCTCTGGTTTCTCTGTTTTCCCTCTTTCTGTCCCGACCCAATGCAGAACCCACAGAAGACAAGCAAGCACTGCTTCATTTAGTTGAAAAGTTGGCTCCTTCAAGACCCCTCAATTGGAACGCAACCTCTTCTCCTTGTACCTCTTGGACCGGTGTAACCTGCAACTCCGACCACTCGCGAGTTATAGCCATTCACTTGCCAGGCTTTGGCTTTCACGGAACCATTCCTCCCAATACGTTAAGCCGCATTACATGCTTGCAGACACTCAGTCTCAGATCTAACTCCATAACTGGTCCTCTCCCTTCTGATCTCTCCAACCTCTCAGACCTTTCCTTTCTCTACCTTCAGTTCAACAATTTCTCTGGTCCCTTACCTGACTTCTCTGTCTGGAGTAACCTCTCTGTTGTCGACCTCTCCAATAACTGTTTCACCGGCACCATTCCTCTCTCCCTCTCCAATTTGACTCACCTAACTGCCATCAATCTCGCCAACAACTCGCTTTCTGGCCAAATCCCTCTTTCTCTCCACAAGTTTCCAGACTCTGCTTTCGTGGGAAACAATGTCTCTCTCCAGACAGTTTCACATTCCAAATCTGCCAAACACGGTGAAACGGCGCTGTTTTGGGTTGTTATTGCTGCTGCTTCTGTTGCTCTTGCAGCTTTCTTTGTTTTTATCTTTGTGTGCTGGTCCAGAAAGAAGAAAGGGGATTCCTTTACTCGGAAGATGCTGAAGGGAGATATGTCTCCGGAAAAAGTAGTTTCCAGGGACCTTGATGCGAATAATAAGATCTTTTTCTTTGAGGGGTGTAGCTATGCGTTTGACTTGGAGGATTTGTTGAGGGCTTCTGCTGAGGTACTTGGGAAGGGGACGTTTGGTGCTGCATATAAGGCTGCATTGGAGGATGCTACCACTGTTGTTGTGAAGAGGTTGAAGGAAGTGGCTGTTGGAAAGAGGGACTTTGAGCAGCACATGGAGGTTGTGGGGAATCTCAAACATGAGAATGTGGTTCAGCTAAAGGGGTATTACTATTCCAAAGATGAGAAACTCATGGTCTATGATTACTACACTCAAGGGAGCCTCTCTACTTTGTTGCATGGTATGTACCTTAATTTTGTTTTCCTTCGTTTTCATGTTAATGTCCATGCGCACTTACTTTAGAATCTTTCGCTTTCTGGGTACCTGGATATCGTTGTTGTATCTTAGATTTTTATTCGGAGGAAAGGCTCCCAGCATATTTGGTATGTTAGATGTTAAAATTTTGTCTCTGGATAAGCTTGATCCGACTCTCAACTCAGCTACATACATTGCAAAATTGAATGGATAGCATAAGTTTGAAATATAGCTTTTGATTGCACTCGTTCTAAAGACAAACAGATCTTGGCGTTCACTTACAGTGGAGAAATTATTATATTGTCCATGTCACATTGGTCCTGCCCAAATCCATTTCCACGTTGTTGTTAATTCTTCCTTGTTGTAAATTGAAAATCTTAGTTATATGACAATCAACATTAGTTGGATTATCATGTAATAATTTCTTACAGTTGGTATTGTATGCTTAAGTCCAGTGTTTCTTTCTATATGAACAATTTTTATTTGAAACATGTGCCTTGTTCTGAAATTTTATGTTACATACAGCACAACCAAATTATTGAAACATTTACTATGACTGACAAATAATGCTTTGAGTTTTTCAGGTAAAAGAGGAGAGGATAGGGTGCCTTTAGATTGGGAGAGTAGAATGAAAATTGCTTTGGGTGCTGCACGAGGCCTTACTCGCATCCATTGCGAGAATGGGGGGAAGCTTGTGCATGGCAACATCAGATCCTCAAATATCTTTGTGAATACTACACAATATGGTTGCATATCTGATCTTGGCCTGGCAACCATCATGAGTTCAGTTGCCATACCCATCTCACGAGCCGCTGGTTACAGAGCACCAGAAGTCACAGACACTAGAAAAGCAACGCAACCTGCTGATGTTTACAGTTTTGGTGTGGTGTTGCTGGAGATACTCACTGGGAAATCCCCCGTGTACACCAGTGGTGGCGACGAGATTGTGCACTTGGTGAGATGGGTTCATTCGGTTGTCAGAGAGGAGTGGACAGCAGAAGTGTTCGACTTGGAGCTGATCAGATATCCCAACATAGAGGAAGAGATGGTTGAAATGTTACAGATAGCCATGTCTTGCGTGGTGAGGGTTCCTGATCAGAGGCCTAAGATGTCGGAAATTGTAAAAATGATAGAAAATGTGAGGCAGATTGATATAGCCATCATATCATGACTCAGCAACCATCATCTGAGAACTAAGCCAAATGTGCAACACAGACCCCTTTAACCACTTAGAATCAATTCCCTCTGCGTGATATTTGATAATTCACTCCTTTTCTATCTCTACACCGAAAAACAAATCAATGATCTGCTTCTAGTTGATTTGAGTGTATTTGAAAATGTTTTGTTCCAAATTCTGAACAACCCTAGTAATTATTTCTCAGCACATTTGCTTCTATCAGGCAAAAGCCAAACTAATTTAACTGATTTCTTTATGGTCGTAATTTTAATGTTTGGGGGAAAGAAGCACCAGATGATTATGCAATTCGGTGGTTGCTTGTCTTTGTAGCTGATAACTGATATGAAACATTTCATTTGTTTTGTTGTGCTTTTGTTTTAGTTTCATGTATGGAAACTGCTCTTGTTTGTTTGATTCTTCCGTGCCATTTTCGTCTATTTATCTGTAATTTTTCATTTTGACATTATATCACTTATGAACCTTTTCCATTTGTGAAGGCTTCAAAAGTGCCCATTTGCGTGTGCAAGAACCTAATTCTTTCTTTAAAGTGGTTTTTTAAAGGTGCTGTGTTCACCAAGTGACAAGTTTCAAACTGAAGAAAGTAATGGACCGTAAACTTCTCAATTGGGCCTGCCTCGGAGTCCAGTGTTTTTGCTGTCTCTCAAGGCCCAAAGTAGAAAAGTTTCATTTTTTTTTAATTTTGTACCTTACCACAAAACTGAGGCCATCGAATGAAAGCCTCCAATTGAAAATGTTACTAACCAAATGGCCCATTTAATTTTTTGTTTAGGTGGAATAGTATATAATATAGACAAAATTATCTAACTGTACACTTAATAGAAATCTTGTTTAAAAGTTTTTTTCTCATTTAAAAAATAAAGAACTATATATTTTAAATGACCCATTGTATATTTATTGAGAAAGTGCCCATATTTATTTACATGTAAGAGTTTTTTAACATGGTTGAATTCCTTAAAATTTGTTTATACATAAGTCTATTAAACATAATTTTTTTATAAATAATCATTTAATAATCTAGTCTTTGAAAAAAAAAATGTGTAAAGACAAAGAAATTAATATGGGAAACTTTACAACTTAATTTCAATTTAAAATGTCAACTTAATTCTTAAATAAAAACAACAAATTTAACGTAATTACAACTCTTTTTACCTGTATTTTAGTTACTTTCATATTTAGAGTTTGAAAATATTGTTCAACAAAACCGAAATCCACACACAGAAACGCAACCTCTAAAGAAACATCAAAGTAATGAAACTATTTGTGTAACTAATTGAAATACTTCATATATTATATAGTATTTCAAAAATAACAATATAAAAAGATTAATACGCTGAATATATAAGTTACATTCATATAAGGTTAGTCAAAATTCAAAATCATCTTAAAATAAAAAAATTAACTTATATATTCAGCTCTAACTTATATATTCAGTTATCATTTACGAGTCTTTTAAATCTTAGTAATATATATATATATATATATATATATATATATATATATATATATAATATTTTATATATTCATATAATCTATAATCTTTTATTCACTTAATCGAATAAATTGATAACTTAATCATGAGAATAAATTGATGAGTTGAAGGTTTGTATCACAGCTTAATAACCTCCACAACCATTAGAGAACAATGAATGGGCTTATATTAGTCTAATTTGGCAATTAGACATTGAAGATGAATGTGGTGGCATTGCATTGCAGCTCCAAATAAGTGTGTTTGGTAGAAAGGTACGATGCAGTAGAGTAGCAGAAGGTGCACATGGTCCCGCACCGCACAAACATCTATTAAATTGGCCTTATGTCGTCCCCCACTCGTCACGTGCTCCTCTTTCTTCTTACATTTTTTAATTTTTAATTACGGAATACATTA
Source organism: Vigna reflexopilosa (assembly GCA_027742785.1). Lineage (NCBI taxonomy): Eukaryota > Viridiplantae > Streptophyta > Magnoliopsida > Fabales > Fabaceae > Vigna > Vigna reflexopilosa. Next base: position 1,594,985 of record CM050930.1, on the reverse strand, counting down.
ATTTTAAAAATATTTGTTTAATATTTGATAATTACATGTAAAATAAATATGATTATCTCTATTAAATAATAATTAAACAACTAAGTTGAAAATTGCATGTAAAATTCAGTTTGAGAATGCTAGAAAGAAACAGCATAATTATTGTGGTGAAGTGAAGACAATAAGAAAAACGGTTATACGTACCCGATTCGCCACATGTTCCTCGAATGCTTATTTAATAATATAGACTTGGGATTTCAATCATCAAATATCATTTTTTTTTATAAATTTATATTATGTTTATTTATTGCTGATAAAATTAAACACTTTGATTGGTCCTAAGAGTATATAATTTAATTGATATTTTTTTTTCATGATTGATTTTTTAAAAGGCAACCAACTTTGAATGTGTTAAGTTCACTTTTATTATAAATCAATTTTATTGTTTGTTATTGATGTTTTGGTTTTTATACTATGAAATTAATATATTTATTTTATAATGTTTGTTAGTAGTTAAACATTTAATTACTTTTCTTTGCATGTTGATTTAATATTTATGATGTATTTAAAATAATATTTGTATAACTATTTTAATTTCACTGGCTCGTTGTATTTTATATTTTACATAGTTTTCTTCCATGATCATATTTTATATATTAGGAAAATATATGATCATGAGGTGAAAATACGTATACATGTATGTTCAATTTTTTTTAATAATTATAAAAGTAAATATAAATATTTTTTAATAAAATATACTTTTTATTTATTTTTAGGTAATTTTCCGTTGTGGATGTATATTTTAGTTTTAAAAATGGTTAAATTTTAAAATCGATTAAATGAAAAAAGTAAATAAATTGAAAAAACAATAGTCTAAAGAATAAAATTAGTAAAATAATTATTTTAATTTTAAAAAATATAATTACTTATTAAGGAAAAATATATATGCACAAAAAAAAAATCATAGATAAATAATGTAGGATGTAAGTTTTTGACAAAAATCCTGGACAATAATAAATTTATTTTGCAACTATGTAACATGTACTTTGATTTTGATTAAAGAATAAGTTTGTCAATCTTACATTGAATACAGCATTATAAAGAATAAGTTCGTAAGTTTTACAATATGCCTACTACATATGATATATTTTTCTTGTGGATGTCACTGTGTATGTGTAATTTGTTTACTGTGAGTCATATTAGATGTATTGAGCTAAGTTTATAATTTTTTAATTTATTCAGCAGTTTATTGGGATTTATAAATTTAATTGAAGAAGAAAATTTTGATTTTTTTTATTAATTTTAATTTTTATAATTTCTTATGATTAATATATTTATTAATTTGATTTTTAGGTCAAATTAAAATTTTTATTTTCTCTAATTTTAAACCCACTATTTTATTTTTATTGTTTTTTATCATTTAAATTTATATATTATAAAAATATTAGTTTTTGTCAAATAATTAATATAAAAAAGTTTTATTTCTTTAATTTCAAAGTAATTGAACTTTCGACTTCACACGTTTATTTAAGAAACTAAGAATTGGACTAAAACTGTAGATTTTTTAAAATTAAAATACTATAACCGCATATAGATATTTAAACATAAAATAATTTAATCTATTTTTTTTGTTGAATATGCATATAAATAGCCTGAAAAAAGGTTTTAAACTAATTTTTTATAAGATTAAGTATTTCTGACAAATATAAGATGTTAGTGTATTTCACTTAAAAACAATTCAACTTATTTTTTTTTGAAGGAAATATCCTTTTTTTACAAAATAATGACTTCCTCTATTAAAAAACTATTGATGTTTTTTCCCTTCTTTACATTCTACAGTTCTCCAATCTTATAATTTTAGACTAATTAATACCAACAGTAGATAGTATTAAATACTGTGAAATAACTTATACATAAAAAAGTTGAAAAAATATATGGAATAATAAATAAAACAGTACAGATACAAAAATATTTGTATATTAATTATTTTATTTAGATACTGTTTTAGGAAAAATAAAGTTACAGAACACAACAAAAGAAAGTAAGTAATTATTTAGAAAGATTTAAATTTAAAAAATAAATTATATTAAAAATGGAAAATATTGACAGGAGTGAGTAGGAATAGGAAGTGAGAGATGTGTAGTATGAAAGATGATGATGTTATGATGGTGTAATGATAATAGGTAAAAACAAAAGGACATATCGGTCACAGTGCCACTGAGTTTGATATGAGTGTGGTTAAATTCCAAAACGAGAACAAGTACCGGAGCTTCTCTGCATTTTGTGGCTCAATGCATGCATCAACTCCCTAGAACTTTCAGCCAAACCACTCTTTTTCTCTAACGGTAATATCTACTCAATTCCCAACTACCATTCTTTTTATACACCTCATCACACATTTTTATATTTATAATTATAAAGTAATATAATCATAAAATATAAATGTAAATTTTTATATTATTAAAAAAAATTAATTAAATTTAGATGCTTCAAATAATCACTATTTTTATTTTATAAAACCAATTTCAAATATATAAATTTTATTTTATAAAATTAAATTAAATTTAAAATTCACTTTTTAATATTTTTAATAATAGTATTAATTATTATATTTTTTTAAAATATATTATTATAAATAATAATTAAAAAAACATTTATTTCCATTTGTTTAACAAGTGCATGGACATCAGTTAAAAAATCTTACACTCCTGCTGCTGCATGCTTTTTAATGTTACAATTTTGGATAATTTTTATCTTAAAAGTTCTCCTACACCTTTTCATGGCGTGGAAGTAGCTATGAAATCAGAAAGTCATCAATTAATATACTTCTTTTTGGTCAAAGTGAATATTACTTATTATTTCTTTAATCTCATTCAAATATTTGCAGCTTTAAGAATATAATTTTATTGTTTTTATAATATTCTCATCTTTTGTAATGCAGAATATTGTTTAAATATCCTCTGCACATGAAATTTTTTTTAATAACATAAAAAGTTAGATTTATTTTTTTATTTTTGTTTAGTTTGAAATGAGTAATGCTGTTAAGAGTAATTTTAGAGTGTGATAATTAATGGATGTTTCTTTTACACTACTTGAAAGTTTATTGTTATTATGTTTTTTTATTATTATTTATTTTCTATTTTTTGTTTTAGTTTATAACATATTATTCTCAGTATGATAAAGCTAAAAAGACATGTGTTTCACATTCTTTATTCTTGTGATTTAGACAGTTCAGGGAACTAAAAATGCCAGCATTCTGGCATTGCATCTCGAAGTAGATATTTTTGTGGGTGGAAAGCTCTTCCAAACTCACATGAGTATAAAATGAAAATCTTCTGTGTTATATCAAATATTAACATTAACTTTTTTTAATTAATTCTTTTTGTTAAGTTTAAAATATCATTTAATCATGTCATACTTTCGTTTTAATAAATATCTTATTCTTTTACAGGTCAAATTTTAAAAGCCAAGAGTATTTTTAAATTATATATATACTATCCTTTGATCATTAAATTTATATAATATTGTACAAATTTTTATATTTTGTAAAATATAATTTAATTCATATTTAGAACCCTAAAAAAAATAAGTATAAATGTCGGTATAGAAACGTGAAAATAGTTAAAAACAGAAGTATAGACAAGCTCGTATTGTACCACTTAGCTATGGTTCTTAATGTTCACATAATTACGAATATATTAATTCTAAAATATTTTAACTGTTTATTAATTACGTCAAAATTTCTTAATATATTTTAAATTATTTATGACAACTTCTTAAATTGATTTTATAGTCTACTCTAAATAATTTGAACCCATCATCAATGTTGTATTTAACATCCTTTTATCTCTTCTATAATATATCATTTCAACTTTTGATTATTCTTCTTTTATATTCACAATACAATGTGCATTAGATAAGAAAAATATAATAATATTTGATTTAAAAGTTAAGAAATTGTTATGATATAAGTGGATTGTTGACTAATTCGGGCTTTTACAAATAAAATTCATTTAAAAAGTTTTTTTCATACTGAACTAAAAGGCGTTTATAAAAATATTCAAAATTAAAAGTTCATATATTTTCATAAAGTATGTTATAAAGTGTTACGCATATTAAAATCCAAATAATCACCTCTAACAACTATTAAAAGACCTGAGTCTTGTTTGATATATTTTTTTAATAAGATTGTTGAAGTAGGTTCTAAGCTTATACGTTCTTTAACGTTTTTTCAAACTTTCCATAATAAATTTAAACGAGATAATATCAATATATAACGTTATTCAAACTTTTCTTGGATGAAAAAAAAAATGGTAGATAATTTATGTTTGGAACCAAAATAACCTATTCAAACTTTGAAACGAAACATTACAAATGACATATATTTTTTTATTAAAAAAAGCTAAATGCTTTAATAGATAGAGTATATCAAGAGACCCGTCTTTCTTTCAGTCAGACTACGTCTTATATAATAAAAATAGAAAATAAATCAATGGTTAAAAAGAAATTTTATATAGTATGTATAGAATTTAAAAGTAATTGTTAATATTCTTTAGATTTTGTATAATTTTTTTAAAATAAGTTTATTACTTAAAATGTTATCTCGTGAGCATTACTATATATATTAAGATAAATGCTAATTAGCACTATGAGAAGACTACTGAAGATATTTAGAGTATCTTTTGAACTATGATATTTTATAATATGTAGTCGAAGTTTTTAATAATTGAATCCTATTAAAACAGCACGATAAGTCGTTGCTCCTTATTTTATTTCCGTCAAAGGGTGACCGGTAGGGTTTAAAAGTGTCTCATCTCACGTGATTGGACTGGCTTTTGTCATGCTCCACGTGTCTTTTTTAAATTGCCCGATAGGTACAGAGAAAGCAGTGGTTTTTAAATGTTAATTATTTATTGAGGTTAGCAAAAATATTACTACTAATTTAAGAAATATACAGGAATAACTTATTTTCCAAACAATACGTGAAAGATTAAATTACATCTGTATAATGAAATCGTCATTTCCTTTTTAATTTATCATTAAAATGATGCAAAATATTTAAAAATGGAGATGATAAAACTGAAATAATATTGTGAATATTAATGTGTAACGTTAACATTTTGTTGGTAAAGAAAGAAAGCTGATAAATGTTTTTAAAAAAGGTAGAGACATTAGGTGGTTTATATTTAAGTGAAAAATATTGTATATTTTGGTGAATAGGTTATGGAAGCTATAAAATAGGTTTGAGAAGAGAAAGAAGAGTACAAAGACATAGACAGTTATCCTTGTATGGAGGTGGTGAGAGTGTTGTAGTACCTTTGCCAAAATTTTTGAGGGTCTTATTTTCATTTGATTTGCTAACAGATCCTTTTCTTTTTCTTGGTATCATCATTTGATCTCTGTGTAGTACACAACTTGCTGTGATATTTGCTGCAAGAATCAGGGTTCCGTTAGTTTACTATTTCAAAACCATACAACACAAAGTACGCAAGCACAGAAACTTGCTCGGGAGGGCAGGGGAGGGCAGAGGAGTGCAGTGCATAGGTCGCAATTTGGGCAACGCAACACAGCGCCAGCTGCAGATTTCCTTTATCTTTTCCGGAGAAGACAGTGTTTAAGATTTAAAATGTAGCTTTATTTGTAATATTTAATGGTTATGTTTTAGTTTAGCCCCACAGAGTTCACAGGCTGAGGCTACACTTTTTTCGTACCTTCTGTCTCCTTCCTTCAGCTCCTTCACCCAACTTGTTCTGCACCACCTTCTTTCTTAATTTCACTCTGCTATCTTTTCTTCAAATTACTACACTCCCCCTTCAATTACTCTCTCAACCATATCTATTCAATTCAATTCATAAATTCACCCTACATTTTCTCACTCTTCTAAAACGTGTCCCCTCTCCCTTCTACCTTTATTTATTCTCTTCTCCCTCCCCGTGTCCCAAAGGAATCTCTCTCTCTCTCTCACCCTTTTTCCTTTTCCCTCTCCACTTCTTCACATCTCTTTCCCTCCACCGTTTCCCTTACTCAATGCTTTCCTATTGCTACTCTTCCCCAACATGACTACGCCACCCACCAAGTACACTCACCACACCAAACTACTCACACCCTCTCACACCCAACACCACCCACCAAAAAACCCATGTCCTAGACTTATCAGAATAACAGTCACAGACACTGATGCCACCGACTCCTCCAGCGACGAAGAACAAACCTTTCACTCTTCCAATCGTCAACGCCAACGACAACGCCACACCAAATTCATCAACGAGATCTCCATCGAGCCCTGCGCCGTCGAGAACGACACCGTCTTTTCCGGGAAGAGAGTTCGAAGAAGGAGCGTGGTGGGCAAAGGCAGAGTTGCAGAGACTCCGCGCTTGGGAAAGAAATTCCGCGGAGTGAGACAGAGGCCATGGGGAAAATGGGCTGCGGAGATACGAGACCCGTCGCGACGCGTGAGGTTATGGTTGGGTACCTACGACACTGCCGAGGAAGCCGCCTTAGTGTACGACAACGCGGCCATTAAGCTGCGTGGACCTGACGCGCTCACCAATTTCATAACGCCACCTGCCACGTGGCACAACAAAGACCAGACGCCGGTGTCCAACGGTTACGCCTCCGTTGAGGAAACTCAGAACAAAAACCTGTTTTCTCCCACCTCCGTACTTCATTCTTGCTCTTTGTCTGAGGAAGCAGAATCCGTGACAGGCAAAGACGATGATTTCTCCTCCGTGTCTGAGAGTTCCAAGGCAAAAGCTGAATCACCGTTTCCGGTTCCGAGCGAACTAAAATTTGATTTCGAAGACTGTTTGGCGGCACCAGACGTGTACGGCGATTTGGACAGCGCTGCGGCGGCTGAGAGTGTGTTGTTCTCCGAGGATGACTGGCCTGGGGTGTTTCTCACTGCTTGTGAGGATTTCGGTTTGAAAAGTTGGCATGCAGACAGAAATCATGACTTTTTTCAAGATATCGACGATTTATTTGTCTCCGATCCTCTTCTTGCTCTTTGAAATGATGAGTTACTTATATAACACACAGATTCCCGTCCTTGTCGTGCCCTCCAAATCGGCAAATTTTGTACCGGCGGGAAATCATAGCAATGTAATAACTAATAGTTTTTTATCACTTTTTTTCTTGTCATTCTCTTTGTCGCCCCTTCTAAAATTGTAACAGTGATGTAGTAGTAGTGACTGTGTTTCATCCTTCAAAGGTTGGAACTTTTCAGTTTATTATACTAATTAATTAATTTAAACTATTTGTTTTTTTATATTTAGAGAAATTCTCTTCTCATTTATACTTTTTCGTATAATCTTTAATCAGTTAACTTGTGAACAAAAGTAATTTAGAAATCATATTATAATTTTATTAAAATGTATAATTATTTTTATTTCTGTGACAGGTTTAAACTATGTTTGAAAAGAAACGGACAAAATGAGTATTATTTTTTGGTTATTATTTTAGCATTTTGTTTGATGCTGTTTGTATTATGGGACTAATCCCCACGTGAGCCCCAACCACTAGATGCACAAATAATTTAATTTTAATCTTCCTTGGTTTACCAAAAGTATTTTCTTTTTTGTAAATGTTATTTATAAATCAAATATATATTTTAGTTTAAATTAATCGAAACATCTCAACAAAATCGCTTAGACATTTACGTATTTAATAAAATAATAATAACCATTTAAAATTAATCGTTTTGACAAAACGACTAATAAATAAAAAGATGACTGAAATGTGTTCATCCCAAGATTCATTTAGATAAAAATCCAAAAGAAATAATATAATTAGATAATAATTCCAATATATTTAAACTGATACTATATAATTTTATTAACTGTTATCCATATACGCTTACTTAAATATCAAATATTTTTTTATATGCTCTCACCTTTCAAAGACCGCAGAAAAAACTGAAAAAAAAAAAGTATCTCTAAATTGTAATAAGTAATGTAGTTATTAAATTTTTCTTAATTTTTTTTTTAAATCTCTAAAAGAAAGTGATCATTTCCCATATTCAAACTAGTCTCTAAGATGTAATATATAAGGATTGAAGTTTTACTTTCACACAAATTAAAAATTACGTTCATCCAAAAAATAAATTTGGATAATTATGTTTGTTAAATAAATAAATTAGTTAAGTAATATTTTTTTAGCATAAATTTAGTTAATTATATATATATATATATATATATATATATATATATATATATATATATATTCAGTTTCCAGTTTAATTCGAATATTATGTTGTTTTTAAGGTAGTTATATTTTAATTAAAGCTTATGAATTATTTTCTACATATTAATTTTGATATTATAATATTGAATTCTTATAAAATATTGTTTTAAATATAGTAAGGAAAGATTTTATCATATAGACAATAACGTATTAAAATGTATATAACATTAAAAAGTAATTATTACTCTTTTCCTTTTATAGATTTACACAATTTAAAATTAACATTAACATAAAATATTTGACATAAATATGCTTTAAGTATATATAAATAACATATTGTTTTAATATTTCTAATTTTTTTTACATAACATTTTGTTTGTATTTTGTTAATATCAAGTATAACAATTTTTAATTTTTTTAGTATTTTTTAGTTTTCATTATTAACTATAATCAATTTAATAAAATAAATTTAAAATGTTAACTAAAATAATTATATAACTTTTAAGTGCATTATTCAACTAAGTAACTTGCTCAAAAATTTTATGACTAAAATAATCTTATTCTGAACATATTATCATCTGTGACTTTATATTACTTTTCAAGAAATAATTTAATTTTTATTTGCAAACTATCAGTAAATGAAAATGATTATAGAAGATTTTACTTTATAATTATAAGATTATCAGTTTATATATAAAGAATAATTACAGAGAAAAATAAATCAATGTATTACGAATAAAATTAGTTTATATCACTTTTAATATTACATATAAATAAATAAAAAAGAACAATAATATTTTAATATTACATATAATTTGAATATATTCTCTTTGTAAAATTTTAAACATAAAAAACATGCTAGCTACTTTTGTATTTAGAGGTAGGTAGCCATGTTATCATGTAATAGAAAATATATGATTTTACTATCATTCAGAATTATAGTATCAAAACTAATATAGAAGTAAATAAAAATTTATAAGTAAATCATAATTATATAAAATAAAGATATATTCTTAAAAGTAAACTAACTGAAAACTAAAATTTATACATATATAATCTTTTTTATACTAAATAATACTATATAACTTAAATAGTTTATTAAATGCTTTTAATTATCTTAATTTAAAATATTATTTATTTCAATTATATATTAATTACCAATTTTCATTTCTACTGTTAAACTAATTTGGAGAGGGCTACAGAAAATAGTTAGATTTCGACAGGATTTGAAGATTTACAAATATTAAAATAGGGGTTTACGTGAAAGTTTATTGAAATTGATATTTTCTTTATGGGATGTGTTCAGTCCAATTCTGTATTAATTACTTGAGAAATTATGAGAAAAATGTTGTCTTGTTTAAGTAATTTAAAAAATCACTATAAATTTGACTGTTTTGATGTTCAATATTTTTTTGTTTAAAAAATATTGTTTAATGGGAAGCGCGTGTGTCTATTTTTTTGAGAACCATTTATGAAACTATAAAATAATTTTTACTAAAAATAATTATAAAATAAATAAGTTATACATTTTGTTATTATTAAATGGTTTTTCATTATAAATAATTATTTGAATTTGAAAAGGTGGTTATTAAAAGAAAAGAATAATAAAATATATTTTTTAATTTATAAAATAATTAAATGAGTAAAAATAAAAATATAATCATTTTAAAATCAAAATAAAAGTTACTTAAAAGGACAAAATTAAAAAAATGTGTACATGAAAAAGATGAAAACCCCTTAATATATAAAAATAGATAATTTATATATAAAAAAAAGATGATTAACTTAGTATATTTTTTTTATTATCGATTGGTACGATAATAGGTGACGTAATAAATTAAAAAAACAATAAATTTGATTATAATAAATTTTGAATATTTTATGTTTTTTTCTGAAAAAAATGTAAGGATTAACAAACTTAAAAGGATAAAATAATATTTTTTTAGTACACGACATATTTATTATAGAGATTATTTTATAAAAAATATGATATGTTAACTATTTTTTTAATAATTTTTTTATAATACTTTATATATCACTATTTTATTGATAGTATATTTGAAATCGATTAATAAGAAGATATTATATAAATTGTTGTAAAAAAATTGTTAAAAAAAATTATTAAAAAAAATTATTAAAAAAACGTCTTTCTTTCTGAAAATATACAGTTGGGAGTTGCATGCCCATGAATTCTCTTATAAATATGAAGATAATTTAGGTCAAATGCGCTTGAATATATCATGTGTAGCAGTCTGTGACTATGTAGAATGCGTATCTTCCTTTAACCTGTGCAACGTTTTGTTTGTAGAGAAAGCAATTAAGAGAAAAGAGGAAGACTTCTGGCCCCCCTCAAAAGCCAAAACGCAAGTTTGTTTTGTGTTTCAACTTCCAAATAAAAGCAAAAGAAAAAAAAATCAGATTTGCCATTGAAGGCAACATGAAAATGCGTTTTGGCCTTTGGATTAAACGCGATATCTGACACAAGCAGAAGGTTGCAAGTGGCACAACACTTGTATACTTTTCATGCCACCAAAACAGATATTCCAACCCATTTCATTTGGACCACATCGCTTGATCAAATATTAAACTTTTAAACATTTTTCTATTTATTTATCATAGTTACATTAATGTTTCTCGTTAAAACATTTGGCATTTATGAAGAAGCACGTTTCCTTTCAGTGTTATTCCACAGTTTACTTTTATCAGTAACTTTAATGTTTCGCGTTGAACACCATTTATGATAAACACATTCTGCATTATTGCTTATGATGCATTAAATTTTATGCAGAAGCACGTTAGTTTGAAACCAAGATCTTGATTTGAATTGTTATAACTTATAATGGTTAATATATGATAGATATAAAACTGGTGACTGGTCCTCTGAGCAGGAGGAAGAAAATATGCGTGTGTTATATTATATATGTTGCAGTGGTTAGCAGGAAAACCCAGAAGAAGAGGTTAAAAGGTAGAAGGAAATGAATGGTTTAAAAGTCAAAATGACAAACATGCTCTTGATAGTGTTGAAGGAACGTCTCTTTCGATCTTCCAGAGACATGTTTATTTATTAATATAAGGTTTGATGAATGGACATAGGAGGAGGTTTGAGAAAAAGAGCATCATGTGTAAAGTTATGATATTATTTAATGATGTTGTGGAAATAATTTATAAGCATAGATTGTGTTGTTATAAAGGCTTTTAATAGATTTGTCTTATCTACTACAACTGGGATTTTTTAATCTCACCAAGTCCACTTGCTGCTGCTTACTGTATCCTATTCACACTCACAATCACATTTGGACCCCACCCTTTGCATTTTCTATCATCATCATTATTTTCATATTTATTATTTTACGTTTCAATTTTTTTCTTTTTTTCACATATTAAAAAGTTTTTTGTAATAATTAAAATATTTCTAAAAATAAGTTATAATGTAAAAAAATAATTTATATTTATGTTTGAAGAAGACAGAAAAAATAACGTGGAAGTGGCGAGAAGTTAAGGGATAAATTATTGTATGGAAAGAAACAGAAGAACCGTGAAATGCCAAAAGCGCTTCCCGTATGACTCACCATTCAGAATCAGAAAAAAATACAGCGTATCTTCCATGTTATTCTGCGGCCCCTACACTCTCAATCGCAGCCTTACACGTAATCAATCCAACGGCTTTTGACCACCTTTTGTGCAAGTGTACGTGCATCTGGGGATCATTTGGTCCCAACGTCCCATGGTCCCCGCATCACACGTCTCGTCAACCTCAATCACTGTTATTTCCTCCAGCACGTGATTCTCATCTTAATCTAAGTACTTATTAATATTTCTCTATTCAATACTTCTTATTACTTAAACTGTAAATTAAAATTATAAATTATTTCGCTTTGTTAAGTTTTTTTACACAAATTATTTTTTGACTACAAGATTACAATTTGCTTCTTAATTTTTTTTTCACCGTTAATTTCGATTGAATGTCAGTAGCAGAAAACACTTTCATTACAATAAATATATAATAAAAGTAATTAATTATCAAAATATTAATCTTGTATATATAAATTTTTTATGAACTTATTATTAGAACTAATTCAATTACGATCCATATCTATATGTTAATAACTTGATTTAAGGTAATTTAATTATTTTTTATACAATTCATCAGTCGTTTTATTATTTAAATAGTTAACCACTCGATCCATGATTGATCGAACAATTATTCAATACATAAATTTTCACTTATATTAAAATTCATAAACACATTTTAATTCTTTTTTAGCTAATCTATTCACTATATCACTTGTTATTTGCCTTTATTATCATGTTACCATACATTTTACTACTCGTGCATATATAAATGTATTATCATTTTATCACGTAGTAAGATACATTTGCATTTACTGTACAGGTAGACATTTTATGAACCTGTCACTGAATCTCTTCACTTAGAATAAATGTAGATCTTATGTCAATGGTAATAATTGAAAAACCTAAAAAAAAATGCATATAATTCGTTACAATTAGTATTTCTAAGTCTAAAAGATTTTTTAAAACTGAATTTAAATGAAATATTTATTAAGCAAATACTTTCAAGATTGAAAACTGTAGTAGAAACTCTGAACTATAACATTTAAAAGATAACACAAATATTTTATTTAAATAAAGTATATACCAACTACTGTACTAGTAAATACCTTTAATTATTTTCATTTTCAAAATCTTAGTGGAGTGAAGTTTTTGTTAGCCCAAGTATTCGTATTATTCACATGAGCAAACACTAAAATGTTTTCACAGAGCCACGCCAACTTATGGGCCAACCAGTTTTGGGCTTTTATCGTTGTTTATTTTTATTTGGGCCCAGTCAATTGTTGAGGCGTCATTTTGACTACAAAGCCGAACAACGGACCTTTGAGCTCTAATTAAAGGACCAGGGACTGGGCTTCTCTATATAACAGGCCCCGGAAGCTTCTCCCTGCACCTCCACAATTTTTTTAAAAATCTCAAAACTATTCTTTATAAAAAAAATTAACTTAAAGTAATTTTTATTTAAGTTTTTCTCTCTCTGCAACTCAAAAAAAGGCTATACTTTTACTTTTTATATTTCAACAAATTTCAAAATATGTTAAAAAATTTTCCGAAAAGCATTTTGAAATTGGTTTATACTTTTAATGAATTTTGAAATCTATCAAAATTTTCAATAAATTTTAAAATTTGTTAAAGACATGAATGAATTGTAAAATTAGTTGAACGCCTTCAATACATGTGTTAATAGTTTTCGAAATTCATTTAACATATTTGTTTTTCAATTTAAAAATAATGAATATTTAATTTAATTTAATATTTTAATATAATTTAGTATATGTTAATATTTTATTAAACTAAAACAAGTAAAAGATATTTTAAAAAAATAAAACAAAATGTAAAAAATATAAAATTAAAAAAGTCAAACATGTTATAAAAAAATTATTATTGAAATTTCAAGAATAATAAAAATTAGTATTGAAATTATGATATGATGCTAACAATTATAATAAAAATTTATGATGGGAATTGCAAAAGGGAAATTATGGTAACAATACTACTTTTTTTTAATCTCAGTAGTGTATAAAACGCAAACTCAATTTCGATTTATAAATTTCAATAATATTTTGAGATTTTTGTTAAAATTATGAAGGATTAGAAAATTATAGATCGTAAAATGAATAATGAAATTTATTTCCTATAAAAATATGATATAAAACTTAATTATACATAGGTATTTTTCAATTGAATTTTATTTTAATTAGTATTCATTCCGTCAATAAGATGTGTGCTGTAAAATATACTTTTTAGTTTTTAATTAAATTTACATTTTGTTTTAACTGAAAAATCATTCACTAAGAAAATAAATAGTTGTTGCAGTTAAAAATAAATAAATTTTAGTCATTAAATTTAAATTTCATTTGAACTGAATTCATGCATTAAAAAAAATGCTAACAATTTCACCAATTTTAGCACGTTTTAATTATCGATGAAATCTCGATGTTAATTATAAAGGTTACCCCTACAATGACTCCACGAGTAATTGATTAAGTTAATTTTTTCAGCAATTAAAAAGGTTAAAAAGACAATTTAGCACAAATCAAACGACCTAATATGTCCAAAAGAAGACGAACAATGGCATCACTAAATAAACTGAACAATAGCAGCAAGCAACAAGAAGCCGGCAAGAAAACACATACAGCGAAAACCCGAAAAAACAAGGTTGAATTGGTGCAGGGGGAATTTTCCCTGTGAAATAATCAAAACCTAATGTTAAAGCTAACAGCTGTATCCATAATAAATATAACACCTCCCTTCGTTTGAATTGAAATATTCAGAATATGGAAGAGGAGTGGATGAGATAAGTGAGTGCCAAAGCCAACATCATCAACACATACGCAACACCTTGATCTATGGACGTTCCTGTATATCAAAAAGGCACAAAAACAAATGAATGCGAGTAGAGGAAGCACGTTTTCAGATCCGGTGAAAAAAAAAAAATATATATATATATATATATATATATATATATATATATTGTTGAATTTAGGAATCAGATCTGGAAAAGGAATAGTCACCGTCGCTGGTAGGAGGAGGTGCTGGAGGCAGGGATTGAGCATTGGCAGAGAGAGGAACGTAAAGAGCGAAAATAAGAGAGAGAAACAGAGCCAGCAATCCGAAACCGAAAGAAAATCTGAAAGTGGCCATGTTTATGGGTCCCGTGGATAATGAAGATAGAAAAAAAAATGGTGACTAAATGAAACATTAATTATAATAAGGGTAATAAAAATGAATAAAGAATCTGACAAAGGAAAATTACTGTATTGTGGTTTAAGAGGGAGAATCGTAGCGGGTTCCACTTTATTTGCGATTGGAAGCAAACCTTCCTCTAGTAATGTGAAGGGACTTTATGTTTGCTTTAAAAGTGAGTGACAGGAGTATTGTATTTATTTGAATTAAATTATTATTATGGTATAATAGAATTTTATGATTGATGATTTAATGATGTGGAAACCGTGTATGAAGGGTAATAAGAATGGTGTTATAAAATTTTGTGATTGATGATTAATATATTGTTGAGAATATTGAGATAAGTCTTATGATTTGTGGAAGGATGTATGATAATGAGAATGTGCATGAAATTGTCATATGAACATGAAACTGTGATATGAACATGAAACTGTTATTTCTTCATACTAGTCGTTGTGTGAACCTTTCGTATTGCGATACGATAAGGATGTTGGGTCTCGTATAGAGATAGAGATTCGAGTGTCACTTCCTTTTGCGAAAGGAGGTGAATGTCTCGCCCAAAAGGCTTTTCGATAGGTCGGGGAGATAGGTCTGAAGTTGCGATGGAGGACAACTCGAATCACCCTGTTTTGCGTAACAGGTTGGAACGACAAAGTACAAGGAAACGACATTGGTTTATAAATGGATTGATTGTGATATTTTGAGTGAAAATATGTTGTTTTGACCCCTTATGATGTATATTTAACGTTGTGTTACTGTGTTATAAACTCTGATGATATTTCTGGTTGTTCACCCTTGCTTGTTGTGGTTGTGGTTTCCACCTACGATGATCGTACTTGTACGGGAATAGATGATGTTGCAGATGATGCTGGAGTGCAGTAGTTAACGAGAGAAGGGAAATTAGTTGTTATGGAATTTTATTGATTTCGTTGTTTAAATTTTCTTTTCAGACTATATGTTTTGGTAAAGGTTATCTTCTTGAATTTTGCGTTTGTAAGAACAACGTTTATGGTTGGCGATTTTACCTTCCGCAATATTATTGGAATAAATTTATGTTTTCCTTTTACCTGGAAACATCCGATTAGGGGTGTTACATTTGTGGTATCAGAGCCTGGTTTTCGAAAAATCTTTTGGGGCTTTTGGGGAGTGAGCTCGACTAGCCTTGTTTTATGACTTTGATGTTGGTATAAAAGTTTTTTTTAATTATGTGTGTTTATAATTGAAAAGATGTCAAGCCCAAGAAGAACACCTACCCCTACCGGTGCTACTACAGATTTCGCGCGGGCTTTTCAGCAAATAGCAGATGTTTTACATGGACAACAAGCGCAACTAGCACAGCTGACACAACAGGGGCAACATAATGAGCAAACAAATAGGCATCGAGTGGGTATGAATGACTTCCTACGCCACAATCCGGTCAAGTTCAATGGCAAGGCAACTCCAGATGAGTCCGATGACTGGATTTGCAATCTCGAGAAAATTTTCGAAGCAATTGAATGTACAGATGGTCAAAAGTTAGTATTTGCCACTTATATGTTAGCGGGAGAGGCAGAGTACTGGTGGCGTGGAATGCGGAGAGGAATGAATGCTCGGGGAGAGGCAACCACTTGGGAAGATTTCAGAAACAGATTCTTGGAGAGATACTTTCCCGTTAGTGCCAAGTAGGAGCGCGAGAGACAATTTTTAGCCTTACGACAAGGAAGTATGTCAGTACAAGAATACAAAGAGAGATTCGAGTATCTGGCTCGATTCTATACGCAGAATTTAACCGATGAATGGAAGTGCAGGAGGTTCGAGCAAGGATTTCGTCATCAGATACTGAAAGCACTTATTCATCTTAAAATTAATGATTTCCCGGAGTTAGTAGAGCAGGCTTTGGTGGCCGAGAGAATGGATGAGTCAGTGCGTGTGATGAGAAATCAGAGGGGCAGTTTCTCGAGGGACAAATCTCAAAAGAAACCATATGACAGGCCACAACGGGATAGACCGGGAATGCTAAAGTGTTTTGCATGTGGAGGAGACCATCTCCGAAGAAATTGCCCAAGGTTTCCTAATGTTC
This sequence comes from Vigna reflexopilosa, assembly GCA_027742785.1. NCBI lineage: Eukaryota > Viridiplantae > Streptophyta > Magnoliopsida > Fabales > Fabaceae > Vigna > Vigna reflexopilosa. The sequence continues at coordinate 1,578,013 of CM050930.1, read as the reverse complement.
AAAAGGATATGAGAATATGCTTCACTTGCAACAAGCCAGGACACATATCTCCTTACTGCCCTCAGAGGAGAACATTCAGTGGAGCATCTCAGAAGGCCGCTAATGGAGGAAAACCGCAAGCAGCAGGTAGAGTGTTTGCCATGTCAGGGACAGAGGCAGAGAAATCAGGTAATTTGGTTCTGGATACTTGTCTCTTGTTTGGTAAAGGTGTACATGTATTATTTGATTCGGGTGCGACGCACTCGTTTGTGTCCTTATTGTGTGTGAAGAAGCTTGGTCTTCTTGTGGTTGATCTGGGGTGCGAATTAGTTGTTTCTACTCCAACATCTGGACAAGTTTCAACCAGTTCAGTCTGCGTTGGGTGTCCGATTGAGGTGACAGGTCACGAGTCTAGAGTTAACTTGGTGTGTTTGCCGCTTGTGGGTCTTGATGTGATCTTGGGGATGGATTGGTTGTCTGATAACCATGTGTTGATCGACTGCGGACGACAGAAGGTAGTGTTCCAGAAACCAGAAAGTATAGAGGTGTCATCATCGAAAGAAGTGTTGCAAGACCTCAAGAGTGGAGCTATTTGTTATGTCATGATGGCGAAAGAACAGAAGCAGAGTATTAATGAACAAATCAGTGGTTTACCAATAGTAGAGGAATACGCTGATGTGTTTCCAGAAGAGGTGCCGGGGTTGCCACCGAGTCGAGAAATAGATTTCGCTATAGACTTGGTACCAGGAGCAGGGCCAATATCAATAGCTCCGTACCGTATGGCACCAGCAGAATTGGCGGAATTAAAGAAACAGATTGAAGAACTGCTTGAGAAGAAGTTCATTCGGCCAAGTGTTTCTCCGTGGGGTGCACCTGTACTCTTGGTGAAAAAGAAAGATGGAAGTTCAAGGTTGTGCATAGACTATCGACAACTCAACAAAGTTACCATCAAGAATAAGTACCCGTTGCCGAGGATTGACGACCTTCTGGATCAATTGAAGGGGGCTGGAGTGTTTTCGAAGATAGATTTGAGATCGGGGTATCATCAAATTCTTGTCAAGCCTGAAGATGTGCAAAAGACAGCATTTCGTTCACGCTATGGGCACTATGAATATGTTGTGATGCCTTTTGGAGTGACGAATGCTCCAGCAATATTCATGGATTACATGAATCGCATCTTTCGTTCTTGCTTAGATAAGTTTGTCGTTGTATTCATCGACGATATCCTTATTTATTCGAAGAATCGAGAGGAGCATGCAGAGCATCTGAGAACGGCGTTGGAGATTCTGAGGGAGCATCAACTATATGGAAAGTTGTCGAAGTGTGAGTTTTGGTTGGATGAAGTTCAATTTCTTGGTCATGTGATTTCTGCTCAAGGGATTTCAGTTGATCCAGCCAAGGTGGAAGCGGTGTTGAAATGGGAGCGTCCTACGTCGGTGACTGAAGTAAGGAGTTTTGTTGGCCTAGCAGGTTACTACCGAAGATTTATTGAAGGATTTTCCAAGATAGTGGGTCCTCTAACTCAGTTGACGCGAAAGGATCAGCCGTTTGTTTGGACAGATCAGTGTGAGGCTAGCTTCGAAGAGATGAAGAAAAGATTGACAACTGCGCCGGTGTTAATTATTCCAGACACAGACAAGGTTTTTGAAGTATATTGTGATGCATCGTACCAAGGTTTGGGTTGTGTGTTGATGCAGAATCGGAGACCGGTGGCATATGCATCTCGTCAGCTGAAGGTGCATGAAAGAAACTATCCGACTCATGATATAGAGTTAGCGGCGGTCGTGTTTGCTTTGAAAACTTGGAGACATTACCTTTATGGAGCGAGATTTCAAGTTTTTAGCGACCACAAAAGTCTAAAATACCTGTTTGATCAAAAGGAATTAAACATGCGACAACGGAGGTGGATGGAATATCTGAAGGACTATGACTTTGAATTGCTATATCATCCAGGAAAAGCAAATGTCGTGGCTGATGCTTTGAGTAGAAAGCGGGTGCAGATGTCTGCTTTGATGATCAAAGAGTTGGAGCTAATAGAAAAGTTGCGAGACATGAACCTCGATGTGCAGTTGGGACGAGGACATATCTGCTGTAGTCATCTGACGATCACGAGTGGTTTCTTAGAGCAGGTAAAGGCAGAGCAAGGGATAGATCAGGAGCTACAAGGCGTTATTACAACATTAGGATCTGAGCAGGTCAAGGATTTTGCTTTGGACAATGATGGCATTCTTCGTTTTCGAGGAAGAGTTTGTGTTCCGAATAAAGTAGAGTGAGAAGAATGATATTGGAGGAAGGTCATAAGAGTATCCTTAGTATACATCCAGGGATGACTAAGATGTATAAGGACTTGAAAGAATCCTTTTGGTGGAACGGATTGAAGAAGGATGTGGCTGAGTTTGTAGCTTCTTGCTTGGTGTGTCAGAAGGCAAAAGTGGAACATCAAAGGCCGGGTGGATTGTTACAACCGTTGGATATTCCTCAGTGGAAATGGGATAGCATATCGATGGATTTCGTAACTCATTTACCGAGATCATCGAAGGGTCACGATTCCATTTGGGTGATAGTTGATCGACTGACGAAGAGCGCTCACTTTTTGTCAATCAACCAAAAGATGCCCATGGAAAAATTGGCAGAGTTGTACATTCGAGAGATTGTGAGACTGCATGGCGTACCTAATAGCATTGTTTCGGATCGGGACCCAAGGTTTACCTCAAGGTTTTGGCAAAAGTTGCAGGAGGCTTTGGGTTCGAGATTGAGGATGAGTTCAGCATATCATCCTCAAACGGATGGACAGACTGAGAGGACTATTCAGTCATTAGAAGACTTGTTGAGAACCTGGGTGTTGGATCACCTTGGAGGTTGGAGCGACATTCTACCATTAGTGGAGTTCACATACAACAATAGTTATCATTCTAGCATCGGGATGGCACCGTTTGAAGCGTTGTATGGGCGGAGATGTCGAACTCCTTTGTGTTGGTTTCATGATGGTGAAGTTGTAGCGGTGGGTCCTGAGTTGTTACAGCAAACAACTGAAAAGGTGAAGCTGATTCAAGAAAGGATGAGAGCAACTCAGAGTAGGCAGAAGTCGTACGCTGATCACAGAAGAAGGCCGCTAGAGTTCAGTGAAGGAGACCATGTGTTCCTACGTGTGACACCAATGACGGGACTGGGTAGAGCTATCAAGTCAAGGAAGTTGTCACCTAAGTTTTTAGGTCCTTATGAGATTCTTAGGAGGATTGGACCGGTAGCATACGAGATAGCACTACCACCTCAACTGGCTAACCTACACAATGTGTTCCACGTGTCACAACTGAGGAAATATGTTCCTAATCCAACTCATGTCTTGGAGTTAGACAACATACAAGTTCATGAAGATCTCATTATTGAAGTTGGACCAATAAGAGTATTGGATGTTCAAACAAAGAAGCTTCGAGGAAAAGAGATTCGCACAGTGAAAGTTCTATGGAATGAGGAAACCCAAGAGATGACTTGGGAGCTAGAGGGAGATATGAGAAATGAATACCCGCATCTATTCGACTAGTAGCTTAATTTTCGAGGCCGAAAATTTTTGGAGTTAGGGGGATGTAAGACCCGTATAAAATGAGAATATCTTTTATTTTATGATTATATTTTGTGGTACGAAATAATTTATGATGATGTGTATTGATTTGAAGATAGTATTAGGAAGATGAACGAAAAATAATTGATATTATTATTTTATTTAAATTTTTGAAAATGCATGTGGTAATAGTTGAATAATAATATTTGCAGTACTATTTCAAAAAAAAAAAGAGAAATGGTAAAATGGTGTGTACTTATGGTCATTAATTGTCATTGATTGTTGCATAAAAAGGGTGCAATTATTAATTCGTTTTTCATTTAGATGAGAGAGAAACGTGTAGCTTGGTGGCATTTTGGTCTTTTAAACTTTCAGCAAGGAGTTTCTATTTTTTTTTTCTTAAATTAATATGGGCACAATTAATACATCTGAAGACTGGGTTATAACTGTTAAGTTGGGATTATTTCTTTTAGAAAAAGAAGTTAAGAGTGGAAATCGTGAGTCCACTTTAGTGGAGATATTTTGAGAGATTTACGGAGATATCTTTGGGTCAGGGTGTTACGAGGGAGCTTTAAATTCCTTAGGGTAAACTTAGGCTGGGAGATATGCATTGAGGCCGTCTGAGTAAAGGAGAAAACATTAACAAATTTTCTTTTAGTAGCAACAAGAGTGAGAGTCTGTGAGAGAGAGTGAGATCAAATCTTTCCCGTGTCAGACCGTGAACGTGGTGTAAGTGGGAATAGAGAGTTTGGAGACCAACCTTTTAAGAACGTGTTTGGCGCTCGTTGGGAAGCAAAAGATCTTTAAGAATTCATTGGAAAACCAGGTAAGGGGAGTAACTTGATTTATCTCGTATACATAAGGTTTGTATGCTGTGTTTTGGTTGATCATTAGCATGAAACTGCTTTCCGTTTTGAATTACTTTGGTGTTGAACTTCACTCAATTTGCACTACGTTGAGAAAGGTTTTAGGGATTAAAATTCTTATTCATTGTAACTCTGAGCTGGAAACACGGTTCTGAGTAGACCGAAACTATTGAGGGTGAAGGTTTTAATCTTCTCTTGGGCAAAGCATGAGTGACATAAGAGGTTTTGGGTAGAGTGTTTTTCATGCAGAGGGAGTATTTTACGTAAGGTGTATAGGAGAAAGTTTTAAGTGAGGATAATCTTGAATGAAGGAAGAGAGGAAGGGAGTGAGAGGCTTTACCTTGGGGTTTCCTTAGTTGAAAATATATTGAGGAGCGGGTTTTACAAACTGGATTATTTCTATTAAAAGTTACATTACCTAAATCTCCCTGCAGGATTGAGCACCCATTATAGCTTTCCTTTTGTTTTATGAGTGAAGAAATTGAGAGAGGGTAATGGTAAATTAGGTTTGGCTGTTGTGTATTATTCTCGGATTGTAAAGGAAAGAAGATATTATTAGAATTTATTTTCATGATGGGATGTGTTCTAGAAAGAGTGTAATAAAGGAAGAATATGAGAATGTTGAATGCTTATAAAGGTTAATATACAGTGGATTAAAAAGGGAAATAAAACAAGATGGAAGATGTGTAGGCACGTGAATATAGGCGTATATGTTTTTTTTATAAGGAAGAGATTGGTGAATATGTAGTTGCAGAGGGGTACAAGGGCTGTCATGGATGAAATCTTATTTTTTGCTTTGAGTGTTAAGTATTTAATGATGATTAAGAGTATATTGTCTGTTATAGATGGAAGGTTTAAACGTTAATAGAGTGGGTAAATATATGGGTATACCGATCACGTAAATGTTGAGATGCATGGTTCTTTTGTTATGGGGAGATTTATTTTTGAAGTGCAATGTGAGAGTTTCCCTTCGTTCTTAAGTGACTGGAATGTATAAGTGAAGTAGAAAGAATGAAAAGTTTTATTTGTTAGGATTGCTGTATTAAATGAAGAGTGAGAAAAGTTTGGAAACGAGGGAAGAAAATATGCAGGGGCACCTTCCAAGGGGTTATCTAATTGTAAATATATATATATATATATATATATATATATATATATATATATATATATATATATATATATGGGTAGAATGTGAGTTTTGGCATGCAGGGGTGTAATAAGGGAAGAAAGTTAATTTTGTGTTGAAAGGGTATTTTAAAAGGATGCATGATACTTACGGGAGAGAGAAAACTAAACTATTATATTTGGAAAATTCTTAGGTGGTGTAGGTCCCGTGGATAATGAAGATAGAAAAAAAAATGGTGACTAAATGAAACATTAATTATAATAAGGGTAATAAAAATGAATAAAGAATCTGACAAAGGAAAATTACTGTATTGTGGTTTAAGAGGGAGAATCGTAGCGGGTTCCACTTTATTTGCGATTGGAAGCAAACCTTCCTCTAGTAATGTGAAGGGACTTTATGTTTGCTTTAAAAGTGAGTGACAGGAGTATTGTATTTATTTGAATTAAATTATTATTATGGTATAATAGAATTTTATGATTGATGATTTAATGATGTGGAAACCGTGTATGAAGGGTAATAAGAATGGTGTTATAAAATTTTGTGATTGATGATTAATATATTGTTGAGAATATTGAGATAAGTCTTATGATTTGTGGAAGGATGTATGATAATGAGAATGTGCATGAAATTGTCATATGAACATGAAACTGTGATATGAACATGAAACTGTTATTTCTTCATACTAGTCGTTGTGTGAACCTTTCGTATTGCGATACGATAAGGATGTTGGGTCTCGTATAGAGATAGAGATTCGAGTGTCACTTCCTTTTGCGAAAGAAGGTGAATGTCTCGCCCAAAAGGCTTTTCGATAGGTCGGGGAGATAGGTCTGAAGTTGCGATGGAGGACAACTCGAATCACCCTGTTTTGCGTAACAGGTTGGAACGACAAAGTACAAGGAAACGACATTGGTTTATAAATGGATTGATTGTGATATTTTGAGTGAAAATATGTTGTTTTGACCCCTTATGATGTATATTTAACGTTGTGTTACTGTGTTATAAACTCTGATGATATTTCTGGTTGTTCACCCTTGCTTGTTGTGGTTGTGGTTTCCACCTACGATGATCGTACTTGTACGGGAGTAGATGATGTTGCAGATGATGCTGGAGTGCAGTAGTTAACGAGAGAAGGGAAATTAGTTGTTATGGAATTTTATTGATTTCGTTGTTTAAATTTTCTTTTCAGACTATATGTTTTGGTAAAGGTTATCTTCTTGAATTTTGCGTTTGTAAGAACAACGTTTATGGTTGGCGATTTTACCTTCCGCAATATTATTGGAATAAATTTATGTTTTCCTTTTACCTGGAAACATCCGATTAGGGGTGTTACATTTATGGTTTGGGCACACTCTCACACTCTTTCTCTCTCTCTCAAGTTTGTAAAGTGCGATGATAAGAGAAGAAAGAGAGGGTTTTAACAGACTAAAGCCCTTACGATACAAAGGAGAAGCAAATATAAAATAAAGCGAAGACAGGTAACCGGTGAAGCCGGTATCCAATACAGTGGTGGGCCCACCCGCATGTTATGAGCTTGGCGAGCCCATGTGATTGCCCCTTTCAGTTTGGATTCCAACACAAGGCTGACACTCTGTTGCCTTTTGGCGCCATATGCTTTTTCTAACTTTCCTTTTCAAATTTTATTTTTAGAATCTTATTTATTTGTTATTATATCAAATAAACTATTTCGCTTTATTTTATAATTTAATGCTTTTTATTGACTCCTATTTTACCCAATTTATTTTTATCTTGAATTAGGGATTACTAACGTCAGACAACTTAATATTTTTGTTGGTTTTTTCAGCATATAATTAATATTTCATTTAAGATGTAAAGTGTCGTATTTAACTTCAAGTTTACTGCTTAATATCCCTCAAAAAAAAGTTAGCTAGAGTGTGAGAAATACAATATGAAGATGTAAAAATATTCTAAACACATTTATAGAGATGAAAATAGTAGGAAGTCTAAAGGAATATTGAGAATTATTTAAATAAAAAATAAAATAGAAAAAATTATTGGTGAATGAAGCATTTGTCCAGTATAGAATTTTGTCCGTGGTGGTCATTATGCAGCAACTATAATAATTATTAGTGTGATGACGCCAAAATTTAGAGCATTAGACCGTAACAAATCAAATGCGTATGAAAAAGTGTATCACGGAATTTATCCTTCTATTTATGATTTTTTTTTTTTTGGAGAAAAAGGTATGATATATTAAAGATCAATGTAATGTGTATTACCTTCAGAAACAAAAGAAAATTATTTGCCTTTTTAATATGAATAACTTTCTACTTTTTTTTTCCCTCTTCTGAGAAAATTGAGTTTCGTAATAGTTAGTTTTTTTTTTTTTTGTGAAATTTTATAATTTCTTCTTTTAGTTGAATATTTAGTATCTTAGCTTATAAGCACAATAAATACTATAATTTTTTTGTTTGTTTTCGTACAACTAAACTTTTTATATTAACATTATATATAGTAAAACACAATTGCTTTTACGCGGCCCTTCATTCTTTTTACGATAATAAAAAGAACTTTTTATAATTTTATTATAAATGTAAATATATTTTTTATTTATTTTGTAGTTAATTTAATAATTAAAAAAGTAGTTAAGTAAAAAGAAACAGTTAAATTTAAAAAAAAGTTATTTAAAGAATAAAGTTAATAAATTAATTATTTTAGTTTTAAAATATTTTTTAAAGACAAAAATTGAAAAACAAATTGACACTAAAAAAGATAATCATTTTATATATAAGTACGTGTGATAACTCAAATTCTTAATAAAATTTTATTTTAATTTGTTAAATATTTTTTAGATTTGTAATTTTTTTATTTTGTGGTACATGATTATTTTGTAAAAAATATTAGAAACTAAAATAAAAACGATACATTAAAAAAGATAAACATATAATAAATAAAATATTAAAATAAACTATACATATATAAGACATTTGATATTGCTGAAAAAGTGAAGTTGGTTGTTAAGACATATCATATTTAAAAGAAAAGAAAAACTAAGGTAATAATGAAATTAGATGAATGAGAGTGTTAACAATCTACAATCAAATCACTCAAAAATACATTAATGTAACCATTTTTAAGAGTGTGTTTGCTTTTGTCCATGTAATGTACAAGTAACTTGTTTATTTTCAAGTATTTGAAAATGATTACATGCTATGATTTATGGAGAAATACGAAATTTTCATTTTTATGTATTAAGAAGATCTAAGATGATTTACTATTTGTGTAGAATAAAAAGATCATATTACCTTCATATGCACAAGTTTTAGGAAGAATAAGAAAAATGGATGGAATCGATTTTGTCTTTCGTATAATTGATTTTGCTGGAAGAAGAAAACCTGAATCAATGTTGTTATATTTTCAAAATACTAGGATCGATTTTGGATGAATAAAAAAAAAATATAAACAATTACGAGAATATTTATGATTGCCTAGAATTGATTGGGTTAGCTATAAAATTGATTGTAGATTATTTGAAAAAGTTAGAATCCATTTTGAACCATATAAAAAAAAGAAGGAGAATCGATTCTCTTTTTTTTCAAAATTGATTTTTCTCTCATGTTAATACGCTTGCTCTTCAAATTTCTTTATATGTGATATAATAAGAGGGAAAATCAATTCCCCTCCCCTACACACACATTTTTAACGATAACAATAATAATAATAATAATATAATATTACTAATGATAATGATAAATTAATAATAGTAATATCATAATAATATTATTATTATGATTAATAATAATAATATAATTATTATTATATATTTTTTAAATTACAAATTCAATATATATAATTAATTTTTATTTTTTATTATATATACACATTAATAATTATAAATATAATTATAACATTTTTGTAATTTTAAATAAAAATTTCAATTTTATTTTAATTTTTTTACTATTTATATTTAACTTTAGATTTCATTTATTTTTAAGAATAAAATAATAATTATTAATTTTTATCTATTAAATTTTTTCATTTAATTTATCATACTCAATATATTAAACACAAACTTTCATAATTATTTTTTAAAATTCTTTGGTTCATTTCTTCAAATCTTTTAATCCAAATAACATTAATATTATTTATCTCTTTAAATCTATTCCATCACTCTTTCTTAAATCCTCTTTCCAATTCAAATAGTACACAAAAATATGTTTGTTTGAGATGAATATTATAATAATTTACGTAAAGATGATTGGTGATTCAGACTACTAGAATAAACCGGTTTTGAGAATATTATTAGGAGATTATCTTAGTTTAGTCCAATTTATTTTGTTTTAAAACTCACTGTTTAGATGAAATTTTATAACAGTGTTTATACTAGATGAAAATAAAATAAAAAAATACAATTTAGAAAGTTATAATTAAATTATGTATAAACTAAATTTTAAGTTTTTAATATTAATTTTAAAAAAATAATTTAAAAAATTAGTTAATAACTTTGGATGTCTCCCGCCAACATCGGACATTTGCATTCTTAACGAAAATCCTAGGTATTCAACGATAACACCACAGAAACACTCTTACTAGAATCCCTCCTAGTAACATACCCTCCTGTTTCCAACCGGCATTCACTTTCCGTTTCTTCTTCTCTTCGTCGTTAGTTATTTTTTCTGTCTCCTCTTACATTATTACTTAACTAATCAAAACTATCGCCATCATCATGCCACCCTGCAAACAAATTCCTAAACGCTTGCCCCCGCAAACAAAACCCTCTCCGTCCTTCTTCTTCGTTTTGAGCTTTGCCAAGAGGAAGACTTTGTCATCTTTTTTGTGTTAGTATTATGCGATTTCGTTATCTCTGTTTTTTTTTTCTTCCTCTTCTTTCTTTTGTTCAAACACGCGGTCATAATCGTGGTTGCAAACTTTTATACGCCCGCCATCAAACAAACCTTTTGTCTAAATCATATTTGGTTCTCTGTATGATGTTTTTGTAATTTTGAATCAGGCCACACGCAATCATACGGTGCATGATTCATTCTTCGCATGTTTGTTTATGTTCTTCCCAATTCTAATTGTTGGATTGTTGTTTTGTAGATTTTGAGTGCCGGAATGGAACAGTTCCGGCATATCGGAGAGGTGGTTGGGAGTCTGAAAGCGCTTATGGTTCTGCGCGATGAAATCCAAATCAACCAACGGCAATGCTGTTTGATCCTGGACATATTCAGTTTGGCGATGGACACGATCGCAGAGGAGATGCGGCAGAACCTGAAGCTGGAAGAGAGGAACAGCAAATGGAAGGCTCTGGAATCTCCTCTGACAGAGTTGTGCAGGGTTTTCAAGGAGGGAGAGCATTACATAAAGCAGTGTTTGGATTCCAAACATTGGTTGGGGAAAGCCATTACCCTCTCTCACCACCGAGACTGCGTGGAATTCCACATCCACAACCTTCTCTGCTATTTCCCGGCGGTGATCGAGGCGATCGAGATTGCAGGGGAGATTACGGGTTTAGATCCGGAGGAGAAGGCAAAGAAGAAGGTGATACTGGGTCGGAAGTATGACGTGGAATGGAAGGACCCGGAGCTGTTCCAATGGAGGTTCGGGAAGCAGTACCTGGTCCCGCGCGGGATTTGCAAGAAGTTGGAGAACGCCTGGAGAGAGGACAGGTGGAGGCTCATCGAGGCCATCAAGGACAAGACTGCGAAGGAAGGTGGTTCAGCTGTGTTTAGGGAGAGCGAGCATGGCCTCGCTCATATGCTCCTCAAAAAGCTTCTCAATGGGTCGGAGATCGGCCCAATTGCGGTGCTTGTTGGGTCCAAAGATTTCCAGGTGAGACGGAGGTTGGGCCACCGGAAGGACTTCAAGGAAATCCAATGGTTGGGGCAAAGTTTCGCGATGAGGAACTTTCAAGGGGAGAGAGAAGCACACCAGACTGAGGTCTCCTCTATTCTCTCGCTTTCACACCCCAACATATTGCAATACCTTTGCGGGTTTTACGACGAGGAGAAGAAAGAGTTCTCTCTTGTGATGGAGTTAATGAACAAGGATCTGTGGACTTACATGAAAGAGAATTGTGGTCCTAGGAGGCAGATTCTATTCTCTATACCTGTTGTGGTGGATCTCATGCTTCAGATGGCCAGAGGCATGGAGTACCTGCATTCCCAAAACATTTGCCATGGACACCTTAACCCTTGTAATATTTACCTCAAGAAAATGAACTCCCAAGAGGATTATTTTCAGGCAAAGGTTGCAGGCTTTGCCTTGTCTTCTATCAACAATGCTAGTACTGACGATACTGCCATCCAAGACTTTAACCCTTTAACCTGGTATGCTCCTGAAGTTCTGTCCCGGTTGGAACAAAAGAATGGTGGTGCTTCTTCTTCTAAGGAAGCCGATGCCTACAGCTTTGGGATGATATGCTTCCAGTTGTTGACAGGAAAAGTGCCTTTTGAAGATAACCACCTTCAAGGAGACAGAATTAGACAAAACATAAAGGTCGGTGAGAGACCTTTGTTTCCTTACCGTTCCCCGAAATACCTTGTGAATTTGATCAAGAAGTGCTGGCAAACTGACCCTGCTCAGCGTCCCAGCTTCTCGTCCATATGTAGGATTTTGCGGTACACCAAAAAGTTCCTTGCCATGGATTCAGAGTCCCAACTCATCAACCCTGAGCTCAACTTTCTTGAGGTTCCACCTGTGGATTGCTTTGAGATAGAGACAACGTTCCTAAAGAGCTCTTCAACCGAGAGGTCATCTTGTGTGTTCGCTGTGTCCCAGATACCCTATGAAATGTTTGCTTATAAGGTTGTGGAGAAAGAGAAAATGAATCCTAACAACAGTACTACCAAAGATGAGTGCTGCGAGCACCACCAAAAGGAAGGGTGTAGGAGTGAAAGTGATGACCCAAGTGCAGAGTGCGATGGTGATAACGCCTCCATAGTGACAGATTCGCTCCCTCAAACAACCCATCCTACATCAATTTGCAGTGACGCACAGTTTGTTTCCTCTGAAGTCCCCTACAAGAAAACGGTTAGAATAAAGAACCAAACACATGTGAAGGCAAACAATGAACAAGGTCAGTTCACTTGTTTAAATTTGCATTCTATGTATCCAAGGGCTTTTATTCTAAGTTTCGGTCACGGTTTCTTTCTACCGCTCTCGGCATAACTGGTAGTATTGGGAATGAACTTTCATCTTCTTTACGTGTTAATAAAAATCCTCTATGCACGCCTTATGCTAATATATAGCAACAAGAGAAAGAAAAGAGATAAATGTGAACACAATTTTAGATTGCAGATATCATGTTAATGTCATGTTTAGTAGCATAATATATATTTTGCTGTGTTTGATTGCAAGAAACTTAATGCATATTAAATTGATTTACACAGAAAAACAAATATTGCGGGCGACAAAATCATTTCGACCGTCTTTATCGAATCGAGTTTCAAGGACGAGAAAGGTGAATACACCATCATTGCCACCAAGCAATTTGAGTCCAAGTAGATCTTTCCTGGGGTCTCAATCGGATCGCAACTCCAAAGGGAATCGATCAGCGTCACCACCAGCATCACCATCACTACCCATTCCTTCAAGGAAAAAACACGATGGCAATTTGTCGGATACTAAGACCAGTGTAAGGTTGAAAAAAATGGATCAGTCAACATTACCTAGATATGGGAGCATGGCAGATAGTTCAAGGATGAAGAAGTCACAAATGACGTTGAACCAATCTTTGAGCGTGGGAAGAATGAGACGTGCCAACACTGAGACCGATTTGAAGGGGCTCACACGAACCAATCTACTGAGCACTCCAAGAACATCCACAAGGAACAGAAAAGGTGGTAATGTCTCAGTTTCGGACAGCGGTTCAAGGATGTCAACAGGTGCGTTTTCGCCGTGGGCATTGAGTCCCCAAAGCCCCCATTTAAGAACAAATAAAGCAACCTTTCATCTCTCTGACGACGAAAGCAGTTTTGTGAAGAAAAGAGGAAGCATGTCACCGTTCGCAACTTGTGTCCATGTCTCGGATTAAGGCCCTTTTGACTTTCACGACTTGAGGTGAAAGTTTCTCATGTTTTGAGATTATTTGGTTAGTTACCTTTCTGGTCTTTTGTCTGTTTCTGCGTCATGCAAATCTTCCCCACGTTTATATATGCTCCTCCTTAACACATGCATATATGGAAACTCAAAATGTAGCTTTTTAAGGGAAGGTTAGAAGCATAGTTTCATGCATAGTTGTATTATTGGCAATCTTTTGGAGGTTTCTTGTGTTTTAGCATCTCACCTTTCGGTGGAGGGGAGATATATGTATGTATGAATTATTGGAGGTTGCCTCTCCAATTCGCCATCCTTTCTGTTTCGATCTTCTCAAATCAATTAGGATTTCAAATCATCTCCTTTAAATGATCGTAAGGCTAATAATACTCAAATCAATCTAAATTATTTGATTAAACAATTTTATTTATAAAATTAAAACAACGCCTATTCTTAAACAAATAAATATTTGTGAAGTTATTTTATTAAATCCTTTTTCAACTCTAATTAAATTTTATTTACAAATTTAAGAAAAAAACACGTTTATATATTAATACTTTTTTACACCATATTTAATCTACAAGAAGGGAAATTTTGCATGAGCTGAAATATATGTTTAATGCAACTGTATACATAGATATTGAACTAAAAATTATCGGGTTTAGTTGTTTCGATTTTGTGATAATTTTTTTATAAGCTTAATCTGATTACGATCTGATATGGACTTAACCAAAAATAACCTATAAATGATTAACAAATAAATGTTCTCTCTAATAATAAATAGCCTAAATTACGACATTTTATATAAACGAACACATTTTGTTTAATTTAAAACTTAATAAGTGTAAAAATATTAATATAGATATATGTTCCACTGTTCTCTTCCCATTTGACACTGAACAAACGATAAAGTGAAATATACTTGGACTTTACCACGGGGATGTATATCATACACAGTCCTTGGAGATGAAGCGTAGCCTAGAGAGAGAGAGAGAGAAAGAAACAGACAGATAAAGAAAGAGAGAGAAAGAAACAGACAGATAAAGAAAGAGAGAGAAAGAAAGATAGAAAGACAAAAAGAAATAAAGAAAGAGAGAAAGAAAAGGATCTGTATAAACCTGAAGTTATATGCTTTCCATTCGTGTTAAGAGATTGATTCATCACATGATAAACAATCACTTTTCCTATAAACCGTACAGTTGTTAGTCCTTCATAAATAAAAAATAATCTGAAAAGGACAGCAATAGAATTTACAATGGCACAGATAACCTTTGCATAGATACAGGATTACATTCTTGAGCTAAGAACCAACTTGGCACCAACACTTTCAACTCTAAAATCTTAAGCCCAATTTAGATCATTCTATCAATAAGAAATAGAGATTTGAATCAAATTTCTACTAAAAGTTAAAATTAAATTACGCACATCAGTTTTAAAAATATTAAATGAGGAAATTTTAAAAGAACCGATGTACATAAATTGATTTTAACTCATACGAGAAATTTGATTCGTTTTCTTCTCCAATTAATGTTTGTTGAGAAGTTTCTTTAAATTGGACCCTAATTAGTATCGTATTCAATCTGCTTCTCGGATTCACCCCAGCGATATTTGAGTATAACAAGCCTTTTCTACATATGACAATTGGAAATTCCGGTTTGGAGTCTGAGTTGCACGTGATGATGAATCCAACTACCACAAAAGATGAGGATTTAGATTGCAGAACTATTTCTCCATTCAATTATGGCCGAGTTGAAGCCCTTCTACTTCAAATTATAAAGCCATAGCTCAAGATGTCAAAAGAATTTTTATACGCTCCCAACATGTTCATGGGATAGGGCCGAGTGCCTGAGTGACAAGGACACTCCAGGAACTCGCAAAACTGTAAGAAAGTCAGCCATGGGGAGCCTTTCCTTTAAACCATCTGTAACACTTTCACACATCCACTTGAATTGGCTGCAATAAGCATGTCGGAATTCCCTCTCCAGCACACACTTGAAACAAACTGTCCATTGTCATCCTCTGTGTCTTTACCAGAAATGGGATCAATGGACCCAAATTTGTGGGAAGTGATTGGCATGGGAAGCGATCTATAGTAGGAATAAACCTGCAAAAAAACACAATTGTGATGCCTGCACACACACATAACTTTCTTCTAGATAATAACAAATTCAGTCCCATTCGGTTTTCTATATTAGCCCTTAAATAAATTATGAATACAATAAATTACACTGACATTGTAAAATTTCTTGAGGACACAATTCTTTAGTTTTTGTTTTGCCATTATAGAAGCATCTCTTAAAAGAAAACATGTTATAATATTTTTCAAACATCTAAAAGAGTTCGTGTAATATATACTGTTTTTCAAACAATTAAGGAAGATTAGTGTGGGGGTAAAAAAAGGGAGGGTATCATGAGAAGTTGGATAATCTCAAGGAGAGTGAAGGGGTTATATACCTCATTTGTTTCTGAACCACATGCTATATATCCATCAGCCACTGACAGACCCACAAAATTCTGTCAAGAAGGGGGCAGAAGATTTCAGCTAACCAATCAGGTAAACATAAACATGGGCCAGTTTAATGACAAAAACATATCTAATTCCTGACATGCAGGTATAGTAGTTGGATAGTCACCAGCACTGAACAAATCATTTTGGTCAAAACCAATCTGGATCTCATAATTGATTTTGATATTCAGATCATCAACCATAATCTAAGGCTCCATTTAATCCCCAAAAAGTGAAATTTTCAAAGGAATTTGAAAGAGTAACAAACAAACTTTAAAGACACTTCATACCCAGTGCTATTAGATTTAAAACCAAACCTTTTCGTTGGTGTGTCCTGACAGGGTTAGGCTGCAAGCATTAGTGGATGCACCCACAGGAGAGGTTTTATTGAGATCCCAGATCTTCAATGTATTATCAGTAGAGGCAGAAACAAGTGTTTCAGAGTCCAAGAATTTGACATAGCTCACGGCCTTACGATGGCCAGCCAATATACACCAGGGACTTCTAAGATTGCGAAGATCATAGCAATATGTTGAGTAATCCGCAGATCCAAAGGCCAGCAAATGGGAGGAATGAGCAGAGAATTGAACACAGCAGACATTAGCAACATTCCTGATTGTGCCTAAACAGTTCCTCTGGAAAAAAGTTATATTGCATTAGCTCTTGATAAATTAATGGGAAGAAATTATAGTTCACTCTTTTACAGCATCCTGTACTTTGAAAAGACAATTTGAAGCAAAATCTATCCATTACGGGCTACAGGTCTCCACTGCCACACTATTTATTTTGAAAAATAAAGATAGAAGTGTTTAATATTATTTTAGTCCCAAAAAAATACCATCTCCTAATAAGGGCCACATATTACTATATATGATGCTTTGATACTTCAACTTGTTTCATGTATGGATACTTCAATACGTATCTAAGAAATATCCAAACCCATGAAGAACAAATACTTTTATGATGATAATGATTTACAATTTCTTTTTTTTTTTTTTGACAATGTCCAAGAAATGTAATTTTAATTTAAGTCTGCACAATTGCAATTATATATTATCATGTTTTAATAATTTTATACATTTTTAACCACGCATATGTCAAGACGAACATCCTCTATTTTTCAAATAAGCATATCATATCGCATACGCCTTGTACTGTATCATATTCGTGCATTACCATAAATGAGGAACCAAAAAGAAATTATCATATCTAGTGTCTAAAATCTAACATGGCCTTATATGTAGCGACTAAAATTAAATTTGTATTTAAAACAAGATAAAACAATTTAACAGAAACCTTTCTCCATACAATTGGTTAGGCCAAAAAAATATTCTTAGATTCATCTTCTTGATACGAATACAGAAGGCTCATTTGGTGATCAAGGATTTTATGTCAGGTTGAGGAAATCTTGGACCCAAACCAAGGGTATCGAATCAATATTCAGATAAAAAAAATTGTCAAGCTAAGTTTTATAATGATCAAATAATAGGCTTTGAAGATAACTGGAAATAATTTCAAATATATCATATAGCCAATGCATGGAGTTCAATGTAACAATTTAAAATTAAATAAACC
This sequence comes from Vigna reflexopilosa, assembly GCA_027742785.1. Lineage (NCBI taxonomy): Eukaryota > Viridiplantae > Streptophyta > Magnoliopsida > Fabales > Fabaceae > Vigna > Vigna reflexopilosa. The sequence continues at coordinate 1,560,407 of CM050930.1, read as the reverse complement.
ATAAAACAAAATTAGTTATATCTAAGCTCGTGAAAGTCTCTATTTTGAAAGAATGAAAACAAAGAAATGAAACAGCAAATAGAGTCCGTGCATTGAATGAATAGGTCACAAATATCATAGAGGAATGGTAAAATAGGATAACTGATAGTATATAATGGGTGCAGGACAGAAAGAAACAGATTAGGAATTAGTTGTTAGTTTGGTCAGTTGGTTGGGGGCCTTTATAAGAAGGAGGGAGGTCTTGTGTGAGGGGTAGCTTTTGGTTAATTCATTTGTATAGACAGGACCTCTGTATCCTGTGGAGGGAGAGTCCTCCCTTGTGAGTGTGGGATGTGTACATTGTATTCTTGATTACATAAGTAATATACAGACGTTTTCTTTCATCTGTGTGTGAGTGCTGTGGGAAGTGATAGATTGATTTCTCGACTAAAGAAATCTATCAAATTAATGATAGGATATAATGTGATAGAATATAATGGGTGGAGGACAGAAGGAAACAAATTAGGAATTAGTTGTTAGTTGGGGGGCCGTTATAAGGAGGGAGGTCTTGTGTGAAGGGGAGCTTTTGATATTCTTTATATAGACAGGAGGTTGTTCCTGTGAAAGGAAAGTGTTTCCTTGAGTGTTTGGTGTTGTACATCTGTATTCTTTGATTACAAGAATAATATACAATTTTGTTGTCTAGTTTGTTGTGCGTGTGAGTGCTTAATGCGAGTGAGATAGATTCCTATACTAAAGAAATCGATCAATAACTTCGTAAGTACTCTTTCAAATCCTTTTCATTTAACCATTTAAGTTTATATGACTTTACAACTTTTTTCACGAGAATTGGTAAATGAAAAGTATAAAAGAAGAAATAATGAATTGCTAAATTGTACAATTCTTACTAAACATTGATGAAACGAAATTGCACCAACTCATTCATAGAACATGGGATTCAAAGTCATTTGAGATTTATCTTATGATATGAATAGACAGCTAGCCGAATTGCACTGAATCATACAATTCTAATAACATTGATTCAAACTTTGTGAAAAGGTTCGGCTCAGGTCAGATTTGAAAATTTTCCAAATCTATTACCCAACCAATTGCTATGAGTTTATCTATTTTCAAACCAAATCAACTAATGAACCTAACCCTAGCTAAAATTTTTTAACACAGGTCAAACAATCCATGATCAACCCAAATGAACAGTGACTATCAAAAGTTACAATATTCATGTTATGTTTTAGGTCATAAATACAAGTAAAGCTCAAAAAGAAACAACGTTCTAGTTTGTTTCTTCGTTACCATTTGAAGTCAAGCAAAATCTGCGCATCCACATGCTTACATGCATATGCACTGTATATGTGTGTTTGCAAATAAAAAGGGGGTTTACCTCACTGATGCTCCATAGCTTGACAGTGCAATCATCACTTCCACTGGCAAATTTCGTGGGGCATACTACAGAGAAGTCAACAGACCACGCCCTTTTCTCATGTTCAGTGAATTGAGAAAATTCTTGACCTGTACTTGCATCCCATAACTGAAAATGCATCAAATAAAAAATGCCATGACTAACGCAGGAAGTCAAAGTATGACAGCTGTCAAAAAAATGGTAACACTCTCTCAACCCCCACCCCAACCCTAAAATAACTCATTTCCCAATGATAATGGGTCCAGCTGTTTCCAATCAAGTGAATGGATGCCATACTATATTTAAGTAAATAATGATGCCTCTATTGTAATGCTAAACAATATGTTATGTACAACCACGTACTTCGACAAAGTGCGTACGCTCCTCTTAATGAGTATGATTCAAGAAGTGTTGCAACAGTAGCACAAAGTCACGGCAAAAAATAACATTATTTGAGAACATCATAGAAGAAAAGATCCAAAATAGCCAACAAGAAAACTATTTATTCTTTCATCTTTTTTTAAAATCCACAAATGTAAAATCTTAGTACCTACGGTTTTGCTAGTGCATTACTGGAAACTTTATGAGGATAAAGGTATCAGTATGTCCATAACCACACATGTTTTTACCTTCAAATTATAACTTTCTATGAATTCATAGTATTTAATAATAAAACAAAAGTATCCCAAGTATTATAAATTCCTCTATCCATGACTATGTATTATAAATATTCATCTCTAGATTCTAATTCCACAAGGTAAACTTTTAGGAGTTATGAAACCAGATCACTTGGATAAAGGCATCCCTAGAAACTTCAGATTTAAAATATACTGTATATGCAACTTAAAAAGTCAGGGAAGCAGCTAAAATAAAATCAAGGCATTAACATGTAACAAATTAAATAGATGGAGATATAATAAGAAATGTTCATACGTCTTTACCTAACAGCTTATGCTCTAAGGACACTTAGTTAATGACATTGCATTAGAGTCTATATGACAAAGTGGTCTAGAGTTTGATCCTTGTCTCCCCATTTTTTTTAATAAAATGTGAATTTCAGCAGAAAGTAGGTGAGCTTGTGCATTATCTATGATTTAAGCCCAAAGGACTCTGGATAAGTTCGTTAGAGATATAAATGTTATATAAAATCATTCATTATTGTTCTGTTACTAGTGTAAACTTTAGGTTTGAGTCATGTCATGACAAAACTAACTAAAAACATAGACGTTAGAATCCAAACACGACCACCAATCTTGAGAAAATAACTATCTATTTAGGGGAAGAGTTTTAGCCTGAATAATCTAGGGAAAAAGTGAGTAAACCTTTAAGGCAGAGCATTTCAGTTTGAACCAGAAAAGCATCAATTACATAGGAGTAATGGATGAATACAGCAAAGAACATTTTCCAATAATCAAATAATGGTTCAAACAGAGTCTTCTCTAAAACGTACCTTCACTATGCCGTCATAATCTGTAGACGCAAGATAGTTTTTAATATAGTTATTCCAGCAAACACAGCTGAGTTTTGATCTGTTTGACATCTCAACCACAGGATAATGGATATCAACAGAGTCATTACAAAGTGCACTAAACTCAAAAATTTTTATTTTCTTAGATATCCCAGCCGAGGCAAAGTAATCTGCATCCCGATCAAAGCTTAAAGAGCAAATGACATTTGCAGGATTGTTAAAATCAGCATTTCTTAGTACACCACGCACTTCAAATCTGGAATACCGTGCATACTTGCACAAACCATCAAAGAATGTCCCTAAAGTATCTTTCCTTTTAGGTTGTTCCTCACTTTTTTGGGCCACGTTCCAGTTCTCACGATTTCTTAGTACATCTTTATCAGGGTGAGTTGAGGCATCTGTTTCAGAAAGCTGAAGTTTGGATCTCATGGAAAAATAAGCACTTTCAAGATGGCATATATTTCTCGTCAATCTCACTTCATTTGAATTAGAGTTTGGGGATATTGAGGGCAGCATTTCTAAACTTGAAGATTCCTTCTTAAGAGGCATAATCTCTTTCTGACAAGAGTAATCATTCTGCAAGCCAGAGGAAACCACGGAATTTCTTGAGTCGTGCCTCCTCTCCACCTCTCCTATATCTGATTCCAAGCACTTGATTTCCTCTGCCAGTTTGAAAGCATTGTTCTGCTTCTGCTCTTTTAGCAAAACAAGGAAATGTAATAACAATTCCGATTCTGCATCCTCTTGGTCAATACTTGATGACAATTCCTCACTAAAGAACTCTTGCAATCCATTAATCAATTCAGACTGAAGAATTTCCCTGTTATGCAATAGAAGTTAATAAGTTATAACTTTAGAAAATCATATCAACAGAGTATAACTGGGGTTTGAAGTCCATAATTTAAGAACTAACAGCATAGTTAACTAAAACACTAATAAATATATATTCAAGGACAGAAAGAGAAGAATATCAAATTTTAAAATTCTCTGAATAATTTTGATGAATAGAAAACTAGTAACTCATAAAGGCAACATTCACTGAATATTGCAGAGGACACAAATTAATAGTGGAACACTAAAATGTATCTAAAACCCAGAAAAAGAAAATGACTCTAAAAAAAATTATTCCATAGCTCGCAGAGCTTAGGACACAAACCAGATGCCAAAAATTCCTTCCATATTCTGATTCCCTTACCCAAGTTCCCTCCCAAATAAATCAGAAGTTCCTCTCTCCCTCTTTCACTTCACGTATATGCCATCTAAAAAAACATGTTCCTCTTCCTCCGGTAAATTTTCCAAATGCTTCTGTTTGACTAAAATGATCAAAAGATTAGACCGTTTATTCCCCTTGACCTTGGTACATTCAATGCAACCTCCTATGTTTCAAATTTCAAAGCAGATGCAATTTAGAATCAAACATGTTTATTAAGTTTGCAATTGAAGGGATAGAGATGAAATCTCAGAGAACAAATATTTCAAGTCTGTCTATAATAACTTCAGAGTTATATGGGAATTATATTTATACTATTGACTTATAAAGTAAGTTCCTTCACGGCTATCATCTAGTTAGTTAGCTCAAACATTTAGTTAATGAGGCCTATGGCACCAACATGATGTTGGAGAACATAGTACAACATCCAAATTAACCTGCCGGTAGGGGGGAGGAGATTTGAACAAAGGTCTTATGATGAGTGATAACACAAATAATCACATGAGATATAATGCATGAGCCTAATAATGGAAAATGTTATGCATATGCTTATACCTCTTGGAACAACAACATAAACGGAATGCCATGGTTTCATTACACTATACATTCTACCGTATCTACAGCATTCATCCGAAAAAGCAATGGAAAAAAAGTGAGATACGTACATCAGATGTTTGTGAAATCCTTTTTTCATATGATAATTTCATTAAATTTGACATTAACAATGATAGACAATATTTCAATACTACCTTGTTGTTGGACGTGATGACGGTTCTGGATGCAGCAGCCAAAGACAAAAGCCAGCTTCCTTAGGGTTTTCTGATAGGAAAATTGGAGGAAGAATCCTGTGTCGAAGATCAGACATTGCTGCAATATGCGTTCTTTCAGACTCAAAATGACCAAGTAACTGAAAAATTGACCCAAGTAAAATCAGCTGCTGAACGTACTATGCATCAAATTGCTTCCAATTATACCAATAACTTAATTTTAGTGACCGGAAAGAATTTCACAAAAACTCCCGCACTAGTTTTTATTCAGCCTGAAATGAGGCAACCACTTTGCTTAAGAAATAATGACCTTTAGTATCTGGGTTTGGACCTTGCTAAGAAGATATCAATTAAGTGGAAAAAAAAAAGGAGAGAAAAACCAATAAGTTTCCAAATCAATACTAATGCTAGAAACCATGTTGAGCTAATGTATACAGAAAAAAGCTTATTTCAGTGTGTACTTCACAAGTTCATACATAGAAACAAGTTTCAATTTGCGGAATAAACATTATAAAAGAATGCATGAAAATTGCATCATGTACGGAAGCATCATGAACTTGACACACCTCAAAAAGGAGGACACCAAGACAGTATATATTTGATGATGTTGTGTAACCTCCCTCGGGACTTGTGTACCATTTATTTTCAAATTTTTCACAAGAAGTCAATGGAATTTGACCAGCATTAGATACATGAGGAATGCTAGACATTCTTCCAATGTTATATTTAGAAAATTGGGTATCTTCCTCATATTCATTGTAAATATCTTGTGATCCGCTATGAAGTTTCCTATCACTTGCAGTTTCAAGACCCAAGTCACCACTAGTAACCCTCAAATTCTCATTAAGCCTTTGCTTCTTTGACCCCATTTCATGAGAGGGAGAAGTTACTTGCTCTGACTGCCTTTTTCTAATAACAGAACTATCTACGTGGACAACTTCAGAATTTATAACACCATCCACCATTCGTTTTTGAACAGGCAAACCAAGGTACATGACTTGGTTTGACGGCGACAATTTAATATTAGATGGACATAGGTTATGCAATGCAACTCCCTGAGAGTGAGAGTTATCCACCAAATCCACAATCTTCCTAAATATATTCAAACTTTCCACTTTGCTAGTTTTGTGGTGCCCATGTTTCAGCCATTCTCTCAAAGTCACACCATTACATTCAGACTTGCCAGATCTAGCCATAGCACCAAAATAAGAAGAAAACTTTGTGGTTTTGGAACCATAGCCCACAGATTGATTAGAGTTCAAGTGAGTAACAATACCAGTCTTCATCTGTTTCTGATCAGTACCAGTGTTATTCTTCATCTGATTCTGATCTGTGCCAATGCTAGTCTTCGTCTGGTTCTGATCTGTGCCAACGCCAATCTTTAACTGATTCTGATCTGTGCTAATGCTGGTCCTAGTTCGATTCTGATCAGTGTCAATGCTGCTCCTCATCTGATTCTTCTCTGTGCCAATGCTTCTCCTCATCTGATTCTGCTCTGTGCCAATGCTGGTTCTCATCTGATTCTGCTCTGTGCCAATGCTGGTCCTCATCTGATTCTGTTCAGTGCCAATGTTAGTCTTCATCCGGTTTTGCTCTCTAGACTGCGCACAGAAGGCATCATACGACGGACCTTTATAAACAATACCTTTACCCTTCAGTGTATTTTTTATGAAAAACTCCGCAAATCCTGATTGGGATATAATTTTTGTCCGTATTCCTTGACGAACATCACCTGCACCCTCTTTATTTTCAGCAGCTGCCAAGTGCTCCATGACATTGCTCTGGCCATCGCTGAGAGATTTTCTAGCCAGTATCTCCGGGAAAGATGAGGATCCGATATCCTCCCGAGCACTGGATGTGGCCTGGACACTGTTTCTAGTTCCGATATCACTTAGTGAATTTCCAATTCCGGAATTACTTGCTACCTGATAAAAATTCTGCCTATGGTTCTGCCAAGTATACATTTGCCCTCGGTTGTTTGATGTACCAATATCCAAGCTTGAGCCATTGTAACTCTTTACTGTTAATTCTTCAACCATGGCGTCACCGTCATCCATAAAAAGGCTTACACCAGGATGCTGTGATGTATCTGCGTGGTCAATACCTTCAACTATACTTTTACCATGTAGAACGCCATCATATTCCCGAGGTGGTAACTGCGAGTAGTCATGCTTAACAGGAATACGGGCTTCTTGAGATTGTAAGATTTTTCGGCATTCCGTGTGTGGTGAATCTTTGTTCTGGCGCTGTGAATCCTCAGCAACCACCAATTGGGTTGCCTCATCGACCAATTCTTCATCCATGATGTAGTTTTAAGTTCAACAATCACATATCCACAGTAGAAAATCTATCCATTAAAGCATAAACAAAAACTGCTCATAAGCAACATCGACCAATCTGCCAAATAAATTTAAAAAACGCGTTATTAAAACATGTATTAATTACCAATACAAGTTACAATTAGAATAGAATAAGAACAAAATACATGCTATGAAATTTGCAGATTCGGAAAGTGAAATTCCAAAAGATAAAGAGAACAATGAACATGATTATAACCTCGTAGGCGAATCTCATTTCAATTACAGAAAATAAAAGAAAAGATAATAAATAAATTAAACATACCAAAAACGATGAAGGTGAAAAAGATAAGCATGTAAATAATGGAATTAAATTGAGGAGCAGAAAAAAGCGCGAGAAAGGAAAAGTTGGGTGGAAGCTAGGGGAGTGGCAGAGAAGAGGACTTACAGAGAAGCGATTCTGTGGTTGGAGGTAAAGTCGGTGGTACCAAACTATAGAGGGAAAGAAGAAGGAAATAAAGGTAGAAGTTCTCTTCTGACAAAAAGACCCAGTAGTATTGGCTAATAGCAATAGAATCATGAAGAATGAATGAACAAGTGAATTCAAGATAACGGTGCACGGCTTCATTATTGAATCCCAACCAAGTCACCCGACCCGACTAACTGTTCATCTTTGGAGTCTCCCATTGTTATTAAATAAAATAAATATTACTATTTCGTTTTTATTTTTCTTTGGTTTCGCTTTATTTTTTGTTTTAATTTCGTTTCAATTTTTGAAAAAAAAAATCTCAATTTGAGGACGTTAATGGCATTTTTAATTTTAATTTGTTAAAAGAATGCTAAATTTATTATTTGATAAATAATATTAGTTAATTTATTTTATAAAAAAGTAAAATTAATAACATATTAGTTTTAATCTTATAAAAAATTAATAATATGTAATAATATAAGATGTTGAAAAGTAAATTTTAATAAAAATATTGATATAATATTTATATTAATTAATTGATTTCGATTTAGGAAAAGAAAATATTATTCTATTTTAAAAAAATAGAATTAAATTAACTAAAATATATATAAAAATTAAATTGAAATTAAAACTAATATTATATAATTTTATCTTGTGATATCAACAGTGTTATATGTCACGTAAAAAATTTGACACGTGACAAAAAGTAATTTACAAAAGTAATTATTTTCTTAAATAGAAAATATAAAAATTAATATAATATGTTAGTCATTTTTTTAAAAGACTTAATTGATGTATTTTTTTTAAAGTTGAAATGCAATTAAAAGAAAAATTAAAGGTGAAACTATCTAGAAATTTTAGTAATTTGTTAATATTAACTAATTTATTGTTCTCTTTACTACTCACTATTGTTGTTTTCTTTTTGTAAAACCAAAATACATTTGAGCTAATGTGGATAAATAGTGTAGCATTTGTTATGAATTAAAATTTCATATAAAGTATTTAAAGACAAAATTATACAGATTATTAGGCGGTTCTAATTTTTATTTCAAAATTATAATAAAATAGATATAATTGATTTTCTATTTCCATTTTACTTTAATTCTAATATATATATATATATATATGTGTGTGTGTGGGTGTGTGTAGTTTCTTATTTTAAAATTTTCAGAATAAATTGTAAAATATTTCTGAATTTTTATAAACAAAAAACAACACTCATCATTGTTTTTCCGTTCACTTCTTTTACTCTCCTTTTTCTCATTGGTTCTGTTTATTTCCATGTGTCTCTTTTCTGAAAAGAAATTGCAATTTTGAAATAAATATCTTTACACTATTACACTTTGAGTTACAATTTTGTTTCTTTAGTAATCAAAAGTGAAAATATATTTTATTATATTTTCTGATCAGCTTTGACTACTTGTAACTGCTTGCAATCAATTTTGAGAATGCTTAGACTAGATTTATTCTATCACTAGAGAATGATATATTAATCAATTAAAAATCATATATTGTATAAATTAGTTTTGTATAATTACGGTGTAAAATAAATTTGTAATATTATTTGATAATAATTCTCACTTTATTAGATAAATTTAACATACAAAGAAATGTTGAATTTCTATATTACGTGATGAAATCATTCTGAATAAAACTATAATCGTAAAAAATATATATAGTTAATTTCCATTTCTTGTGTTCCGGATATTCTGATTAATCCAATCGGGTTTTTGATTTGGTCTCGTTAAATTTTGTAAATATGTTTTTAATAATTTAAAACACCATTTTTATAAATACATTTTTGGGTTTATTTGACGATTAAATGAATTAATTTTATACACAAAAATAGAAAAAAAAAATATCAAATCGAATTCACATCATGGGTTCCTCCTTAGAAAAAAACGACAAATGGCAATGGATGTTCCACGTACACTCACTTTATAGTGCTACAGGTGCAAAACAGAAGGGCGTTCATCGTCGTCCACTAATCTGTGATATTTTCTGTTTTAAGGTTCCAATTTTTCTGTCTTTGTCAAGAACATGTTTGTGAAGGTTCTTCTAAATGGTGACTCCATTGTACGGAAAGTAATAGCACCAACCCTGTACTAAAATTCGTGTCCAAATGTTGTTGGTTTACTTCATTGAATGTTAAATCAAAAGTTAAAATGTTCAAGATTAAGGTAGTAAAGGTTGTGTTGTGTGACTAATTTGAGCATATAAAGCGGTTAAACTACAGAAAAGCAATGATGCAATTTCTTTTTTAAATTATGAAAATGATACAAGTCATGTGAACTTTCTTTTGTAATTTTTACTTTTTAATTAAATATAAGTAATAATAATTCATATTATGGGATTACCTTTGGTATTAATAAATATTAAATATTAGTCATTGAAAACATGGAAAAATGAAAAAATATTTATCTAATTTATTATATAATATATAATACACTTCTAATACGAATGATATACATGAATTTGATGAATGTGATTTCTTTTTGTGATAATATTTTCGAGTTAAAAAAAATTATCCATTAGCTTGTGCAATATATTTTTTTAAACTAAAAACGATTTCCTATTTTTTTCGTTTGGATTAGATTCTTGATATTTAATTATTAAAATGGATCATTTAGTCTAATTTGGCTCGACCCATCATGGATTAACTACTCGGTGAGTTAACTCAATCCGATTCATTTATTTATAAGTCAAAAAAATTCAAATCTGATTTAGTCTATCACGAGTTGATGGGTTAAACAGGTTCTCATTTAATTACAAGTTATTTTTTAAATGTTAAACTCCAAAAACAATTCAAAAGGAAAAAAAATAATATACAGTTCAAGTGTAATCCAAAAACAAACTTAGAAAATGAATAAATAAGTTTATAATATTGATGATTTTTGTGTCATTTATCGATTTATAAGATTAAAGTGAATGCATAAATTTATAATATTTTGCTCTCGAAACCTTTTTTTTCTTTATTCTCATTTATCATACAGTAAAAAAATGTTAACTAATAATATTGAAATAAAAAATAATAAATAATTAAATTAAACTAGATGAGTCGGTGAACCAACTCAGCTTACTACAAATTTAACCCGGATGAATCTGAGTTCTAAGTGATATATATATATATATATATATATATATATATATATATATGTATGTATATGTGTGTATAAAAGTGAAAACTTGATATATCCACAAAGCAACTTTTAAAAATAGGATATTTTCTTCTTCCATTATTTTGTTGTTGTTCACAAAATTTAAATATTAATTATATTATATGTTGGAAGTCCATATCGACTAGAAATAAGACCAAATTATAATATATAAGTGAGGTGCAAACCTCACCTTACAAACCGTTTTTGTGGGATTGAGTTAAGTTTAAAAACCCACTTTCTAACATTATAGCCCATATAAAAGTCATTAGAAGAATAAATATAGTGTTTAACAACTTGTTATTTTCTATCACACACTCTGGATAAGAGGAAGAATTTTCTAGCATGTGTTAAGAATCAATAATACAAAATTGACTACGTACTACATCCTATTTTATTGAAAAATAAATTTTATCAAGAATATAATTAAATTACTCATCGTAATTTATATCTTGTTAAGAAGGAAAATATTGAGCCGCACACATCTAAGCCGAAGAGAATGATGAACAAACCTTGCTGGTTAAGAATTTTCTAGTATGTGTTTTCCCTAAAGGCCCTTTCAAATAATTCATGTATGTCTTGCAATTTAATTGTAGAGCTACAAAGAGACAACATATAAAATATAATCATCTTTACATATTTTGTCTTTTAGATATTCGAGTTTCCAATATTTTGACACGCAATCAATTTATCACAACAAAAACTCTTGATAATGGTCAAAATAGATTGACCTTATTAGAGATGGAAAATAGATTGACTCGAAAACATTTTTTTAATTAAAATTAAAAGAAAAAATAATTTAAAAGATTACTTTTTGTATTCAATGATTTAAAAACTAAAAATAGTATTATAATTAGAATTGTTAATACCAATACCTGTTTTAATATAGTTGGAGATATTGATAGTTATTATTTTAATACAACTAAAGACATTAATTGATCACTTAAAAACTAAAAAATACCTATAAGATTAAATGTATTTTTGAAATGCTTATTTTACATCTTCAATTGAAATTAGAAAAATAAAATTAGCGGGTTAAACTTTTTTTCCTTTAATTGAAACTTCTCTTGTATAAAATGTAGAGATTTATTAATTTATTAAATACTCATTTGAAAAACAGTATTACTTTCATTCAAAGATTTTTTTTCCATGCAAATAATATTTTTAAAAAGTATTATAGCTAAAATAACCTCAAAAATTATTTTGTTAAAGAATAATATTTTTACCGGAATTGAGAGTCTTTAAATAGAGTATAAAACACTCAAAAGCTAAGTTTTTGTTTCTTGATAAGAGAATTTCAAATTTTGAGAAGATTATAAATTTCTTAAACCATAAATAAATAAATAAAAATAAACATATATAATCAATTATTATATCTTTAAAATATTAAATAAATAATTATATCATAATATTTTATACACGTCTTAAATATATTAGATAATTAATTATCATGTTAGAGTATCTTAATAATATATTAAATTATCATAATATAATAAAATATGATAAAAAATTATTACATTATAAAATATCAATAAGATTAAATATGCTTTTTCATGAAATTTTTTTAGAACTGCCATCGAAACCCTAATACTTTGTGTAATCAAATAGCGGTCAAATCGAAGTAAACTGAAAAAAAGAGATAGGTAGTGTTCTTCTCCATCTGGTTAGGGTTCAGGCACAGGGCTGCATTGCACCAGAGAAATTGCTGATCAAGACCTGCTACGATGTCTTCATCGAAAGAGGCGGACCCAACCCTGGGTTACCTCACTCGGAAGGACACGGAGGTGAAGCTTCCGCGTCCAACCAGGGTCAAGAATAAAACCCCCGCTCCAATCCAAATCACCGCCGAGCAAATTCTCCGGGAGGCTCGGGAGCGTCAAGAGGCGGAGATCCGCCCTCCTAAGCAGAAAATCACCGACTCCACCGAGCTCGGCGAGTACCGTCTTCGCAAGCGCAAAGAGTTCGAGGACCTTATCCGCCGTGTTCGATGGAACATTGGCGTGTGGATCAAGTATGCGCAGTGGGAGGAATCGCAGAAGGACTTCAAACGCGCGCGTTCCGTTTGGGAGAGAGCGCTGGAGGTGGATTACAAGAATCACACGCTCTGGCTCAAGTACGCGGAGGTCGAGATGAAGAACAAGTTCATAAACCACGCGCGCAACGTGTGGGACCGCGCCGTCACGCTTCTGCCGAGGGTAGATCAGCTGTGGTATAAGTACATTCACATGGAGGAGATGCTAGGCAATGTCGCCGGCGCGAGGCAGGTTTTCGAGAGGTGGATGAAATGGACACCGGACCAGCAGGGATGGCTGTCCTACATAAAGTTTGAGCTTAGGTACAACGAAATTGAGCGCGCCAGAGGGATTTTCGAACGATTTGTTGACTGCCACCCTCGGGTTGGGGCTTGGATACGCTATGCCAAGTTTGAGATGAAGAATGGCGAGGTTGGGAAGGCTAGAACCGTGTACGAGAGAGCCGTGGATAAGCTATCTGACGATGAGGAAGCAGAGCAGTTATTTGTTGCTTTTGCGGAGTTTGAGGAAAGGTGTAAGGAGACTGAGCGTGCAAGAGCTATCTATAAGTTTGCTCTGGATCATATTCCCAAGGGAAGGGCGGAAGATTTGTATAGAAAATTTGTGGCATTTGAGAAGCAGTATGGGGACAGGGAAGGGATAGAGGATGCCATCGTTGGGAAGAGAAGGTTTCAGTATGAGGACGAAGTGAGGAAGAATCCGTTGAATTATGATTCCTGGTTTGACTACATAAGGTTGGAGGAAAGTGTGGGGAATAAGGAAAGGACCAGGGAGGTTTATGAGAGGGCCATAGCCAATGTCCCCCCGGCGGAGGAGAAGCGCTACTGGCAGCGCTATATTTATTTGTGGTATGTTTGATTTAGATTTCTTTGCTTTTTTGTTTATTCACTTATTTTGACATTTTTTTTCCCAATGTTTGTTAATTGTATATGTGCAATTTAGGATTAATTATGCACTCTATGAAGAGCTCGATGCTGGGGATGCTGAGCGAACTAGGGACGTATACAGGTATGGATCTGTTTATAAAGTTTGGATATAACTGTATTGATATTGCTTTGAATGTTGCTAATCACTATCATGTTTAGGTTTCTATTTTGTTCATCAACTCAATGTTATGAGAATATTATAATTCAGTATTCGAATGTTACGAATCATGATTCATACTACTATTCATGCTTTTACTTTTTCACCAATTTTCTTGTGCTTATTATCTTCCTTTACCAAATCACTTAAAAGACAATTTCTTTGTAGTATTGGTATCATAGATTTACTGTACTGCTAGAGTCTTAGCCATGCTGATGTTCTTTGTTTCTTCCATTTGTTCAGGGAGTGCCTCAACCTTATACCTCACAATAAGTTTTCGTTTGCAAAAATATGGCTTCTAGCAGCTCAATTTGAAATACGTCAACTGAATCTCAAGGCTGCTCGACAAATATTAGGAAATGCCATTGGAAAGGCTCCTAAAGATAAGGTAATATATCCGTGGACACGAACACAACTTTTAATTGTAATCTGGTTAACTTTTAACGCATTGTTTCTCTTTTGACAACAGATTTTTAAGAAGTATATAGAAATAGAACTGCAACTTGGTAATATAGACCGGTGCAGAAAATTATATGAAAAATATCTGGAGTGGTCTCCAGAAAATTGTTATGCTTGGAGCAAGTATGCTGAGTTGGAGAGATCGCTATCCGAGACGGAACGAGCACGAGGAATTTTTGAGCTTGCAATTGCCCAACCAGCGTTGGACATGCCAGAGCTCTTGTGGAAGGTACATAATTTATTTCTTGTGCTATGTCAAGACACTCACATTTATTTGTCTGACATCATTCTTGATCCAGCATCAGGATTTATTTAAATTTCGGATTTGAATGGAATGGGAAATTATGGAAATAGGTGGGTAGCTTTTTTAGGAGCCTTATACTAAAACCATTGAAAAAGCAGGTAGAAAAGTGAAAATTTAGTCCTTTATATGCAAACTATTTTCTGTTTTATAATTGTATGATGCCTTGACGTGTAAAAAGTTGAATGAAAAATGGGGAAATTACTAAAGAAGAAAGTAATGTTTCTACTTTGTAGATGTTATTAGATGATTAAGGGAAAAGGAATTATTGACGAAGTATAACACAGCAAATTAACTGTGACAAGTGCACAATTTTGTTGTGTTTATTCTAGAATTTACTATTGTACCTGGAATTTATGCAAAAAAATAATTTTTAGAAAAATTGTAACAAATTTAAGGGATTGGACCTTTGAGTTTCATGTATCTGAATTGTATTTGATACTGATTCCCTAGGATACTTCACCTATATGTGTGTGTATGTGTCTATATATTATACAGGTATTCAAACCTATGAAAATACTATGATGTCAATGATTTTTAATTTTTAATTTTGGTAATATCTAAGAAATGTGACTTTGTGATGTCATTGGCTTGGGTTGGTTTGAGTGGTGGTTGTAAAGTGTGTGGGTGGCCTATGTATGGCCAGGAAGAACCAAGAAGGAAAGAAGAAGAAACACACAAAGGAAAAGAAAGAATTAGAATAAGAAAGAAGACTAGGAGAAGAGATTTGTCTTTGGATTGATAGCTTCTCTTGACTCAAGAATGAAGGGAGGAAAGGTTCCTCTTGCACCACTAACTCTTGAGTTAAGCAAGAGAGGAAATTCAACACTTGAGTTCTCCTTCAAGTTAAGAATTCTTGAAGGAGAAGTGTTCACACCCCTTAGGATCATGGAAGGAGTGTCCACCCTTGTGTCCGAACAAAGCTACAAGCTAAATTACTAAAGGAGTAGTCAAACACACTATAGCTCTCCCTGTGTCCAAGCAAGGATTTATTGCACGAAAAACTATTTTCTACTTTATCATGAACTTGCTATCCTTACTTATAGTTAATCTCCGTCTAGGAACCTCTTGAAGTGACTCCTTCCTGTCCACGATCACATCATGTGGTTTGATGAGATGTGCCAACTTTATTATAACCTCGATTAGGTGCCCCCAACTGATGGTGGAGGTTTGGGTAGCAATCACATTTTGGGTGGTATGAGTGGTTTAGAGAGATGGAGGTTCAAATTGAACATTAATGGCTTTGAGGACAGCAATTAAGGGCGTGGTTCAAGCTTGGTGGTTGAATGATGTAGCAGATAGAACAGAGGAGACGAAAGGTGCTTTGCGTTCGACAGATTTTAATTTAAAATCTCTTAAACTTTCATTAGGTTTTTAGCTGATTTAAAAGTGGAAAAATTATATTTTTCAACTGAAAAAGTTGAGTAGTTGTATGTTAGCAACTGCTGCACTTATGGTTATGCCCTGGTGTGACAGCCTCTTTTTTCATCATTCCTTATTTGCCTTCTATTGTTTGTTTTATATCTTGCATTTTGCACACCTCGATAACTATATTCACATTAGTCATAATGTAACTATGAATTTTGTTGACACAAAGCAGGCATTCATTGACTTTGAGACTGCTGAAGGTGAATTTGAGAGAGCAAGAGCACTTTATGAAAGGCTTCTTGACAGAACAAAGCACTTGAAGGTATGGATAAGCTACGCCGAATTTGAGGCAACAGCTATGGATGTGGACAATGAAGATTTGACGGAACATGAACAAAAGAAGCAATGCATTGATCGTGCTAGAAGTATGTGATTCCAGTGCTGTTAATTGGTTGTTTTCAGTTATTTTGAACATAAGTCAGATAGTTTTCTGAATCCCGTCGTAATCTTGTTTGTGCCTGTATCAGGGGTGTTTGAGAAGGCTCTCAACTACTTCAGATCATCAGCTCCAGATTTGAAAGAAGAAAGGGCAATGTTATTGGAAAAATGGCTCAACATGGAGAGTACATTTGGAGAGCTGGGTGATGTTAGCGTAGTCCAGTCTAAGCTGCCCAAGAAGCTCAAAAAGAGAAGGCACGTTGCCACTGAAGATGGTTCTACTAGGTATGTAACTATCTCTGTATGCTTTCTATAGTTCCCACATTCTATATGGTGACAGCTATTCAGTTTTCTAACATCATTCCTGTTAATTTAATTTTGCAGAATTGAAGAATTTATCGACTTTTTGTTCCCTGAAGAAAGCCAGACAACTAATCTCAAGATCTTGGAAGCTGCTTACAAATGGAAGAAGCAAAAGTTGTCTTCCGATGATTAACAAATGATAGTAGTTATATTTTTAGTGTGTATATATATTGGGGAAGAGTTAGTTCATGTATAACTAGCAAATACAGTGTGTCATCTACCTTCACATTATAAAATTCTTAGACCATTCCCTTTCATTTGAAATGTAATTTTAGAAACAGAGATCTCAGACAGTAGCAATCCTGAGCTTTTAAAGTTTTGACCGATAAGTGCATTTGAGGAACATGTGTGAAAAATTTCTATGGGGTCAACAAAGTTTATTTATGGTAAAATCTTGACAAACACAATAATAATTGCAAGTTACAACTCATTTTTAATTTAGAAACCAAAACAATCAATCACGTTTAAGGATATGTTAGATTTCTAAATCTGACGAATTTATTACAAATTAAGAAATTGTTATTAATTCTTGGAATATTTATACTGCCTTAAGAGTTATATAATACGGTCTTTAACTATATAAATTTATTAATTGAATGATTTACCGATAGCAGACAATAAAAAAGTGAACATTATCTGAAATCTTCTTAAGTTTTAAAGCGCTAATTAAATTATTTATCTAAAAATTCAAAAATATTTATCGTATGCTATCAAAATAATTTTTAGTGAATCTATATTATTTTCTTCAGATATTTTTTTAAAATGTATACTACCATATAATGGTAGAATATTTAACTTTCATCTCATTCTTAAATGCAGTTTTGACTATTTATAATTAAAAAAATTTCTCTAATGATTGTGGTTCAACAATATGAAAATACGGCAATCATTCTATACACCAAAATCTAAATGAAAATTTTTAAAAATTCATTAGCTAGATTCACTATTAAAAATGTAAAATAAAATAAAATCTTATCATGTTTTAGATAAAATTTTATCTTTTTTTTTATCATAGGCTAACATCAATACTAGCTACATATTTTTTTTCAAAAAATTACATAACTCATTATCATATAGTTTTACATATTATAAATATCTTAGAGAATGATATTAGAGTCTTATAAAAAACTCGATAATTTTTTGTTGCCTATATTTATTATCAAATAGCTGCTCATACAAACAATCTCCTATTACTGAGTAGATTGTGAAAAAAATTTGTTTGATAATCTTTATTTTATTTTCTCTATCTTTTATTTTTATTATTATAATCTCATGTGTACTATCTTTTTTATCTTATAACTAAGTTGATTTATAACTTATTCACTGAATTATTTATAAAAGTTGTAGAATTTATCTTTATTTTCTTATGTTATGATGCTGTGCATTTATAATTTATTCACTTATTTATCCTTAATAAAATGAAAAAAAAGTACTAACTTATCTATTATTATATGAACTGAAGCTAGTAAATCAGGCTACAGGTTTAACCAGTAAAAGTTATTCGACCTATTGATCTTTTTTATTTTTTATTTATTTTATTTTTCTTTGATTTTGATAAGCTAAAAGAGTATTTAGTCCAATGTAATTTTAATTTTTTATAAAAAGAAAATACCAAGATATCCATCATAACCGATCAGTTTTTATCTTTTAATTTTCAAATTAAACTCAATTCTATCTAGTTATGGCATTATATATTAACAAATATTCATTTTCAATAAACTATAACATAATGATAAAATAATAACAACTACCATAATAATGATGATAAATAATATAATAAAATAATAATAATTATACTAATAATGCTGAGAAGAAATAAATAAAGATAAAAATAATGATAACATAGCAATAATAATATATTTATAATATCTCCACATTTTCCATTTATATTAACAAATTGAAAAGTCCATGCTTATTATTAGAAACGATTCTTTCACTTTTTTTTTTTAATTATTCCCAAAACCACTGAATTTATTTATCCTTATACAACAATTTTGCCTTGGATTATTTCTCGTTAATATTTCTAATCCCTTCAGATTGGTGGAAGTCGAGTTCCATTCCCAGGTAAGTGCTTCCTTTCCTTCTTTTATGTTTATTAAGTGAAAAAAAGATGGTCACGATGCATTCTTTACATCACATCTTTCACATTTTGTTGAAGCAATTCCGTCTTCCCTTTTATCTGCTAAATAATTCTTCCTAGATTTGTAATTTCAATCTGGAATAATCACTGCATCAATACTCTGAGGAAACATTGAGTTCATGACATAATGAAAAATAATGAATTCTATTTTATGATG
The DNA here is from genome assembly GCA_027742785.1 of Vigna reflexopilosa. Classification (NCBI taxonomy): domain Eukaryota; kingdom Viridiplantae; phylum Streptophyta; class Magnoliopsida; order Fabales; family Fabaceae; genus Vigna; species Vigna reflexopilosa. The sequence goes on along the minus strand of CM050930.1, from coordinate 1,541,303 downwards.
GTTTTCTTCGTTCTAAGAGCTGATCAGAAACAACAATATAATATTTGAGGAGAGATTTGATTGATTGTAAATTAAAGAGGAAATTATAAACTTATGAGCACTCTCTGTTTTGGTAAATTGGAACTGAATTTATGGATCTGTGTTTTTGCATTCATCTTCATTCCATGTATACCTATACCTGTATCTTCTGGATACTACATTCTTTGTTCTTCAAGCTTCTGGGAGGACAAGTTTCTGTCTCAAACGAGGAAATTATTATGACACAGATACTATGATGTTGTGTATTTATTTGCATCTATTGGATATATTAATTGCACAAGATACAAGTTCATCCAGAAACTGCAGAGTACATTTAAAATAACCTCTTAATCTGTGATGTCTGTATTCACTTTTCAGTTTCAGGATTCCTATTCATTTTCTGAGGAAATGAAGAGTTCCTAGCAAGAAATTTCCCTCTAAAATTAATCTTTTCGAATGTCCCAATAAAAGGATGTTCAAACACCGTTTAAGGGGATTCTCCAAGTCCTTCGGGAATCAAATTGATCCTCAAAAATCTGAAACACTCAAAAGAACAAAAACAGGTGCAGATCATGCATTGTGTTGGAGTCTTTTTCAGATCAAAATAAGTGTTTTATCTTTATTAATATGCATGATAAAAATTTCTATTCAATGAAAATGCAGGTTATCATAATGAAATTCTAGTTCTGATAAAAGGACAATACCAAAAACACTCTTGGGAACTGTATTTTATTTTCATTGTTGTTACTGACTTATTTTTCAAAAGATTAAATATATCTTCATTAAATATTAGTATTTCAAAAGATTATATATCTTCAAGAGAACTGCAAAATTTTATGATTTCTCTTTAATCTTAGTCACTTTGCACTGTGAACTTCCATCAACTACTTGTCAATATGTTGTTGACAGATATGGAAACCGAGCTCAGCAGAATCGCAAAGCTGATAAAAAATGAAGAGCAATGCAAAAAAGATGGGAACTCCATGAAAGAGAAAAAGCTTGTGTGGCTGGTAGAGGATTTCTACGTTCAGTCACTGTACCCATTGTACGGTGGTCTCACCGGAGAGTACGTAAAATCAGGTCCGAGCAAAGTGGATAGGATGTCCTCAGCGTCTTCCTCTAGCTCGGAGTCTGAGTACTTTTCCTCAGAGGAAGTTGATTCTAATTCAGACATCAACGATTCAAACCAATCTACTAATCCAGAGCTTCAACTTGAAAGCCAATCACGTCAAGTTAAACAACTCTTGTTTGCAAAGAACGCTGATTTGCACAGACGAGTTTTTGAGCTTCAACTGTTACTTAACGACACCAAAGGAACAGTGTCTGTGTTGCAGGCAAAACTCCAAACCAACGATGATCGTTCAGCGTCAAAAATTGCTGAATTGATGGCACGGATACACGAGCTCGAACAAGAGGCAAAGTCGCTGCGGACGCAGAAAGGAAAAGTGGAAGAGAAGATTAGACGCAGCAGAAACGAAGCATCGAGCCAGAAGAAGGACTTCCATGACCAGATTAATGCCATGCAACAAATGTTAGATTCCGTGAGAAATCACAACAAAGAGTTGGAGGTACAGTTGGAAAGAACGAGAGTAGAAGCTTCGATATCATGCTCGGTTAGAATACAAAATCATGGGGAGGATTTGGCTGAAGAAAAGGAGTGTTTTCTTGCAAGAATAAAGGACCTGGAACTGGAATTGGAATCTCGATGCAGCAAACAGCAGGATTTGGAGGATAGAAACAAAGAACTAGAAAGAGCAATGGCACGGGGAGTGCAAGAGATATCTGAACTTTTTAGGGATCATGAGGGTTGTAAAGAAGGAGCTGCCATTACCATAGATGGTGAAGCTTTAAACAGTTTAGTTGAAAAATTAAAAACCAGGGTGGCTGATCAGGAGGAAACGATAGAGAAGCTAACAGAAAGCATTGAAGAAATAGGTGCAGAAAACAGACATTGTAAGGATTTGATAAGAGAAAGAAATGGTGAAGTGAAAGAGGTGAAAGAGAAAGTAGATGGGCTTGAGGCGTTGGTGGGTGAGAAAGAGGAGAAAGAGTTGATCTTGAAAGAAATGGTGTGGAAGTTAGAAGCGATGGTGAGCAAAGAAGCAGGGGAGAAACTGAATCTGATGAAACAAGTGAGGCAGCTTGAAAGGAAAGTAGAAAACTTGGAAAGGGATGTGAAAGAGAAGGATGGTGATTTGGTGGGGCTTGCCGAGAAGAAGAAGGAAGCAATAAGACAACTTTGTTCTCTGGTTGAGTTTCATCGTAATCGCTATTTCTATCTAAAGGATTCCATGTCAAGGAGAAACAAGTTTTGGTAACAGAAAACCAGTCTCCATTGCGTTTTCAATAGTCATTGTATTTGCTTCAAGAAACACACATCTTGTTCAAACGTGTGCTTTCTTAGAGAATGCCATTTCTGTTAACTTTTAGGTACGAGGTTGTCACTATCAAACAACCAACCACATTATACCTCTTAGCTGCTTCTGCCACCAATCATGGCAAAAAAACTCCTGCCATTATGTTCCTACGTGCCTGTGTTCGATTAGATAAATTGTTAGAAAGTTTTGGTTTCTCCATTTTCTTTCATGATCTATGGGAAACAATTAACTTGTATTCACTCTTCCTATCATTCCACTTCACGTGTTTTTTCTACTTATTTTTGGATCCTCATTGTATTTTCTTGGATTCGGATTACCTATTGATGAAGTAAATGTTGTTCTCATGATATTATATATAATTATGTTTCACGGTAAGGTTTATAGTATTTTATTTTCTTCTATTATATTAATAGTTCAGATTGATTTCATAATTAAAATTTAATAGAATAAGAGATTAATTGATTATGGAAAATATTAGAAGGGAGACTTTAGATTCTACATTGTTGTTGCTTCTTTCTAAAGGATTGTATATTACTTTTAATTACATCGACAAAGAGATTAATGTGCAACTCAACAAAATGACGGGAGTATACAATTATATTCCTTAAATGTCTACAAGTACACAATTATTCCTAGTATTTATGTTTCACGTTATGGGCTCTATTTTAAACATGTATAATATTATTTTAAATATATATATATATATTCATGTGCGAGTACACATAACATTTTTTTTAAAATTAGTTTTACGATAATTGGTTGCGACAAAATGGATAGGATTCACTATGTGTATATGGTAATATACTACATATTGTCACATTAATCATTTAAAAATAAAATTAGAAGTTAAAATAAAATTTTCTTTTAACTTATAGAAACTAAAAAAATCAATTTTAAATTCAGGGAATACAAAAAAAAAATACTTATTTAAAAGACTAAAAGTATATTTAAGATCAAAATAATACAAATACCTCTATTCTAAAATCAATGAGGATTTATTAACCATTACTTAAAAAATAATAATTATAATATATGGTATGAGATATTCATTATCGTCATGTTTGATTCCGTATTCAAAATGACATTATTAAAATTAAAACCTAAACCGATTGAATAAGAACCACTGATCACTACCTGGTTAATCAATGTCGGTAAAAAAATGACAAAAATATTTTTAAAAATATAAAAAAATAATATAAACTTTCTTTATAAACCAAATTAATCACGTTATTTGTAATGAAAAAAACAACTTATTTCCTTTGAAATCATACAAATTGACATTCACGTTCTTAATTAGTTTTAAAATAGAGGTCAATGATGTTAATATTATGCTATTAATAAAATGATATTCATATTTTCTCTAATTCTAGATAAATAGTTTATACTCCTTATATTAATTACATTTATTTTTTTATATTTGTAATAAAATAATACGCATTTCTCTTATTTTCTTTTAAGATATTATCTCAACTAAAATGTAAATTAAGTATTTATGTAAATTAAACAAATAACTTTAAAATATAAAATTAAATATTTGTTGTAAATACAAATTCATATTTTTTATAACATAAAATAACGAAGCTAAGTGTCATTAAAAATATATAAAGAAAATGAATGTTATTCAACTTTAATATTTCTCATTCTCTAGTTATAAAAACTTTATGTAATAAGTTGTGATTAGTTTATTTTAAATATATAAATCAATTAATAAAAATAATGATATATAGTTTATTGTAAAAAAAAAAATATTAACATACCAAAAAATAATGCAAACAACATAGTCAAAGGAACTAAAGCAACATTGTACATGGTCCATATATGGTGGAAGTTAAACCTTAGAAGGAGGTAACAGTTTTTCTGGTCACAACTCATGACTAAAGCGTTTCATATCTTTCATCTATAAAAGCAGAAAGCGATTCAACTTCACGTCACTCTCTCTCTCTCTAATTCAATTTAATGTGATTTTTGCTCATAAAATAAAGACAGCACAGACAGACTCATAGGATTCTTGATATGGCTCAAACAAGAAACGAGGTAACCATTACGGAGAAACTTTTAGCGACAAAGTCACCCTCGTATTCTACCAATCTTTGGGACTGTGGCAGCACGCTCTACGATTCATTTGAGCTCAACTCCTTCAATCGTCAACTCCACTCCGCCATAGCTAAATCCCCTATAACTAGAACGCTTTCCATGCCTCGCTTACCGGAGCGTTCACTTCACGCGTTTCCGGTTCAGCCTCCTCCGCCTTCCATCGCCATGCCACGAAAGTTCTTCAACTTCTCTCGCTCCTTTCACAAACTCATTCGCTCCGTTTTCAAGTCCTACAATAAAACCTCCACCACCACCACCACCACCAGTTTCAGTTTCCAAGTGCCAGAGAAATACTCCAAAGAGCGCTTCTACGTGGTTTATGATAAGTCTGGACCCGTTCTTTCCACCATCCCCGAAGTTCCAGAGTTTGAGATCGGTGCACTCTCGCCGGAGATCTCTTCCCACGTCAGAAGGTCAGCTTCGGAAAGGTTATTTACCACAAATCGCTTTGTTTTAGATCTTATTTAATTTTTTTTTATTTCGCTAGGAATTTGATTATTTTCAGAATTGATTCAACCGAATGTCAATGTCAGTGGTTAAGCTGTTTTTGTTAATTATCCAATATGGCGTCGTATTATAGTTGTTTTAATGTTAATCAACCTTAATATGGCGTCGTATGTACTTGTTTTAATGTATCAAGTAGCATATGTGGAGATTTCTGTTGCAATCGTTCGCGAGGCTATTTTTGTTTGAATTATGATGTTTCATATTGTTTTTGTATTTAGTGTTTCAACTGTGAACCATTGATGGCCTAGAGATAAATTAGTGATATTTTGTAAAAGGATAATCATGCTCCACCATAACTTTTATGACAAATTCATTATTACAAGAGAGATTATAAAAATATATAACATATAATATATGTTGTTTTCTAATTAAGTTTGAACTTTTATTTTAATTTATATTTTATTAAATGTATTGTACAATAATTAGAGAATAATATCAAATATGTAAGTTTTTTCCATAAAAAAAAAAAGACGAGACAAAATTTAACTATATTTTTAAAAGTTTACACTCGTATGTTATTATAAAATAGATACATGTACCTTGAACATACAATAAATAATGTCATGTTAGCGTCAATTTTTTTTACAAAGTTAGATAGCAAGACAACTCGAGATCGACATTTAATAACATGGATATACTATTACTGAGGTTGGGATATTTGAATTTTCATACTAAAACCATGTACAACATTTTAACAAATATTATTGTTATAATATGTGTCTTAAATATGTCACAGTCGTGGAGCTTTGATTTTCAAAGAGAAACTCTATGCTGCGATGTATTTAAAAATTCGTAGAAATGGTAAAATAATAAATCATTTTTTTATTTATTTTTCTTGGGTGTGAATAGGACAACAGATGAATAAATTATGGAAATTTGAAAACAAGAAAGACTCTCGTATTGATTGCTCAACACGGCTCTGTTATGGGATAGTTATTATTGCTATGGAATCAGAAAAAATAAATGTTATAAGAATATTTTTATTTTTCTAATAAGGTTAAGAATAAATTAATTTTACAATAATCTACGTTAATTTTTGTTTTTAAATTAAATGACTAAATACTTTTAATTTCTACTATATTTTTTAATTTACTTGTATTATGTTTGTAAACAATTTAAAAAATGTGAGAAAACGAGAAAGTAAGATATGTAATAATATTAATTAATATTACATATATTATGAATTAATTAAGTGGGACAGGATGGCCATGACAGAGAGTTCTTGGGTGGAACTCAGTGATTATTGAGAGTAGGTTCGTTATAAATTGAGTTGCAGTGACTACCTGGCAACATTCATGTGGGACCAGATGCTAAAAATATTTTGTATAAAACTAATACATTTTTTAGTTTTTCTTTTTTTATTATATATGTAAGTTATATTGTTAACATTTAATTACTTTTTATCATTTTTTTTCTTTTATATATTAATTTAATTAATTTGTATATTTTATTAACTTTAACTTATAATATAATACAAATATTTTAAAAAAGCGACACACATCGACAATAATAACTGTATCTATGCTAGTATATATAAATTAAAATAATTTTCATTTAAAACATAACAATTATAAAGAAAAAATGAAAATAAGTAATATGGAAGAAAAAAAAAATACTATTTTGATTAATTTACATTATTTGGTTTACTCAAAGCACAATGATTAAATAACGTTCAGGTTTTTGAAAATGTAAAACATTTTCACGTTAATTTTTTGAACTGAGTTTTTAGAAGTTTTCTGAAATAAGTGTATATTATAAAAAAAAAAGGTTAAATATGTTTTTAGCCCTATACGTTGCGTGATTTTGGGTTTAGTCCCTCTTTCAAAATAAGGTACAATTTAATCCTTCAACTTTAGAAAACTCTGGTTTTAGTCTTTTTTATCAAATTTTTTTAACTTTATTTGCTGTTTCAAGCTTCATTATAGCATTTGGATTGTTTACACTGTTTGACACATTTTTGCTTCAATATTAACTGATTTTTACTTCAATATTAACTGAGAAACACGCTTGAAACAGCAAATAAAGTTAAAAAAATTTGGTAAAAAAGACTAAAACCATAATTTTCTAAAGTTGAAGATTAAATTGTATCTTAGTTTGAAAGAGGGACTAAACCCAAAATCGCCCCAAAGTATAGGGACTAAAAACATATTTAACCCTAAAAAAAATTGTGAATGTGATTATTTAAAACGTGAAAAATGTTATTATTTAAATCTTGTTTTAAAAATAAACTCATCAAATTATTTATATATATATATATATATATATATGTATGCATGTGTACTACAACCATTTATTTGGTTGGTTTGTATTTTTTGTCTCGTCTCTTTAGACTTAAATGAGCTCACATGATTCATGTTATAGTGAACATGCTTTAACTTCTTTTACTTCATTATTTTCTTGATTATATTATACATTGTATTTTCCTTTCATCCCTTTACAGTATACAATAAAAACCAACAATAATATCTTATTTTAAATATATATTTAAACCAGGTTTAATAACTTTTCGTCTCATTATCATGATTATTTTTTCTTAATTTTGTTTTACTATTTAAACATTTTCAGTGTGCTCTATCCTTTTTTCTTTCCCAAATTAAGCATCGGTCATTTCTAACATATTGATATATATCATACCGTTACAGCAATTATACTAACATTCCTTATTCATGTCAAGTCAATGAGTCAACTTTAATTAAGGACATCTTATTTATTATTCATGTATAGCATATCTCCATTCTAACACTATCATTGAATTCCACAAAATAAATTATTATATTTACTTCTATTTAATTGACTACCCCAGTACATATTACTTTGCTACTACGAATCATAAATAAAAGAATAGAGAAATTTCAAGCAACACTTATATAGTAAAATATTGTTTTTTATTTTTCTTTAAAATATATAAAGATGACACTGAAAGACAACAAGACGTACAAATAAAAAAAATACTATTTAGCCTATATGTTTTTTATCTCAACGAATTAAAACTAAATAAATATAAAAATGATTTAAATATGTTATTATTTTTTAGCTTTAGTTTTAAGTGAAAATTGAATTTTTTTTTAATTTCTTAATTTTAGAGTAAAATTTAGTTTTTTTAATCAAGTTTAATTTAAAACTTCTTAATTAATATAAAAAAATTATATTAAATAATATAAATAATTCAAATACTGAAATAAAAAAAATTAAGAAACTAAAACATATTTAATCCAATACAAATTAAAACATGTGAGATTGCAACCTTAATTGTTGAAAGAAATACTCAGTATTATACTTTATTTAGTTCTAAAACCCCGGAAACAGGATTTTAGGTTTGGGCAGTTTGAGAGCAGCCTTCTTCAGTGAAAGAAACATGGCGAAGGAAATTTTGACTCTTGATAATGCGACCACCTGCACATCTTGGAACCTTTCCGGTACCAGACTCGCTGCTGCTTCCGCCGATGGCACACTTTCAATCTTCGATTCCCGCGATCCATCTTCTTCTTCCTCCCTCCGCTCTACTTTCAAATCTAGGGTTCGTCTTCTATTTTCTTTCCTATTTTTCCTTTTACTCTTATTAAATCTGCAATTCGGACCAGATTAAGTTTTACTAAGACGCTAATGCATTAATAAATCGTGAGTTTTATGTGTATATGTTGTTATATATTATTGTTATTTACAAACAGACCTTGTAGGATAATTATTCACTTTAACATGGTCATTCCTTATTGTTCTCTCTGTGGTTTCTAAAGGTTCTCGAAGGAAACATCGTGAAGATTGTTTGGGTTCCGCCAGAGTACGGTGATGCAGTCGCGTGTATTTCCGCCGATGGAATTGTGTCATTGTGGGAGGAGGTTGCAGAAGGTATCGTTGATTGGTTTTTTGTTAGAGTTGAATCAATGTGCTTCTTATGGCAAGCATTCAATGGCTTAAGCTTTGGAACCGAGTTGCGCACCAACTATTAACTTTCTTGTTGGAAAATAGGATCTGGTTGCAATTTTTACGGGTGTGTTTATTGTTTAGTGGGTAGTTTTGCGTATTCTTTACGACTTAGTTTTAAATCCAGTTTTTTAGTTTTCGTGATGTGATTCCTGTCAACAGATTTTTTCATTCAGTGTGCTACTTTGTAAAATCTTGTTCAGTTAATTTTGAAATTCTGAAAAGTCGATATGTAGATTCGCAGTCTCTTCAGTGGAAGATGTGCAAAAGCTTTGGAGACAGTTCAAGCAAAGTCCTTGATGTTCAATTCGGGATCTCTTCGACTAGTTTGAAAATGGTTAGTTATATGGCTAGACAATGCCATTGATATTTATTTTGGAACTATGCTTTTATCTATTTCTGCTGACTACATTGTGCGTACATTATTATTCACTTACGCATGTCATAGCTAGTTCAGTAATTATTTCTTCATTGATTAATTATTATTATTCTATTAACATTTTAGGTTGCAGCATATTCAGATGGCAATATAAGAGTTTTTGAGCTCTTGGACCCCTTAGAACTGAGAAACTTCCAGCTTCAGGTGAAACTAAATATTCAAATATAACTATACCTTCCCTCACAGTAACAAAATGAGGTACTAAATATTCTTTTTCTTTTTTTCGTCTCACATTTTAGGCTGAATTTCAAAATGTTATCGAGTCGGTGTCTGCATTTGGAAAGGCTTCGTGCCTCTCTGCATCCATATCATGGAATCTACAAAAGGGTGGAAGCCAGGAATCAAGCTTCCTTGTAGGTTTTAATTCAAATACATTAGAGCTTAATTCTTCGAAGGTAACTCTAGTCTAGAATTCCGCCTCGTTATTTTATTGATTTCAGTTGTGTTATCTATATTTTTTCATGGTATGATTATTGCACTCTAGAATTTTCGTCTCCACTTTTCTGAACCGTGGATAACCTTGCAATAGATGCAAGCTGTGAGCCTGTGACAATGGGCAAGAGTTCAGTATTGCAGCAGAAGCACATTCCACATCTTTTCTTCTATTAGGTTTTGGCGGAGGATTATGTCTTTGACTTGAGATGTTTATTTTCCTCAGGTATGGGAATTTGATCAGGCTCATCAAAGATGGCTTCCGGTAGCAGAATTGGCACTGCCTGAAGACAAGGGTGATCAGGTTTATGCTGTTGCATGGGCACCAAATATTGGCAGGTAATATGTGCAAAAGTTTAGAAAAATGTTAGTTACATTTATTGGCTGGGACTTCCTCGTACAACCTGATTGGCAACAACTGTTTGGATAGGTTGATAGTCATGATCTCGTGTAGTCGACTAACATGAGGAAGTTTGTTATTCTACTAGGCTTGGGCTGTGCTTATGTCTATCTACCACCTTTGTCTTTGGGTTGTCAAAGAAATGTGAAAGATCCTTTTCTGTTATATAATTATTTGCATTTATCAGTAATTGCTATGATTCTTTTGTAGACCGTATGAGATCATAGCGGTTGCAACTCACAAGGGACTTGCAATATGGCATCTTGGATTGAACCCTGACCGTGATGGAAGACTCCCGGTAGAGCGAGTTGCACTACTCTCAGGTCACCAGGGCATGGTATATGAATGACTTTAAATTTGTCTCTATTTTATATGTCCCCTTCTACTCTTCAATTTGTATTTAAGAGATGATGTGGAGGTTGAACTTAGTTTCTGATGGGTTTATACCACAATGTGTTGCTTACTGTCATATGTTACTTAGGTGTGGCAAATGGAATGGGATATGAGTGGAATGACGTTGGCTACTACAGGGCAAGATGGAATGGTCCGATTATGGCAGTCTAATCTCAATGGCGTTTGGCATCAGCAAGCTGCATTTGAACCCACTTCGTAGCCACTAGAGCAGTTAAACGCATACGTTTTATGTGAAAATTAATCTCAATTTTTTGTTCTCTGTAGGGAAGATTAAAATGCCCAGTCTACTTTTGAATGGCGACCGATAATTTAAACCGCATTCTGTCTGTGAAGTAGCAGGTGGCATGGGTTCTCATTTTTTGTTTTTGTTTTTGGCACACCCAGAAGTAACTATTAAATATTTCTGTTGTAATTTAGGTGGACGACATTTATCCTGTTAGATGAAAGATCTTTCAACTAAGTATCATGCTTTTTGTACAAATCACACTATTGCTTTCTAGTAGCTACAGATAAAATTTTCCTTAATACAGTACTGTAAAAACACTTGTTAATTGTTGATCAAAAGGATCTATCGAAATCTGATCACCGGATGTTCAGAAAGCTCAACGCAAGAGAGATGTTACTCCAATTGCAGTCATTTCGGCCTCACGTCTACACCCATCATTATTTTTTGGTCCATAAGCGCAGTTTCTGCGGCTCAATTATGGGAAAGCTTAACTACAGAAACATGTGTGGAAAAATATCTGAAGTGTCGATAATTACTTGGCTGCTTCCTCTGTGAACCTGTTGTTACTTAAATTATGTCTTTTAAGGTAAATAATTCACATGTTTCACGAAAACAAATTCATTATATTAATTTATGATATAATCATTTTTGTTTACTAAAATTAATAATTAATTTATTTACTGTGAGTATTATTAGTAAAGATATATTATAAATTTGAGACACATTTTTAAAATGATAAAGTAAATTAGAGAAAGAAAGTACTTTCTTAACCCTCAACGGTAAATAGTCTACTGGGTGTTTCAGAATTCAGACTATGTTAGCTTAAGTCAGCTTAAAATGAATTTGAGTCCTAAATCAGTTATGTTTGAGGAAATTTGTCGTCACTAACTTGTTAATAATTTAATAGAAAATCACCAATTAACTTAGAAAACAATCTTTTGATAGAGAAGGTTGGTCCCGACATTATCGGCAATCGTTTATTTGTGCTGTCTGGAATCTAACACATCATCGTACGTTCTTTCTAGTTTCTTCAAATACTAACAATAATTTCGACAAACACTATGAAATTAGTTTTCTCAAGTGCACTTAGGATGAAAACCCCGAGGTATTGAAGGGCAATTTGCACCAATTCCCACTGCATCAAGTGAGAAATTGAAGTCAAAAATTGGAGAATTGGTGGTTGGTGCATCAGCTAAACGGATCCCGGCAGCATCAGAATCAGGGCACGGCTTGTCAAAGACTCTGTCGAATCCATCATGTAAATGGAAAGACGGAGACACAAGGTAATTTGATTCAGGTGAGTTCGGAGAGAAGAAGGATGTTTGGGAAATGGTGCTGCAAAAGGGATCATTCTCCAGTACGAAGGAAGGAAGAAACGTGTGGTGGTTATCTTGTGTCATGCATCCAAATGAAGGGAATGGATGTGGCGTCATGTTATCCGTTTCCACAGTCAACGTGTTTGTGTAGTTTGTAACTCTTTCTGGCTGTAACTGTATATGATGAAACTGAACGTCACTGTCACAACCTTGCAATCTCTCTTCTGTATCTGCTAATTTCAATGACATAACGACATCCTTTCCCTGAGAACAGACGTGGCTTCCTCGGTAACTTATGTCAAAGACATTGGGGTCTTCTTCTGATCTCTGCACTTGCTTCGTGGCGAAACAGCCCTTAGATTTTTGGAATGTGCACCTGTAGTAGCTTCTGCAAATGTAACAACCCATTGCTAATTGTTGTGATCAGTGACCAATAAATTTCTAAATTTTAAAAATTTTCACCTGGGATATTTTGCATTGAGGATGTTTTTCTGTCCATATTTTCTCCAGCTGTAATCATCTTGCAGAGGTTCTTCAATCCCATTCTGGATCTTCACTCTAACCTGTTCCTTCCATTTGGGCATCTTCTTTCTGAAGCGAAATTGCCAAGTCTTAGAACAAATAGAAACAACAAACGGATGTTAAATTCTGAGCGGGTTGTCTTGTGCTGCTAAAATTTGTACCTTTTGTTTGCATTCTGTTTAAGTTCTTGATGATCCTTGAGGGCACCTTCATAGTGATCTTTGAGAGGAAACTGTGGTGAAGAAGTTTGAGTTGGTTGATGCATGGTTTCTGACTTTGAAAATGGTGCATTCTGTCTTAGAATAAGCAAAGCCTTGTTGTAAGAAGACAATATACTCTGCAGTAGTGAGTCTCTAGTGTGAATCGAAGAGGGTATATTGAAGTCTTCCTTCAACTTTCTTGCTATCTCCAACCCCTGAATTAGCTCACTCACGAGTGCTTTCTGCTCCCAACCCTTTTCACTTTCCATTTTACTCTATCTATATATTGAAATGACAACTAAGTTTTGAAGTTTAAACTGATTTGTTGGAACAGAGAATTGAAATGGCAAAAGCTTAGTGAAAGGAGGGATTATGGTGAATGATGAAGAAAAAGGAAGGAGTGCTATTTAATTGTTAAATGTAATATCTGAAAATGAGTCAAAGTTTGACTGAGAAAATAAGGTTTTGAGCTGGACTGGTATTTTGTTAGTGAGCAATAGAATGCTGACCAAGTCCAGTACACGTCAGCTTGATAATACTATTGTTTCCTAATTTACTATTTGTTTAAAATGTTTTTTAATAGAAGATTCTTATCTAATTGCTTATCCCTTTCACTTCTAGAAGAATACATTATTTTCTTTATTTGTTTATAACTTTTTTTAAGATAATTGTGTAGGAAATACTATAACTTACAAAAAAATATATTGTTACGGAATTATTAATAGAAAAAACTGAAAATACTAAAACAAAACATGTTAAAATGATAGAAAACGAAAACAAAGAAAATTAAGACAAAACTAATAATCAATTTTGATATTATTGATAAGCTTTTTAAGAGAAAAAGTTATTGAAGTTTGAATCATATTAATCAAACTAACACCAAGCAAAATAAGAGATCGGATTTGTTGCCTCTAATCCACTTTTCTTTTTATCATATTATGGATTTTGGTTTGCTCAGTGAGATGTAATTATGATTTCACGAAAAAAAAATGTTTTTTTAATAACTATTCTACATAATAACTCGTATTGATCAATTAATTAATTAATTTATTATAAAAAAATTATTAAAATAAAATATTAATATCATCTAGATGAAAATAATTAGTGCGTATAAGATTTGTAAATACTTGACTTGCTTTTTGAAAACATTGGACCAAAGTTCAATCCTAAGCAAATTCAATTTAACTAATTTAATACTTTCTGGAAGGATAAAAAAGTAAAAGCAAGTTAATTCTTTTGTGGGTGAGTGGGTGACACATCAACCATTACAGAAAACAAGATTTCTTATATATGCTATCTTGCTAAGCCATGCAAATTCTTCTCTTGTAATTCCTTTTACTTCACATGCTTTTGAATTTAAGAACTTCATGTTGACCAATCTATTCATCCACATCAATGTCTTTTGTCCATTTTCCACATTAATTTCAATCACTGATTTCTCTAATAGTACTATTTAATATGGTTTATCTTATTTTGGTTTTTCCAATCCCATTTATAGTCAAATGTTTTAGTTTTATTGAATATTTTCATAATTTAAAGATCATTTGGTTTTAATAATTTCTATTAATATTATTATATTCATCTTCATATTTGTTTTAAATCATGTATTTTATTCTAGTTTGATTGTAATAAAATTCTTCTACATACTTCAATTTATTTGTTGATAATCGAAATCTTATTTATACAAACTTCTTATTCTCGATTTAAGGTTGATCGAAATCTTATTTATCATCATACTTTTTATTTTTTTAATTTTAAACAATAAAGCTTATTTATGCTTCTATCACAGTGCAAAATAAGTCTGAATCTTACATATCACTGTTATTAGGATAGTTCAAAGATTTAAAAATTTAAAACAAACTTAAGAACACTTTTTTATATACTAATAAAATAATTTATATTAAAATATATTATAATTTTATTTAAAAATTATTCTTTCAACTTTTTTTTGACACTTTCTTTTAAAGACTTTAAACAATTGATATTAAAAAACATTTTTTAAGATATTATTTTATTGGAGGAGGCCTAAAGTAAATTAATACTAAAAAAACTTTTGAACATTTTTTTTAAGTTTAAAATAATGACTTTACCTGTTTAGACTTCGAGTTAATTTCAAAAACTTAAATTTTTTACATTTGGTGAAATATTCTCACTTAAATAAGAATAAGATAGATCATATATAATGACATTTTATTATTTAATTGAATATGGTTTAAAAGACAACAGAATAATGTAATGTTATGATTAATTGTTATGTTAAATATAAATATAAATAAACATTATAATGATTATGAATAAAATACATATATAATACATGAATATTCAGTCAAGCTTGCCAAAATTCAGGTGAATTCTTGTTTGAATATATTTATCAAATATAAACAGTTATGGAATGAAGGCAAAGTTTATTGCAATCATAAAACAAAATGAATATGCTTGCCTTGAAATATGCAAACCTAAGGTGTTTATAATAAGTCACATGATATTTCTTTTGAAGACATAGACATTCTTTCTTGGGTATCCTTTTGCCATTTAGATTTATATGTTGATGTATGATTATTAGAATGAATGATAATTTGTAAATTTGAAATTATTTATGATTATACATATTTCTCCTTTATGATTTAAATAATATATATTATTATATTGATCTTAAAGTATCATTTAATTGTAATTTGTAGGAAAACTTGTTACACTTGTATTTCACAGATGAATAAATGTCTTTGCAAGCTTAGAAGATGAACTTCAAATTGACATAATAAATTTTATTGTCATTTTGAGCGAAAGTATAAAATTTATATGTAATTTTTATTAAAACTAAATATAAATCCTTTACAAGGTACTCAAGATACTTCCATAACATTAATAAAGGAGATTAATGAAGAAAAATTATCTAATTAAACACTTTTTTTCCTGTATACCAGTTCTTACTATTTTTATTTGTTTTTAATTACTAGTTTTTTAAATTTAAATAACTACCCATAATAAAAAAAAATCTATATAATAAAAAAATATTTAGAATAAAATTACACAATTAAGATTACTTTTTAAAAAATATTTTTATAAATTAATATTGTTTTTTATAATTCAAAAATGGTGTTCTTATTTGGCAGTGTGTGCAATGTTTATTTTAAAACTTTATTTAACGATTCTAATCTGGTAATCAAATTATATATGTATGGTAAAGGATTTAGATATTGTGAGAGAGAAATTACGGATAATACTGATTAGGAGACATTCAAATAAAAAAATGACAAGTTTAAATTATAAATCACTCAGATTAAATTAGTCTAATACACACTTTTTTATACAAACTAAAATGCAAACTTTTTCATAGCTTCTATGACACTCACATAAGTTTACGATTCAAGCAGAAGGAATACAATGGGCGACACAAAAATATCAGAACAAAATTTATTCGGTTAAATATATTTTTAAGATCTTATCAAACTTCAAATTTTTTATTTTATTTTATAGTCCCTTGGACTTTGATTATATTTTTAGTCTTTTATTAGGTTTTTCATCATCAATATCAGTCCTCGAAAGAGATAAAAAAATAAACAAAAAATATTGTAACCCTTAGAAACTGATATTGATAACAAAAAATAAATAAAAGTCTAAAAATAGAGAAAATATTATCTGAAATCTATAGACGTGTAAAACATATTTAACCGAAATTTATATATTTATGAGAATTATTATGGCCAGAAAGATATCAAGAGTCTTTGGCTTTACTTTGATTTTTTGTAACAGAGAAAGTGTGAGTGTGTCTCATAATCCAGAATCTCTCTATCTCTTCTGCTTTACGACCCGGAATGCGACCCGCTATCAAATTCCACCTATTCAATTGCCAATTCAAATTAACGTTATTGTATTTTCAATATTTTCACTTAAAAGGAAAAAAGTATGCAAATTATAAATATTAAATCAGACAAACAAATTGTTTGACATTAATAATGGCACATGACTATTACCCATTCAAATTCTTTATTATAAAAAAAGATAAAATTAATACAAAAAAGTGCAAAGATTATGCATTTTAAAAGGCTCTGTTCAACCGGAAAATGTGTGGATGAAGAACCTACAAGAGGATAAGATTTTGTCCATGAATTATTCGATATAATTTATGTTCATAATAAATTCTAAGATAAAAAGGTACACATGGAAGATAAACAAACTTAAAGAAATAAGACAAAAAAAACACTATAGGATATAACAAATAACAAAAACTAAAAAGTTAAAAGAATAAGCAAACAAAGAATAAATAATACCTAATTTCAAGAGGCAAAGCTCAGAAGCTAAACGAAAATTTAAGTACTCAATTAACTGTATATATCTATTTTTAAAAGTGATTTTGAAATAATAAAACAATATTAACAAACATGACTTGTTTCTAAGGTAACTTTCAACAAAAGGATTCCAAAAAAACAAAAAGAATAGGACAAGGAAGAAGGGGAAACAATATGGTAGCTATCGTGCTTAAAAGTGTTTTATTTTATTTAAGAAAACACAGAATCATGAATATAAAATGTAAAATAACTTAATTATCTAATATTTATTTATTCACGATATTTGCTATTCTACTTACAATATAAAAAAAAAATCTCTTTTCTCTGTTTTTCCTTACCACGAAATTTAAAAATTGTTTCACTTTTATGTTAATTTTTCTTTCTTTCCACTCTCATTATTAACATCTTGAGGGGTAGAGATAAAGAAAAATAGAGGGACGAACTGATAAAATAAAAATTAAACTTCTCTGATTAAGGAAATAAAGAAAATGAAGATAAAAAATATTCAAAAACAATATAATAATTATCATTGTTTCTTAAAACTAATATTTCTCTCTCCAACTGTACATACAGACACGTTACTTTCATCGTCAAAAGTGCGAAACAAACTTCCCACTGGGTCCGTACTGTATTGAATAATTTACGTCTGAACTTTTTATTTTATTTTTGTTCATAGAAAAGAAGTTAAAAAGATTATATCACAACAGAAATAAATAGTCGAAAAATAAAATTGAAAATTTAATTATATGATAGACTAGAAACAAGTAAAGAGACAAAAAGAAAATATTTAAAAAACTGTACAATCAAACTAATTTGATAAAAAGTAAAAACAAAAAAAATGAAAAGACCAATATAATCTCTGCTGTATCTCCTTTAACCAAAAAAAATAAAAGTAAAAAAAAAAATGATATTTAATATATACATATTTCACACTATTATTTTTTATTATTTATTTTTTAAATCACCATTATCTACCTTTTCCCATTTTACGAGTATTAATCTGTTTTGTAATTAATTATTGGTGTGTAAGCAATGATGATGCTTTAGCCAAATAACTCATTACTACCAAATAGTCAATGTCAGCCATGAATGGCCAAACTTAATAGATGAACATTCTATTTTTATAACAATTCCTTCCTCTGACCTTTAAGTCAACTACGGTTAAAATCCTATCCAGGTGCATGCTACAATCCGAATCCTGGTTAAACTACAAAGTTCTGGAAACTTTCAGATGCACAGAATTAACGCAGAAACCCAAATCCTGGTTAAAGTGCAATGGAGTTTTCTGATTGTTTAAGAAAAATGCACTATATAACATAAAACACGGAAGCTTACTTGTCTCCGACCAGCTTGTACATCCTATGAATCAGATCCTCTTCTTGTTCGCTCATGTGTATCACTTCCCACTCGTTGCTGCTCACTTCTGCATAGTATTAACCTTTATCAGAATTTCTGAACAAAACCCAAAAACTTATTATTTAATTGATGAAGAAAAGAACCTTCTGATGTCGTAGTTGCAGTGGTGGACATCTTCGCCTTCTCACCTTGTTGTTACGGCTGATGCGAACACGGAGGGAGAAAGGGAAGAACGCAGAGACTAATGCTTAGAGGAATTGAATAATTTTGTTCTTAAACTGCTCGAATATGAGAGAACTTATATACGATATAACTGTACGCTGCTTCTATATAATAATTATAAAAATATTTTAATAATAAATATATAAAAATAAACTAATGAGGCAATATTGGAGTTGGGAGATAAAAGGTAATGTTATAAAATGTATTAGTATCAGTACAAATACAAATGAGTAATATTTTATTATATTCATTAATTAGCTCTGTCTCTCGTTGTGGGTCAGTCAAACTAATGTTAATTTATATAACCTTCTAGAGGACATTTATATTACAGTTAGATAGAACATATTGTTTAATATTTCACGATTTCCTGCATCAGTAGACAGTCCATTTTTTCAGATTTTCAACGGAAGGTGTCAGATTCACGTAAAGTAAAAATATACATATTTCCTCACAACACTTGCACGTGTGAACATAAAGCAGAACAAAATTTTGGGTGACTTTAATTTTTTTTTTCTTCCGATTGAAGATATTAATTTAGTTATTTAATGTGTGAAAACATATCTAACATTTGGCATGGCCGTACAACACTACAGGCGCTATGATTGATTTACCTCGATAAAGGAAAAAAGGACTGCAAAGAATTTCACTGACAACGAACGAACTTTCTAAGGTTCGTGTCCAATGTTTGTAGGAGGAGATTGGATAATTTGTTGATGTTTTTTGTTTAGTAATTTTGATAACAGAAGTTGAAAAGGGCAAACAGAGAGAGATAAAAAAAATGACCGCTTGGTGGATACATCACATGCTGGGAACGGCTGGTACAAAACTATCCATCTCACTTTATAAAATGATGAGTTTGACTAGTAGATATCTGTATTTGTTTCAATAAATTACAGGATAAAATTATTGAACCATGAATAATCGAATTTTTTATTTTCATAACCAAGTTGTTTCTTAAAGATGGACAACTCTTGTCCATAACATTAAAACGATGATGATACGGTGTTTTTGGTATATTTATATAATAGTATCATGATATATTTTATATTCATTTGACACAGAATAAAATAATCACAAAATATAAATTTTTATATTTTTTCAAGAAAAAAAAAATAAAAAAATAAGAAAAGATAATGTTAAATGAATGTAAAAATTTTAGGTGTGTCAAAAAATTATATTTCTATTTTAATTACAAATAATATATATAGATAAATATAGACTTTATTTTATAAATTAATTTTATTAAATTGTGTAATTAATAAAGAAGTTCTTTTTATTCATTTGGCAGCCATCTCATTAAAGTCGTTTTTTGTCAAAAATTTTGAAAATATGTATTTTGTACCGATATCCTAAAAATTATATGAAAAATAAATCACTCTAAATAAACAATTAATTACGTACCTCTAGGAATTACAAATCGCTTACAAAATAAGTCAGCTTCATTTATCTTGCACATGTGTTTTATTGACATAATTTTTAACCACATAGAAATATACTCTTTTAATATTGTCTCTAGAAGCAACTTTTTAAATGTAAAACAATTAGAAAGTAAACTATAAAAAAAAAACAATTGTATATACAAATTATGACCAATGAGAAGAACAAGTTATTTTGAAAACAATTATATCATGTAATTTTTTAGAATTGCTTTTCATCCTGGTAATGTGTAATTTTTTCAAAGTAGAAATGTAATTTTAATATATCTATTTTTATGAAATTCATAAAAAATTATAAAAATTGTACCTATAGAAATTACAAGCTAAGTAATTGATTAAGTATAAAAGTATACGATGATGCTCTTTATGCACATTTAAGCGATTCGATATTGTATTTTACATTAGATTAAAACATCACTTTGTAGCTCAATTGTTAGCTCTTGCAATATTAGAGTATGATTTAAAAAAAATCAAATTATTTAAAAAAAACTATTATAGAAGAAGGTATAATTAATTAAATAATGTAGATTTGAAATTTCAAATTTTGTTAAAGAAATTGATTTGAAATCTGAAGAATTGAAGAAATATATTATTATAAAAAAGTGAGTCATTGTCGGTGACGTGTATAGAAAGAGACGCATCCAATTAGGCTGAATGGTTGATTAACTGATTCTAGAAACTTTATTTAATATGGAATCTGATAAAAATAATGTTATGTTGTTGGTCCTTTCTTGTGTTCATAGATTCTAGAAAGGCATGCTTAGACCAAGCTTTTGTTACTCCATATATCACATCATTAAGGTCACTTCACAATAAATAAATAAATAAATAATTTATACTAGTCTTAAATTCTAATATTTATCATAACTTATGTGCACAGAACAATTCCAACTGTGCAAGATATATCATATTCACAGTAAAATTTACTACTTTCTTCAAACCCATCGATTAAAGACATTCAATATTCTAAAAATCAAATAAACACATATGTAATATATTTCTTTAACAAACACATTATTTTTTTTAGTGTTGTAAATAAAACTAAAAAAAAAGAATAAGAATAATTAATTCTGTTATGACCATAAACATTATACTTAATAAGTTATAGTTTAGTCGTTATGTCTTTAAAACAATGTAAAATATATATAACATTTAGGTATAATGATTCATGTTACAGAAAAAAAAAATGGCTTCTAAATATAAAAAGTTTCAATCATATAAAATCACCTTTTTTACACTTTCTTCTCATTTTAATTTTCCAAACTAGTCTCTCTTTTTTTTTTTTTCTATTTTCCCTTCTTCCCCACTTTCAACTACTACAACTAACAAATGAAAAAACAAAATTGTCATCATCACCTCAGTTCAGAGAGTATGCATAATATATATTTAAAATCGTTGAATTTCTGGCCAGGTATGATTTTAGGACTCAAGTTTGCTGAACTAATTGTCCTCCTCCACTTTTCAAATGTTCTGATTTAAGGTATTTTAGTGGAATAATTATGAAATACTATCAGAAAGAGCCATTCTAAAATAAGTAAGAAAATAATGAGATTACAAAAACATTACTGAATAACATAACTACATTGATATCTAGAGAAAACACTTTTCCCATATATTGCAAATTAAATTTATTAGAATAAGCTTTTTATTTTTGTTTCTTTCATAAAAGCAATTATTGAATTTGATGTTTAGAAATATTGTTGGGAAAGAGGAAAGAAAATATAAGAAAAAGATTAAAAGGCATTTTGTTATAGGAAAGAGCAACCCAACCCAACCGTGGGAGTAGTGGTATGGTTTGACCAATTATTTTGGTGTGGAACAAAACTGCACTAACTTTTTAAGGTGGAATGTTCAATTCAAATCAAATCATCAAACCAAGCTTCAACGTGGAAAGTGCTTACGTACCAACCTTTTATCTTTCACTCAATCAATCAAAGATGTACGAACAAAACATTTGCATCATTAAAAGATGTAGTTTAAATTTAATTTAAGTTCATAACTCTAAATTAATCTTATATTTAATTAATGTAAAACTTCTAAATCTGTTTTAAAAAATCATAATCAAATTAAAATCAAATTTCTGCATATAATTCGCTAAATTTCTAAAATGTTTTACAATATGAAAAATAAATATATTTTGATAATTTTTCCTAAAAGTAAATAAAATGATTTTGGGAAAAATATAGTTACTGGTGAAAGTGATAAAGAGAGAAATGTATGGAGGAGCGTGGCTCTTCTGAGAGTCTTGGCAAACAACTGTTAAATTGAAATTGAATTTGAATTTGAATTTGCATTTGCATTTGCATGGGTAGTTAGCTATCAGGATCGTTGTTAGCATTACAGATGGTAGTGTATATGCTTTAAGGAAGTGTCTCGTGTCCCTAAATTAGGTTGAATTATAATAAACAATGTGATATTAATTTTAATTTTGACTACTTGGGCTTCTAGTTTAAACAAGTTTATTTCAGGTTATTTAATCTGATTTTAAGAAAATTAAAAAAAAAAAGTAGTACCTTGACTTTATCTATTTCATAAATCATTCGATTTCAATTACAAACCTATATATTTAACTTGTTTTTTTTTATAAATTAAATTAATATTTTCTGTATATATGCTTTCTAAAGGTCAGCTCCGTCTTCGAGAAGGCTAGCTTCGTCAATGCGATTGTCTTATACGTGAAACAATCATTATTGTCAATTGGTACAATTAAATATTCACCGTATTAATTAGGGAAGTTGTTCAGTACAATACATATAAAACAACCCCTCTCACAAAATCACGCGCCTCGACATTATTCGATGAGGCTTTCGATTATATCCAATGTAGTCAGTTATTTTGCGCAACAAAATATTAATAATTTATTTAAATTACTTTTGACAATATGATTAATACAATCATTTGGTTAAATTTTTAATTTGTGTACGAAAGAAATACGATTGAAAGGAGACATTGCAATGAATACAATCAATTGCATTTATTTTAATAAGTAAGATTGAGATGATTTGATTTGACGAGTTAAGGTTATTTTATTGTTTGTTTGTTATTATTATCCTTGAAGGTTTGTAAAGGGCAACTTATTTTATTAGTTAATTGAACGAAAAGATGTTGGAAAGCACGTGAAAACCGTAATTAGTAAGATATTTAGGAGGAGGAAAGGCTTAATGACTTTTTCTTCGAATGTGTGATCTCACATCATGATGGAAATCTGAAGAAAGAAAGCATGGAGCATTTTGTCTTCGAATCTTGCCACTAAATTTGAAGTACCAAGATCTTGAGACCCCACTCAAACAAGGTCAACGGTTTCCAAATTCTTTTTCTATAGTTTCTGTTTTCTGCATTAATGTAAAAAAAAAAAAAAGGGTTTCTTAGAAACGTTCAAAGAATGAGCAATGTGAATGAGCAAGAAAGCCTTAAGGATGTATATATATAATTATAGAACCCTAAATTATTTAAAAAACATAAATAAAAAAAAAGATGGTAAAATTGTGAAGTGGTGAATAAATTAGGGATAGAAGTTGATGGGTGGGAGTCACGTGGTTGGCTTCCCTGACAGTCCGTTCATCCGTTGTCTGTTTCTATATCTCGAATTCCTGAGATTGAATGTTCAAGTTTTGTTTGAAGAATCGCCATGAGTACAGCTTTCGCCATTATCTTCTGCTTCCTTTCTTCCTTCTTCTTCATCTTCTCAGACGCTCGTGTTCCCTTCCACATTCATTTTCACCGCACCAACTCTCACCAAAACCAAAATCAATGGCAGCCCAAAAACTCCAACCCCAAACCTCAACCCCTCATCAATCCCAACCCAATGCAAAAACCTAAACCTCTTCCCTTCACAGTTTTCAATTTTGACCCTCGTAATCCCAGAAATCCGTTGCCGCAGTCCTCGCCGGTCGACTCGCGGAAACCGCGTCAACGCTCCCAGAACCCACTGCCACGTGCCGGTGTGAGACACGTGGCACGCGGCTGGACCAGATTTGGTGTAGTTGAACCCGCCTTGTTTCGCCAACGTGGCATGGAGAGGAGGTTTGCTCCCCGTGCCCAACGCATGAACGACTCTCACACTGGGTTGGTCAGAAGGATCCGCAAGTTCTTGAATCGCTTCTAGTTTTTATTCATCGTACATTCTTAACACCTACGTATACTTCTAGACCATATACGCGTACGTTACGTAGTCATGTATTTATTTACGTATGTATGTATCTCTTCACTTTTTACTTTTTCTTTTATTTTTTGATGGCTAATTAATCATGCCTATTTTTTTCATATATATATATATATATATATGTAACACACAGGATTACGTCCCCACATTTTTATGCTTTCAGATTCTTCAAGTCTGGATTAATTGAGATACCGTTTTTTAATGTTTCTTTCTCGATTTTTATTATCTGTCTGTAAAATAAATCATTACACCACCAATTTTATTTAAAACTTGACATAATAAAACTATTTAGTAGTTTTCTAGTTATCGACTATTTGTTATTTTGGTGATGTATTCAAGTAAAGTTCAAAAACCAGAACATAAATATACAGCAGTAATTTCATGTTTTTATTTTTATTTTCTGTAATATATACACACACGTCTTCAAAATATGAACTTAATTTTTATATAATTAATTATGAAATGATTAAGTACATTTTAAATTTATAGTTTTAAATAGAAAACACAGTATCTCCATCAGTTGATATTTAAAACATTAAATTGATATAAAAAAAAAGTTAGCCTATTCCAAAATTAATAATCCGGAAGTTATTTACAAGGATAAAATTATCAATTTTTTTTTTTAAATTGATGAGGTGCTGGAAGGAATTGCATGTAAGTAATGGGGCAGTCAATGCCCATTCTATTGAACCCGTTACACAAAAGTTCCACTGATGGCCCAAATATGAGAACAAGGCCTAAAGGTTCATTCAGTTGACAATTAAAAAGACCCAAATATATTTGAACTTAAATTGTGAAATAATGAAAAAAAAAAACAAAAAAACATGACCTTAGCCTTTTGTCGCGTAATTGTACGTTGCAAACATTGCTGTCTGTTCCTGGCATATTCAATTCTGTAGCTGTGATTGCATCAGAAAATAAAATGTTAGGATTGCATTTGGTGTGACTAAATATGAATAAATAAATAAATAAATAAAATATAAAGATTATTAGTTTTATCATATGGTATAGTTACACTACACCCATATGATACATGGATGCTCCTGATTTAAGACATGCATTATAAAATTCCTTTTTCCAAAGCATGTTCCACATCCAAGACATGTTCCACAATCTCCCCAACCTAAGTGCGAAAAACACGGTGCTCGACTACAAACATTTCGTTACAACAAAGGATCCTATCATATGCCTGTCTTCCTTTCCTCATTGATTTTAACAATGCAAAATTAAATAAATTTTTATTTAAAAATAAAGTTCCTGTGAACTATTTTATGTATAAGATACTTCCCAAAAATTATTTCTAGCATAATACCAGTAAAAAGAGACTTTTTTTTTCTTACTGTTGGGTATTCACGTATGTTATGTATCAATAAATTAGAATATATAATTAACACAAAAAAAAGTGTATTGAAAAAAAAATAATTAAATTATAATTTAACTTAGACTTAAACTCCAATAATTTAAAGTCGTGTCAAGGATTAACATTTATTGAGATGCATTAAATAATACATAATATCCACGCAATTTTTGTGATCATACAAATTTCCAACTAAGAAAAAAAAAGTGTGTGAAAAATATGGTGCTAAACCTTCTTTAGTTATTGTGTTCTAAGAAAGTGTTCTATATGACAATTTCAAACAGGCACGAAAGATTTTATAATTGTAGAGAAATAAGAAGAATTTTATTTATAATCATCTCAGCTGCTAAAGATTTTAAGCGACTTAATTTTGTGAAATATATAATATCATGTCAAATTTAAAAACTCCAACAAAATTCCACTTTATTACTAAAGTTATTAATATAATTTATAACTTATTTTTGTAAAGAAACTAGTAACCTACTACTGTATAATAATCTAATTTCGTTACTCCAATAGTAAAAAAATAGATAGAACTTTAATAATTAGTAAAAATTGGATTAATCAACTCTTAAAATGTTCTATTTTTTGTTTAAATATTATTCGGTCTATAAAATAAAAAATAATGCATATTTTTGTTGGACAGTGACAATAAGACTTGAATCAAATTTTAAGAAATTATTGAATATACGGATATTCTTTTTTATATATTGTTAATCTTTTCTTCATATGTGAGTCATCCATCCTTAAATTCTTAAAAATCTTATCTTAAGTATGAATCTGTCTCATATGCTAAGAAATATTATAATTACAAGTATATTACTAGTAATTCTTATTTGGATAATGATACTTAGAGAACATTATTTTGACAACATTTGAACATCATCTACATGTAATTCTGTAATTGGTTCAAAATTACTCTATAGTGGTGTTTATGATTATTATTATTGATTATAGAATAATTTTGAACCAATCACAAAATGACATGTAAACGATGTTCAAATACTAAAAAAATATTGTCTAATAAAGTATCATTATCCTTCTTATTTATATGAACGACGAACCTGTAAGAAATTAATGTTATGAAATTAGTAGAATATCTTATCATGATACAAGTTTATCAGTAATCAGAACTGAAATGAAATTGTACAGTATGAATGATGGAGGATGAAGGAGAGAAGAGAAGAGAACAAAGTAGCATTGCAGTGATAGGAAAATTTATAATGCAGGGAGATCTGTATCACAATAACTGCAAAAGGAAAACTCCTCAAGCGAGCCTTTGAGCAAAAAACCAAGGCCCTAACGGCAGCCATAGCAATTCCACTCAAAATGCTAAGAAACCGCTCTCTCACCAGACAAAAACCAAAACAAAACCACACAACATTGATATTTTCGTTTTCATATTATACACATCATCTAAGAAACATTCTATCAAACGGCTAGAACTTCCCAAATCAACTCGGGATCGAAAGAAGGTAACCTCGCCAGAGAACAACCTTCGAACTCCGTCTCGTCTGTTACCATCATTGGACACTCCGTCGAAACCGAGGTCGGCGAGTTCTCCCCCTTCCAAATCCCATCCTCCGAAACGGTAGGCGAAAACAACTCGTTCGCCCAATTATCGCAAAAAATCGACGGCGGCGACAGCGGCAGCGACGACGACGAGGAGGAAGCGGAGGAATTGATCTTCTCGCTCTCCTTGCGGTTGGCGTGAGCGGTGGCAGAACTGAGCTTCTTGGCGGCGATCTTTTTGGCTCTCTCCCTTTTCACCTTCTGGCATATGGCCTGGATTTTGGCGTCGACGGAGCTCTTCAAGGCGTTCAATCTGGCGGAATCTCCGAACCCCAGCTTGGTCGGGTCCTTCAAATTGGGGAAATTCAAACGCGCGTACTCTCCACGTAGCTTATACGCGGCGCGGTCGTAGGCATAGGCGGCTGCTTCGGCGGTGTCGTAGGTGCCTAACCACACTCTCATCCTGTTCTGGGGAAGTCTAATTTCGGCGACCCACTTGCCCCAGTGTCTCTGTCTCACTCCCCTGTAGAGCTTTTTCTTGGAAGGGTTGGTCAAAGAAGAAGTCAACGAAGCAGTGTAAAGAGAATTTATAGACGGGTTTGCGAAGGAAGTGGGAAGAAGAGACCCGTTGCCGTTCCCGTTGCCGTTCCCGTTCCCATTCCCTCGGCTTTCTTGGTAGAACTTTTGGAGGATGTCCCTCTGGCGAAGGTAGACGGAAGAGCCCAAAGGCCCAAACCCGGAAGATCCAAAGGGTTCTAAGTAGTCCAACACGGAGTTGCTACTGGTGGCGTATGTTGGGGGACAATCTGAGAAGATTGAGTCCAGGGTGTTTGAGCCACTGGTTAATATCAGCTTTGATAAGGAGGAACCAATATCAGTTCCAAGCTGTGAGTTTCTTTCTTGCATTCCATCCATGGTTTTGGCCAAACCTTAATCTCCAGCGTCGTTTTACCGGAAGACTGGCAAGCCAATAGAGGAGGGTTCTGCAAACAAAAAAGAAGGACAATGTATAAAGAAGAAGGTCACTGGAAAAAAACTGGTCCCTCTTCCTAACTGTAAAAGGAAACAAAAAATAGTGTCTGCAAGTTCTAAAGGGAAAGGGAAGTTTATGAGAAGAGAAGAGAGAAGTGGGAGAAGAGGAAGACGAAGATGATAATTAATATAGACAATGGGTTGCGGTGGGGTTTGGAACAGTATGCTATGGTGGGAGTGTTGGTAATTAGCATTGGGCAGGGATTATTTATAGAAACAGGAAGCACTTTCCTACAGATTTTTTCAAACCAATCCCCGTTCACACAACGTGATCGTTTCATTCGTCTCAAATTGTCTTTGTGACCACCTTCTCTCCCACGCTAAATTACTTCACTGCCCTCGCTTAGCCACAGGTACTTCTCTATCTATGGCTCTACATAATTAAGCATTGATTTGGATAATTATTGCAGAAATTCAAAACCTAGTACCATCCTTGGAGCAAAAGGTACATACATGAGATACTTTTTCCCCCAAAGTTTTGGGAAAATTTTTAATATAGACACACTTTACAATCTTTTTTCTTTTACTTGTAGTCCTATATTAAGAATATATGATATGATTTCAGTAAAAGGTATAGGTTTTGATGTAAATAATTAACAGATTTTGCGAAGTAATTATTATATTTTGATGGAGAGAGGGAAATGAGAAAAAGGGGAAGAGCATAGGAAATTTGCAAAAGTCAAAGGCAATAAAGAGAGTAGAGCAGTAGAAGCAACAGTGTTTGTTCATTTAATTTAATCAAAGACAGGTATTAAAGACTAAAAAGAATTGCAATTGATCTTCACCAAAAGAGAATTTGCTGGAAAAGAAGAGGGGGCAAGAATTTTTATTGAATGGTTTATTAGGGGTTCGGATTTGACACCTTCGTGGTCCATCTACATAATACAACAACAACAACAACAGAGGGTCCATGTCCATGACCTCTGCACTGCATCATCATCCAACCAGAAAAAAGCCTACTTTTGCAATTTATTGCAGCGATATATCAGAACGTGATGAGAGAGAACTAGTTTCACAGGTCAGAAGATGTCATTCCAAAAAGGTCCTTTTCTGCGTCAGAACCACGCGTTTCCTACATCAACACGTATCATTGCCCTTCTCTTACCAGTAACATTTAATTCTCTCTTGCTGAATCAAACTCACCTTTTTTTTTCAATCTTTATACTGAATCAATATATATATATATATATATATATATATATATATATATATATATATATATATATATATATATCACTGTAAAATGAACATATTTATCTTCGATTTATCACTGTAAAAATTACCATTTCCTTTAAAATTGCAGTTTGATCTGATCAGTGTGAGGGATGGGACGCATTGAGAATCAAAATATGCATGATTTGTTTGAAGATATGTTTCTTATGGTTTGATAAACACTGATAGAGGATAAACAGTGGGTTTTCTTATGTTGACTTTCAACGGTGCCAGCGAAAACAGCAACGTGTCTATGCCACCTATCTCGAAATGGAACCATAGCATTGAATGTGAAAGCGATACTTTTGAAGGCATTTCCGGTTGAAGACAGAAGAAGTGAATTAGTGAATAGTGACAAAATATTTTCCCAGAAAAAGGAAAAAAGAAGCAATCATGCATTTGTACAAGTAACAGAGGGTTTTGTGCAAGACACACATGGGGAATCCAGGCATTATACACTGATGGGTGTCAACCTCGAAGAAAGTTTGGTAACTCTCGGTGCCCACCGTGAATCGTGTGTAGTGTAAGAAAGAGTACGTTAAAATGAAACTGAAATTGTGCGCATGCATTTCGAACGAAATGCCGAAGCAAAGTCGTTGATTAGTGGTATGGGGAGCACATGGTGATTGCCAAAGGCTCTTCATTTTTTTCTTGTGGTAGAGTTTAGCTTCTGATCTGAAGCAAGCTTTTAGACCCTAATTTTCCCTCCTTTTCAACTCAACAGCAAAGCCTATGTTTTTCCGTATACAAAAATCAACGTGAGGAGTGGGCAAGAGAGCTCTATTTTATGGTCTGTTGAAGAAAAAAAGAAAGAGGAAACACATACATACAGTGAGTCATTAAAGATGAGTTTTTCAATTTATTGTTTGAGCGGAAGGCACGGATTGATGATTGAATGGAGAGAGAGATTGTTGTTGTATGATTAGTGTTGATTGGTGTGTGATGGTAAAAAAAGAAAATGAGAAAGTGAAAGAAGAATGGAAGGCAATGAATGGGCATGGCATTAAAGGCGTAAAGGTGTTTGTGAAAAGGAATGGTATGGGATGGGAGGCCTTTCTTTGAAATGTGAGGGACAGCACTCGTGAAAGCTCCCAAACCCTTCCTTCTCTTCAATTTATTTTTCTGTACCTGCATGTGACTCCTCTCAACTCTTATCAGATCATGGATCACCGTACGCGTGGCAGTAACCATGAAGGGTAATTGCGTAAATGCGGGAGCAGCAGATAATAGAAAGGGAACGCGTGGAGATTGACTCTGAAAAAGGTGTGTTTTGGCAGTATACGATTATTGACCTTTTCTCGTTACCTTTTAATAAATGCAAAACATGGCAGTATACGGCGGAAAGTTGGGCCGCGCCGCTCCACTCTCTTTTCTCACTTCCTTTTCCTTTTCCTTTTCTTTCACACCACTTTACTCCCTTATCTCCTCCACTCTTCCATATCCATAACCACAAAAAACATCCTCAATTTTTTCTCTGATTAAAACAAAACAAAACAAAAACTTCCTCGTCTAACATTTTTTGACTCTCCTCTCTGTAATGTCTTATCCAAAAGATGCCTTTAGCGTTTTGTCTGTACCATATGGTGGCTTTTCCTTTCGTCTGAAAGCGCACCCAGAGGAACACAAATGGGAAAATTACGACAGATTGTGTTTAATATATTGAAAATCATGTTTTCCAAAAGAGTTGACTAATTGTGTTTAATGAAAATCGACATTTGGAGTGAAAATATTGGTTGTGTTGAAAGTGTCGTTGTCGATTTAGCTTGGGAATTACAAAAAAAATGTGGTAGATAATTGAAAGAGTGGGTATTGGCGTATTTTTATATTTAGATTAGATAAAATATTAAATGTAGAGATATGTTATTTTATGTATTGAAGGAGAAGAATATAGTTGTGTGTGGATGAAAATGAAGTACAATGGATGGTATTAGTATGGTATGAGTTAGGGAAGAGAATTTCAAAGAGGTAGGTGCCGTTGAGAGAGTGGAAGCATGGCACGTTGAAGGATATGGATAAGAAGAGAAAGAAGAGAAGAAGTAGCATTCACATAAGTAGGGTCCATGACCTTTCCAGACTGAGTGAGTTAGGTGACTCGGTCACAGGTCTCCACCTCCAACCCAATAGCCTCGACCCAAACATTGCTCTCTTAACATCATCATCCATCGTTATCACTTTCTTTTCCACCTTTTACCAATTAATACAAAAATGTTAACCCTGGCTAACTTTTTAAGTTTTCACTTTTAAGTATATAGCATATAAAAGTAATACTATCATGACACACTTCTATATTCATTTGACATATAATATAAGAATAAAAGATTGTAAAACTGTAAATTTTCGTATTTAAAAAAAAAAGAGTAAAAAGTAAGGGTGATGTCAAATAAATGTAAAAAATTTAGATATGTCAAAAAACTATTTTTCAAAGCATAAAGAAAAAATATATGAATAATGATACATGACATATTTTTACATTTATACGTAGAATAAAGATAAAATAATCATAAAAGTATAAATTAACAAGGTGTTACCGAGACATGAGAATTATATACTGATCTCAATTTTAATACTTCATTTGAATTATATGTTGTATTATGATATAATGTAATTTTTTAAAAATTATTATATTTGAAATATTTAAACATTCTTCGCAAATACCCTTACTTAGTCGTGGAAAGTTTTTTGTCTTAAAATTATCTCGTTTTCGTATTTCTTTTCTTGTTTTTGAGACTTTCTATTTGAATTTATTCAGATGTACAATTGAAAACAAACAAAGGTTTAAGCACTTAAGTCTTATCATTCAAAGACTTGAAGAATTGTGTGATGATAAGTAATATTCCTAACTACCTAACTTAAAAAAATAAGTTTTGTCAATGAGACCTAGAAAATTATGTAATAATTGATAAAAATCGAATGCATTTAGGATAAGATTTATCATTTAAAATTGATTAAAATGTAATAATACAAATGTTGACAAATAAATGAGAACTTATTCACACCATATTAATAAAGAAAAACCTTATCATAGTTAAACAAGTATAAATACCAACAGTTCAAAAAAAAAAAAAACTAACTGAAAACACACACAACAGAATATATGATCTTCATTACAAATACAAGTTTTTAATATAGATAATTATTTTAACTCTATTTTTTACTTGTCCGAGGAAATGTTGAAAACAAAAATAGTGAAGGACAGTTTGTTCACTTCTTAATTCTATTTTTTGACATTTAACAAACTTTTACAAAAAAATATTTTACATTTATTATTTTATTTTTTAATTTCTTTTATAAATATAAAAACTAAATCTTTTAATGATCAAAATATTCCTAAAAATAATTATTAATTGATGCAAATAATGTAAAAGTACATTTTTTATTTTATTTTATTGCATAAGTCTGTCATTATAATTCTTTCCTTTTGTGTTTGAGACATAATCATAATGCATAGGGCTGTGCATGAAAAAAGTAGTTGGCGTAATGTCTAACGTGTCGATGGGCTCTGCTTATCGTCCCCGATAAGGCATGGTGATGTATGAAAATAGTATAGGTGCTTTCCATGTGTACGAAAATTACTGGAAGAACGGTCGTTGAAATTGAATAAATCATACTAAATATGCAAATATTTATATTTTATAGTTATGATAAACTAATATATTTCCTTCCAATCAACCTCTCAACATTAGTGGATAGACGACATTTAAAATATTCTTTATTTTTAGTTTTGTTTTAAACATGTTTATTTTTATACTGTTATTTCGATTATGGTATTATTAGAGTTAATTATACATTTAAAATATTGTTTAATTTAAACTTTTTATAATAATTTTATCTTTAAAAGATGTTTTAAAATGTTAAAGAAGGAAGTATATTAAGTTGTTTTTAACCATAATTCTTAAGTAACGTGTGATTATTTAGTATCTAAAGAAATTGAGAATTATTTTTTGTAAAAAGGTTAATGGATTAAGAATTCGTCTTTGAAGCTTTGTTTACATTTTCATATTCAATATCGATGTTTTGTTACAAAGTTCATTGTATTAATATCACCAAGATAATCATAACATTTGAAAAACTAGTATAATTATAATATTTGAGGTATGGTTTACTTTATAATTATGATAAACTAATATCTTTCTTTGCACTCAACTCATCAGTGAGTAAACAACATTTAAAAGTATCTTTTACTTTTATTTTTGTTTTAAAAAGTATTTTTCACTTGTATTTTTGCTTATTTTTATATTTTTTTTTATTTCAAATTTGTAAGATGACATTACCAGAGTTAATTATATATTTAAAATATTGTCTACTTTAAAATATTTATAATAGACATTTTTAAAATGTTAAAGAATAAGATATATTTAAATTGTTCTTAACCTTAATTGTTAAACAATGTGTAATTATTTAGTATATTCGAATGAGATTTAAAAGATATGAAAGATAATATTTAATAAAGAGTTAATAGATCAAGAATTCATCTTTGAAACATTTTCTTTTTTAATTTTTATATACGATATCAATATTTTCATCCCAAATTCATTAAGATAAATTACTATAATGATTATAATATTTGAAAAACTAAGATAATAATCATATTTAAAACCTATAATTTTATCTTTAAAAAAATATATTTAAATAATTGTTATTCTTTAAATTAATGAATGTAAAGGAAGACCTTTAATTAAAATTATTTGAGTAGTTGTTGAGGGGATTAAGTGGAAGTGATGATATATATGAAAATAGGAGAGTGAATTAATTTGAAAGAGAAGCATATATAGTGAAGTTGGAAGGAGTGGCCCTTGGCGGTTTGACCTTTGTCTTAGAGAGGTGTAAGAAAGTTCACAATTTTTTCTTTGTTCCACATATATCCATGCAGCTATGAGCTGTTATGTTTTTCAAACCTGTCTTTTCATCTCTGACTTGGTCGGTTTGACAAAAATAAACCCTTCATTCTTCATTTACTTCAATTAACACAAATATTATATTTATAATTCTCTGTCAACTTAGAATTAAATGGAAGAACACAGCTTTCTTTTTCTTAACCAAAGTCAACTACAAGAAGACCTGGTCATCTCGTCGACTCCATAGTTTCCATTTTCTTCTTTTAATTTTGAGCCATGCAATGCAACTTTATACGGCTTTATGCTGTCAACTTATATTGCAAAAGTTTACAAAAGTGTATCAAGAACAATAAGTAAACATATAAAATGTACTTAAAAATAAAGATGTCAAAAGTAACAATCGAAACTTTATTCTTTTAAATTATCTAAGTTAATTTTCACTGTAATAATAATATGTCGATATTATTAATTTAGAAGGTACACAATTACCATCCAAGCCAACCTAACATACTTTTTAAAATATGTATAGATATAAACAAATCATTTTTCTTAAAATTACCATAAACTTATTTAACTTAATGCATGGTCTTTTGTTATATGGGTCCATATTAAGTCTTTTCTTTTTAATAATAATCTTTAAACTCTAAGTTTAAATTAAAGTCTGACTCTTCGGTTCTCTCTAGTTTCATATAATTGGGTATGTCGGATGTTATATGCAAAAAGCATTTTAATATTAAAATCAGTGTTTGTCTTGATACTGTGATAATAAATACATAGTATAAATAACTAATTATTTGAATATGAAATCCATATTTATAAATTTTTAGAATGAACTTCTAATTAGTTTTAACTTAATTACCACCTGTATACTAATAATTTAACTTAAGATTAGTATAATCATTTTTATTTGTTAATTTTTTTTAGTTCGACTGATGAAAAAATCATTTTATTGTTAGATTGAAAGTTTGATTGATTGATCGGTTCATGACTGATTGATATTATATATAATATATATATTAACGACTTAATTTAAGAGATAATAAGGATTAGTACATAAAGTTGGTAAATTGAAATTATTTGATTTAATAATAAAATAAGTGATAATAAGATTTAAAAAAGTTTTTTAAAAGGAAAATAATAATAACAATAATATAATATTAATTGTTGTGATCTGATAGAAGTCCCAAATCGAGATACGTTGACTTTTGAAGCTTGAAGAAATCGTGTGGCCTACGAGCAACGCCGACATCACGTGGTCTGTTCATAAAACATTATTTTCCAACAACCTTTTGCTATTTGAAGGTTCGTTTTTAACAACAAAATTCGTTGAATAATAATTAATGTCCTGTTATGCACTATAAATTGCCGCTTAGGTCAATGGGTAACCAACTATTTTCCACAACAATAACAATGAATAAATATTTTTTTACATAATAATTTTTTCCTACATTTTATTTTCTTATTTAACAATTCTAAATATGCGTACACAATCTTTTTTTTCTCACCAATTAACTCACTAGTAAAAGCATTGAGTATTTATTTTATTCAATGCTGGTCCAAGTGAAGTTCTGTCTATAAACCTGTGAACCTATATATACCTATGAATTTGGTATCTGAATCTGTGAATCACGTATAAGAAATAATTAGTAGATCATTTTTCATTTTCTAATATTGTATCCATTGGTTAAATTAGCTTTTAAAATCAATAAAAATAGAAATTTCAATCATATAACTTTAATTGATTAAGTAATTTAGTTTTTTTAAATTGAGATTATATAACTATAAAAAGCCTGAATTAAATGTACATAAAGTGATATAAATTAGGAAGTTAGAGAACATGGATATCTTTGGGTTTACCAATACTAATAAAAAGGAGATTACAAAATAGAAGTTAGACAACATGGATGATGAGAGTAACTTAGACGAGGACAAAAGAGTAGAGAGAATGGTTTTGCTCAGTTAACTTAGATTATTGAATAATAAAATGGATTCAATTTTGGTAGAAAAATGAAGAGCTAGATGGGTAGAAATTAAGTGGAAGAAATTGTGTAAACCAAAGGAAGAGGGAGGAATCCGTTCCTATTGATTTTGTGTCAGATGATGTTAGTATTATTAGATATGTTAATATTGTTACATATTGGTGAAGCTTTTTTAATATATTTTATTTAAAAGTTTTGTGTATTTTAAGTTTTAATTGAACCGTTTAAGCACTCGGATTTACAACAAACTATTTAGGAAATTGGCCTCTTAACTAAATTAGTTTCTTAGTGAGAGTCAACATCATTCGTTAGGTATGCTTGGGCCTGCGCTAAATTTCTAACAGTGTAAGGCCCATTAAAGGCCCACTAGCTATCTGAAATATCATTTCTAACTCACCTTCCTTAGTTGTTTCTCCATATTATTTTGTATTAATATAGTTTTATAGTTAACATTACAAATAACTTTTATTATTAAACAAGAACCAAAAGAAACAAAGAACAAAACAAAACATTGGAAAATTGTGGAAGTTCTCCAAAGAATTTATACTATCTGTTATAAAAAGTTTTTTTTTTTATTCTTATGTTTATATATAAATCAAAATCATTATTCGAATAGGATTTTGTATTCCAAATGTCCACAACTTTATGTCATTTAAATTTGTTAGTTTTTTTTGTAAGACAACCTTAATTAAGCCTATAAAAGAAGTATTAAAATGTATCAAAATTAAACTTAATTAAGCCTATTAGTTGTTTCTGTGTTATGTGAAACAGCTGTTGTAACCGCTTTCTGTTACTTATGCACCACACCACTGTATGCAATATTCAATTCAACATAGCTATATCATTTACAACTTTATTCGGGTTCTTCTTTTTCTCTCTTTATACATCATCACATGATATCAAGAGCTGATTTTGCGCTCTGGCCCTGTCGCCTCATTTTCCGCTACCACTGTTCTTCCCACATCTGATTCGACCACAATGACTCCGCGTCTTGCTTTTTCTCTTCACAAGTTCAACATTCCGATTGCATTAAAGTTAGATGAAGGTAATTTTCTTCTTTGGCACCGTCCAAGGCTTGAATCTTGGACACTTCTTGGATGATTCTTCAATCCCACCCATTCATATCACTGATACCGCCACTGCCTCCCTTTCTTTCAATCCTTAGTATCAACAACAAGATCGTCTTCTTGTGGCGTGGTTACCGGCATCGATGTCGCGAACCGAACTCTACTCTGAAGATGATATCGACAGTCTTTTACTCTCTCAAGAAGAGAGGTTTCATAAACATCGCTGCAAATGCTAAAACCCTGGCTTGTTTCTTCTTGCTACACGATGGTTTTATTCAAAGGATTTAAAATGACAAAGGAAGATACGGAAGATGTTGGTTTGGAGTTTTGCACTCGACAACATCAATTTCTCCGAATTAATTTTCGACATTGTTCTCTCTCTACCGTAGCTCCCAATTGCAAGAGAAGCAAGGTACCTTCCACTCGGACATTTCAATTCTACTTCCATTTCTTAAATTAAACTCTCCAGGTCTAGGAATAAACTCAAACTTCCCACATTTTCTGAATTTTCAAATTCGATTGTGATGAATAGTCCTTAACGTTAGATTTTTGTGTTAGCACATGGTTCTGTTCCTTTTTCAAAAATTTCAATAGCTTGGATTATTATTGTCATCAAGTCCCTCCCTAATGCTTCAAGAACCTGCTATTTATTTCCTGACAAATCATCTGGTGTTGTTGGTTTCGTCTCGTGTCTTAAATGCTAAATAATTTAATATACAAATATTTACATGCATTTGTCTTCTGCGTATATGAATCTTGACCAAGGTAGTTAAAATTGGAATTTTACATTAAATTGGGAAAAAGGAGACAAAACTGGGCGTAAATTCCTAAATTGAATCGTAGGATGGATACAAAATCCTTAATAGTGTTATGAGCTAGACTAGTATCGAGAAGTTTAGAGAAAAACCTTTGTTAGTATCACTCAATTTTAAGAAGACATTTCCATCTTACCAGCCTTGGTGAGTTCTCGAAGGAAATGAAACTTACATTTATATGTGTACTTCTACCGAGCATAATTGGATTTTTTGAAAGCTTAATGGTTGCACTGTAGTCACACCGAATAAATTGACTTTTGCTGATTTTGACCCAATTTCCTAAGTAACCTCTTCAATGATACATGCACATGAAGCTACATCAATGAACTCTGCTACAGTGCTAAACAAACTTACTACCGGTTTTTTTTTTTTTTAATTATTATTATTATTATTATTATTATTAATATTATTATGACTAAGGTGTTGCATCTGAACTTTGTAAAAATAGATAATTGAAGGTTTCTTTCCATCTTCCAAATATCTGGCATAGTCACTCTCTATATGAGCTGAAGGTTTTTGTCGCTTTGTCCTTGTCTTTGCCCACCCTCTCCTCCTTTTTTAGTTTTTAGACTTTATAAAGTTCATGTTAGTTTTTTAATGTACAAATGTCAGCTAAAACATTCTCTCTGTTTTTTTTTTAACTATCATTGGAGCAGAAGAGGCTGCCGTTATGGACCTGCTGCTGTATTGGATGTGTTCATGGATGCTGATAAATTTGATATTGTGTGATGCATAAAGTAATGCACTAGGATGTTA
Organism: Vigna reflexopilosa; assembly: GCA_027742785.1. NCBI lineage: Eukaryota > Viridiplantae > Streptophyta > Magnoliopsida > Fabales > Fabaceae > Vigna > Vigna reflexopilosa. The sequence goes on along the minus strand of CM050930.1, from coordinate 1,502,406 downwards.
AGGTTAACGCCTATGATTTGTGAGTCTGCCTGTACTTATTCTGTTAACTGATTTTAACTTACCAGATAAGTTCAATTTATTTTATCTTCTTATTGCCTTTTTTCTTCTCTGTAATGAGCTTTCATAAAAGAGAGTTCATGCAGACAGAGATAAGACATATCTGAGAGCTGGTTCATGCAAGGAAAGGCATAATTTGAATGTTTTTTCTTTCTTTATGATGTTTTTTCATTTCTCCCGGTTGTCATAGACATCACAGTGAAGCTTCTAGATGAAACTCATGTTCTCAGGGTTTGTTTTGTTTACTTGGAGAAGGAAATAAAGAAAAAAAAGCTTAATTATTTACTAGTCTACTCTGGTTATGTTTTTGTGCATTGACTGGTTATTTTCAACAACTTGTGTGTGTTCTGTTATGTTTCTCATAAGTATCTTCACTAGTTTGTTCTTCTTAGTGCTGCACTTTATCCCTTGGAGATTAATGATATTATCATTGTTGTTCTTGTTATCATAAGCATAAATATTATTATATTTATAAGATGTAACTATAGATGCCAACCATTATCTCACTTTTGCATTTGAAAATTCTTATCAGTTACCTTTTCCTTTGCACTCTGTTGTGCGGACCAAAAGTCCTGTTTCTCAACATGTGCTTCACATTAATGCTTTGGTTTATTTTTGTTTATCACATATAGAGGTGTGACTTTGAAATGTCATTTTTTCATTATAAACAACTTGAATTCTGCACCTCTTAGTTGAAACTTGAAAATGTACTTTACATTAATTTTTCTATGTTATCTTAAGTAGCTTTCTTTTACTGTTTTTGTTTTGATGCAAATACAAATTTAAATAGCTTGTTTATTTATTTTTTAAAATTTTGAAACAGGGAATATTAATAGATGTTCGTCGGCTTTTATCAGTGAATACGGACACATGTTATGTCACAAATTTTTCCCAATCACATGGGGTTAGTAAACTGAAGAGGGTGAGAATAAATTTTCGAACCCACAATCTGATTTTTGAGTTTGGTCCGTTTGATGAGTGGCTCCCAGATGATGATTAATTGTGATATATGGCTAGGTTGGATTTTGTGATATATGCTTAATTGCATTTCCGCTTTTCCAAACGCACCCCTTTATTTTGTTTTTGAACATTTGAAAGAGACTCTTTAGAACAAGTGCAACTGCATCTGTTTCATTATTTCAGTGTAAATGGCACCATGTTTTTTACATTAAAAGTTTCAACCCATGTGATTCTCCTCCTAATAAACATCTTTCTATGTGTGGTGATGCTGTAATAATGAACAGTTCATTGGCTTAATATTGTGATTTATAAAAAAAAGCTTGGGTACTAAAACTTTATAGTCTTGGGCATTATTATGTTTAACAATTGATCCTTTCCTTATGTCCTTCTTGAAGGTTGATAAATTGACTCATAATTTGAGTTTCCTGTTGTTTGCGGGATATGGCAAATTGAATAGAGCAGAAAAAATTGAATGGAATAACCTGTAAAATGAACTGTATAAAAATTTGTTTTAATTTCTTTCGTTCATGATTGAATTTTTATGTTAACTTTTGGACATTTTGCCCATACAGGGGATTCTCAACTGTTCATGCTCCTCAAGTATGTAACTAGTGTGAAGAATTAAATATTGGTGCTGGGAACTCTCAAGTTATGCAGAATAATATATTTCATTCATCTTGTGTTTATTATTGGTCTAGATTTTAGTGGAGATAGAGTATTGCCTTCTTGCTATGATATGTGGTGTCTTGTTGCCATGTAAAATTAATTTTTGATTTGTTAAAATAAGCGGTTAAGAATTCATAGACATGCTTATATGTATCACCACTTTACCATAGGTCTGAGGATCACTTTGTCAGTTTATATTGAGTAAAGTTGAAACCAATGATTTATTCTTTTGTAAACACCATCATATTCTCCTTTCATTTCTTTGCATCTCGGGATGTATAGGTGTTGCTTGTATTGGAATATTATTTGCTTGTGCTGGTAAGCTTGTTTTAGAAATTAGTGGGACAATCTATTTAACAATACTAAAGTCAAAGTAGGAATCCCAGGGCCATCAGTATATTGTCACTAATGACAAAGAAAAACCAAATTCTGGTTAGTAACTTGCTAATCGATTGAAGTTTATATATCTTGATATTTGAGTGTTGTTTGATGAATCAGTCAGTCGTGGCTAATTCCCATGTGTTATTATTATTATTATTTTATTAAAAATGTGGTTATGTATCATGTGAAGATAAGCATGTCTCATAATTTTTTCTAAAACATCATGGTAATTAACACCATGATATTGTGGAAGGTGAATGTAGTTATTTCTTAAAGTTTGTAATTGGTTGAACGTATGGCTATTTATTTATTTTTTGTTGCAGAACTTGAGAGAAATCTTCTTGATGCACATGTAAATAACAGTTTAAAACTAGATGTATAACTTAGTCTTACGTTATTGGTACATCTTACTGAGTATTAATGGTTAATTTGATATATACTTAAATAATTTCAGGTATGTTTCTATTATAGAAAGTGAAGGACTTGAGATATCACAACCAGCACTTGATACTGAAAATTCAGAGTACATCATCATATTACAGCACGTGGGAGGAGGTGAAATGTGCACAGGTTCTCCTGTTTAACTTTTTTCTTTTGTCCGAAGGTTTTCTTAATTTCCACTTTTGAAAAGGGAGGAGAGTTCACTTTAGATTTTCTCCGAAGTTGGAAGTGGACAGTGTCTATGGTGCGTTTCACATTCTAGCTCCAGCTTTGTAATGTTTGTTCTGATTTTCTCCTAATTCTGCGTTTAATTACTGTTTTACACCCTTCTTCTCACACGATTATCAACCTTTAACTATTTGACACATTTTGCACCAAATTTCAGAGAATTCAAAAAGTAGTTAAATATGTTTTTACGTTAATACTGTTATGTTTGGTTTAACATTGCAAATTTCCATTTCTCCAGTGTTCTTGGTGATATAATTCGTTGTCTTGCTTTGGTGATATAATCATAAACATAAGCCTTCAATTGCTATATGTTTCTCTGCAGAGGTGTTTCTATTATGCAGTTTAAGTTGTGTTTGGGTTTGTTGTAGAATTGACTATCTTTTGTTTCTACTTTTGTTATTATATTTTTCTCATGGTAAAAAGAAAAGTCCATGAACTAATCCTGACCTATAAGTCTTTAGGAATATTTGATCTTATGGGCTTTTTTAATGAGAATTCTTTTTGACTCTTGGGTGTTTTTGGCTTTAAGCCACATGAATTAGGACCAAATCTTATAAAATGGACTACTTTGACAAGTCTAGTTAGAGGGCAGATGTTTAATAATTATCTATATCTATAGCACAACCATTCAGGCCTTCCACTAGAGAGGCCTTTTGAGCTTGAAATCTATGCACGAACCCACTTTCTCTTGTGCTGAAGTTTAATCTAATTCTGAAGAAGGGGGGTCAAGGATCAAACTCAGCCACTGTGTCAGGAGACTTTGCTTCAATTTTAGAGATACAAAACCATCTGTCGGTTCGTACTAGGAAGGTTATTAGTCCTTCACATGATGTCAAAGTCTCTGGTCAAACGGTAGAAGGTCTGATTCTTCATAGTTAACATTTAGGACAGATATTGGAGGACCCATCCATTCTCCACATATAATGCTTAATGTTCAGAAGTTGTCTGACAATAATTAAGATAAAAGTGGATAAGCAAAAGTATTAAGATATTTTTATTTAGTGTCCAGTATTGGTTATATGGTGGTTTTGTTGATTTTATATGTAGTTTTTTTTTTAAATTAATTGCATTGACACCCTTATGGTTTGTTCTAATTACACTAATATACCAACATTTTAAAAATCATACACAGTTCTCCCCGTAGTTTTAAAACAATACATTGTCAGCCCTTTTACATTTCACATACATCCCCTTAAGTTCGAAAACTGTTACACTTACATCTGATAAGGGAGGCAAATATAAAGGTGGAAAAGTAAGGATGTGTAAGTGTAATTTGAGAAAATCTCAAGGGGTGTCATTTTAAATTATTCTTTTATTTTAGACAGAAAACTATGATTTTATCATTTTCTTTTGCTTTCTTTGTAATTGAGTAAAAGTTTTTCAGATCATTCATCATTTACTTGTGCGTTAGTTTTACCTTCTTTAATTGACAATGTTCTCATAACCATTCAAGCAAGCTTTCTCTATCTATAGATATGTGAAGACCACTTGCACCACAAATGCTTGATGTAAGAAGATATAAAAAACTTCAAATAGTTGAGAAACTAAAAACTGAGAGGGGACGGCTTGAGCTTGAGGTCGTAATTTGTAAATCTCCAGCTCTTTCTTTTGATGAGGTTTGGTGGGAATTAAGACATATGCGTAAGATCAATCCCTCTTTCTTTTGCCTTATTGTCTTGAGTGACGCTCTTCCTCTTTTTTGTATTGTTTACTATAGCTGTATTCAGAATATGAGTATTATAAGAATATTGACATTAGTAACAAAGTCCACAAAAGCAATTATGCTAGAGTCTGCACTTTAACTGCCTGTTGTTTAACATGTCTCTCACTAATTTTAAAATATCTTTGCATCATTCTTTTCTTGAATTCTGTTTATAAAGAACTTAAGAACTGGTGAAGGCTTAGAGCAAAAGGAGAATCAATATAGTCCCGAATATAGGAAAGTTATGGCCTTTTTTCATTTGTCAGAAAATATATATCTATGGCAAGGAAATGAAAATTGAAAAACCAAGTTGTGGAACTTTTTTTCTAAATAATAATTGATCATGCCACTAGAGAGGACAACCCTGCAAATTATGTTATATTTTCCCTCCAAAATCCCACTTTACACATAAGAAACAAAATTAAAAGGTTGATGCTCCGAAGATACTTGGTAGTTGTTATGCTATCAATGATAGGTGTGTCATGAATCATTGCTTATATTATTAACTCAGAGTACGCACTCGCTCTCCTATCTTTGCTTGGGGCCCTTTTCTACGGTGCATCCTTCCAGGCCTCCAAAACCACCGTTGATTATGATGAAGCCTTCATCTGATGGTTGAGATGGAGGTGCATCACCTACCATTACCACATACCACCCTGCCTTATCAATCAGAATTCCCCCTTCATGGCCTCTTCATTCATTATATTATCATTACTGTTTAGGTGTTTAGGTATATTTTGTAGTTCTAGTTTTCTAGAGTAGACAGTAGTTAGAATATTTTCTATATTTGTTACCATAGTTGCTATATTATTTTGGTAGTTTTAGAGTTAGGAAATAGGATTGGTTGCATTTAGTATTTTAAGTAGAATAGTAAGTAGTGGTGTAGTTTAGTAGATATAGTTAGCTAAATTTAGAATTAGTTAATGGAATAAGTTGTAGTACATTTTCTTATACTTAGTTTCGTAAATTAGACTTGTGAGGATAGTTTAGACATAGTTTTTAGTTGTAGTATAGCGATAGAGTAGTTGTATTTTTAGTACTGTTTTTAGTGTTCTAAGTAGGTTTAGCTGGTGACATTTTGAGTTTTAGGTAAATTTAGGTATTTGATATTTTCTTTAGCTTAGTTTAGTCATTTTAAACTTGTTTGACTATCTTAGTTTCTATTTTTGAATGATTTTTACAGATTTGCTTATAATTGTACTAATATTAGTTGCAAATTGTAGATGATGGATAACTTTGCTAATTTGAGTGCATAGCTTTTTAGCCATTTTTTTTACAGTTGCAATTGATGATTTGAGTGATTTTTACATAAAAGAATCAGTATATAATCAGTTTTGACAATGATTGACCCTTGAGTGAGGTTTGGACCATATTTTCTTTGTATGTGTGTGCACACATGAGAATGAACATAACAGAACTTGCATTTTTTCTATTCATAACTAGTCAATGAACTTGCATCTATCAACCACTACAAAAATAGTATATTTCCCTCTGAGCCTTAGGTAACCCTTATAAAGTCCATGGAGATGTCCACCAAACTTGATTAGGAATTGGTAATGGCTTAAGTATCTTAAAATAACTGCTAGTGGAAACTTCTTCAAAGGTGCATCTTGATAAATCTAAAACACTAAGCAGTTTAAAACCACTTGGAAACAGTTTCCCAAGGGGTACATATTCTTCAACCCCAAACATTAAAAAAGAACGGAGTTGAGAGACAGACCTATATTGCTGCCGATATGGTAATGTGCTCTGCACTGAAAGCCACCGAATCTTTTTCTTTGACAATGGATGCAAAGTTTTGTTCTTTAGACTTCAAAATGGTGATCTCCCGTAGAAGATCATGGACTCGCAAAGTTTTGATCCTTCCATCAGATTATGTACCCGCCCCACCCCAAGCCCAAGCCCCTGAGCCACAACCACTCCCCCAGCTACAGCTTCACCCCAGCCATAGCTACCGCCCCAGTCCCAGCCCAGCCCCAGCCCAGCCCCAGCCCAGCCCCAGCTCAGCCCCAGCCCCAGCTCAGTCACAGCCCAGCTACAGCCCCAGTCCCAGCTCAGCCCCAGCCCTAGCCCAGCCTCAGCCCCAACCTCGGCTCCAGCCTAGCCACAGCCACAGCCCCGCCACAATAGCCCCGCCACAGCCCCAGCCACAACCCCAGTCCCAGCTCAGCCCCAGCCCTAGCCCAGCCTCAGCCCAGTCACAGCCCAGCTACAGCCCCAGTCCCAGCTCAGCCCCAACCTCAGCTCCAGCCTAGCCACAGCCCCAGCCCTAGCTCAGCCCCAGCCCTAGCCCAGCCTCAGCCCAGTCACAGCCCAGCTACAGCCCCAGTCCCAGCTCAGCCCCAACCTCAGCTCCAGCCTAGCCACAGCCCCAGCCCTAGCCCAGCCTCAGCCCTAGCCCAGCCTCAGCCCCAACCTCAGCTCCAGCCTAGCCACAGCCCCAGCCCTAGCCCAGCCTCAGCCCTAGCCCAGCCTCAGCCCCAACCTCAGCTCCAGCCTAGCCACAGCCCCAGTCCCAGCTCAGCCCCAGCCCTAGCCCAGCCTCAGCCCTAGCCCAGCCACAGCCCTAACCTCAGCTCCAGCCTAGCCACCCCCGCCCCAGCCCCAGCCACAGCCCCAGCCCAGCCTCAGCCCAGTCACAGCCCAGCTACAGCCCCAGTCCCAGCTCAGCCCCAACCTCAGCTCCAGCCTAGCCACAGCCACAGCACAGCCCCAGCCCCGCTACAGCCACAGCCACAGCCCCAGCCCAGCCTCAGCCCCAACCTCAGCCCCAGCCTAAGCCACAGCCACAGTCAAGGCATTTTGTCGTTGCATAGTAGAAAATACAGATTTATGTAAACTTTGATTTTTTTTTTTTATAAAACTAACTATTTTTGTTGGTTTCTGATACCTTAAAGCAAGATAGGGAGGAACTTACATGTTTATTAGTGACAACATCTTCAGAACATGAAAAAGATGGGGAGAACATGGTGCTGAAACTCACCCCAAATGCCAATAAGATATACCATTTCAAGTTTTATAGCCTCAAGTCTCGAAATTGTATAGCTGCGGATGAACAATTTTTTCTTCCTCATTCTCGCATTGAATCTTAAAAATTCTCTTTTATTATATATTGTGGAGGTGCAGGAAGGAAAGGCTTCCGTTTGATCCTGTTCACTGTTTGTCGCTGCTCTTGGATTTAATATCTGAGCCTTCTTTGTAGTTTGGGCTTTAGCCCGTCTATTTACAAAAATATTATTCGAGGGAATAAAAAAGTATCTAGTACCATATGGTTTTTACTCTTCTTCAAAATTGAATAATCAAATTTAGATATTTTTTCAATTTTTAATTTCAGATTTGAACATGTACTGTTAACATTGTTGTATATTATTAAATCTTAAACCTAACATGGTAATATATTTAGTTTAAATAATAAAAATAAACCGGTTAAATTAAAGAAATTGATTCACGAGTTTTTATGTTTTTATGATTATTAGGAGGGCGTGCGTGCGTGCTTGATTTTTTCTTTTGAATCATAACACGAGACGTAAAAACCAGGCAAATAAGGAAAAAGTAATTTAAAATAAAAAGATTAACGCGACCCAAAAAGGTATATATATATATATATATATTCTATTAATTGAATCTGATAATAGGCACAACACAGTGCTATAAACTAGGTTGACTTTCGTGTTAGATCAGTATTTAAGTGAACATATATTATATCCAAATATTTAACAGACATGCACTGAATGAACAATCACACCATCAAGTAATTGTAAAATTTCTATAATGTTTTGTGATTAATAAAAATGTAAATGAATTCTAAACTGTCTACCTATATGTTATTTATTCTTCATTTGAAAACTAATATAAAATTTATTTGTAGAACTACAATAGCTTCTCAGTCTCCATTGTGATGACAACAGTGATCAACATCTAGAGAGAAAGGAAGCTTTTGATTGTATTTGAAATTGATTAATAATTTTGATAAAATAGAAGTAAAAAGAGAGAATTAAAACTGGAAAGTAAAAAGTGGTTGAGTATTATTACATGGAGTTCAGGATGAAGTGTTGTTGTTGAGTTGGATGACTATGACACTGATATTGTCTTTGCTTCCACGAGCCATGGCCAACTCTGCCAACAAAGATGCAGCTTCTGTTGCATTGCTTACAACAGTCTCCTCTTTTAAATTCCTCTTGATTTGGCCATGGAGGCAGCTTCGTACAACCTCACAAACAAACTTGTTAGACACCACATCCCATAACCCATCGCTTGCTACCACCACAAACTCATCACACTCTATTCGCTCGTACACCATCGTCTCTGGCTCAGATATCACAAAAGGTTTCATCGAATGATCCCCTGCACAGTGTGAAATCGCCCTTCTCAGACCAATAATTACTCACAATTTTACATGACCGAAAATCAAACCATTTGGTAAAAAGAGTAACTCATTTTCTTTAAAATATGGAATTCCTATGGTAATGCATGAGTATTTAGTTTAGGAGAAAAGCAATTTGGTTGAAGTGTGTTTTCTGAAAAGTCCAATGAAACGTGCATGTTCTTGATATACGAAGATAGGTGGAGATGATGGAGTAATTTATGAGCTATGTCACGGAAACACAGAGTATTTAGAAGTTACCTATGGATCTGGAAGTAGCAAGAACTCCCAAAACACGACTTCCATTCCAATTAATCACTCTTCCACCGGCAGCTTCTATTCTCTCTCTTTCATCTGAACGATCAGGCTGATTTGTATATACGTATACACATTCCACAAAGTTAAACAAACTCCAAAACTATTCACTATCTCAACATGCAAAAACAATCAATAACTAAATCATAATCATAATTAATATTGATTAATCATCGATCACCTTATGATCACGCGAAAGTGGTATGGCTACACCGCCACGGCACAACACCGCCCTCGAGTCACCGCAATTCGCCACCACAATCTCCTTCTTCCCAACAACAACCACCGCCGCCGTTGAGCCTGTGGTGTTTCCGCTACCGTCATCGCGCGCCTTACCACCAACTCCGATCTCCCTGTCCATCTTCATGAAACACGAACACATCACCTCGTACCAATCCAATCCGTTCTTCGCGTTCTCCCTCACTTCATCCGCCAACAGCAGGTGCAGCCTGTCGCGGCAAGCGTTCGCCACCAACGTCCCGCCGTGTCCGTCGTAAACCGCGAAGAAATCATAACCGCCACACCACTGCCCCGCCGCCACCAAGCCGGGAACCACCATGACGGCGTCCTCCATTGCGCGTCGCCGCCCGATCACGGATATGGAACCGTGTGTTGCGGAAGAGGAGGAGGAGGACGGGGCGGCCTTGGATTCTTCCATGGTGGGAATAACCACCGCTACTTGGGAATGACGCTTTCTCTTCTTGGGATAGTCATCGTAAGATAGTTCAATTTCTTTAGATTTTGTGTTCGCACTGCTATCTCTCGAATCCATTTCACTACTCATTAATTCTGTTGTGGATTTGTCTTTGAAATAGTGCATGTGTTCACAGTTGTAACGAACTTATGGGTTCGTTCGTGTTGTTATATGGGTTTGTTCGTGTTATCACAATCTCATACACTGCAGGCACCGTCTTATTTCTTTTATTTTTTTCTTTTCTTTTCTTTTTGAGTTCTCTTCCTCTTCTACCAGGAAACTATGGGTTTTGTATACGAGATGATTGAGTTTACCATGACACGAATCAGGTCGCTCGCCAAAGCTGAACACGTTAAAGAAAATGAAATGTTTACACGTGTGCTTGAAAGTTGAATTATACAAGTAAAACGTGAAGAGATAAGATTTCTTATGTGATCCAATTAAAGGTTGTTAACGTTTTTGTATTTATTTTACATTAGTACTATATAATTATTAATTGTTTATGACTCAGCTTAATCTTATTTATCTACTAAAATTTGTCTTTTAAAGTTTAAATATTAGCAAATACTAGTAGAAGAGTATAAATACATATTTTTCATCAACCAAATTAAAGTAAATTTTGAAGAATTTAATGTTAAAGAGTTTCCATGTTCAATTTTTCTTACGAATACTTAATAAAAAATATCTGACACCTGAGTGATGTGAAATATACTATTTTAGAAATGATAATGATACTTAAACAACATTTTTTTGACAACATTTAAACATCGTCTACGTGTCATTCTGTGATTGGTCCAAAATTACTCTACAATCAATAATAATAATCATAAACACCACTATGGACCAATCACAAAATGATACGTAAATAATGTTTAAAAATTGTCAAAAAAATGTTGTTTAAGTATCATTATTCTTTTAGAAATTAGCTAGTTCATTGAACCACCGAAGTAACAATCATTTATTGGAATTTGCGACAAAAAAAATATAGATTAATTGTATAAAGACTTATAAACTGAATAGTGAAGGCAGGAGGAGGAGGGGGTGTACTGTGGGCAAAAGAAAAAGAAAAAATATTGACAGAAGACGGTTGTCTGTCTGGTTTGAGGACATGAATGTGTTCCAAAAAGTGGGAATTGCTTTGGAAAAAGATGCATAAAAAGATGGAGATTGAAGTTAGCATGACCGTAACGTGGCTGTTTCATCAGGCGCCACTTATTCTTAGCTACAGTTTCATGAGCGTGCAAGAAACAAATATCCAGACTCATTGATTTCTCGAGAAGCATCATCTCATTTTACAAACGTTTGGCTTAGGAACTGCATTACATTTTCCAAAATCAATCATACTTTTTATAATCAGGAAATTTATTATTTAATATATTGGTAGCGTTTAATTATTTACTTATTTTATAAGATTTTATTAAAAATTGCTTTGAATGTCAATGTACCGACGTGTGGAGGAAATACAGTTGAAAACAGTGTTTTCTCCTTTAAAGAAAGTGCTGCAGAGTAATATTAAAATCGAGCCAATAATTTGTATAAAATAGTACAAAATTTCGTGTCAGCAGTTGAACAAAAAGCTACGCATGGCGTGTTATCAGCCATTTGAGAATTAATAACCATATATGTAAAAGGATCCGTGAATACTCAAATGTATGGATATGAAGAAATTATAAATAAAAATAACATTTATAATATTGAGTATCCCTATATTCATCGTATATACAGTCACCTGAGGGAAACAATCGAAGGAAGAGAATAAGATGCAGAAAATAAATTGTCTCCGTGACATTAACTCCCAAAGCACCTCTGAGCCACGGCTTACTTTGCGCTCTTGTACAAGTTGTCAATAGCATTCTGCGCACAAAATAAAAATGGCGCAGTCAGTACTTTTATCACCCTTCCCCATAAAGAGCCTCATAAAGGTAAAATGTTTTGACTCTGAAACCCAAAGATTAAAAGGTGTGCTAGAAAACTACATTTGAAAGAACAGCGGTAACAGAAATTCATTTCCACAGAAGGCCTACACAGATACACCAGCATGCATGTATCCAATACACGTTTGTGTGTTTATTTAAACAGACGCACAACACACTCAAAATTCCGTAGATTCAGCTACGGTATGCTGTGTCAGATTTCTTATCTGCTTGCTTGTACACAATAACCATGAGCAAACATCTGAGTAGAAGCATTGTGAGTGTGGACATAAATTACAAGTTAGATGAGAATATCTTAACGTCTAGAACCTGCATGTGTCATAGCTTAAGTAGTCACACGATTACAAAAATCCATGTTCCCGATTTTCTCATAAATTGTGTACTTAACATTGTTATTTAGGTGCAGTTTTCCATTTTTAAATTATGAATATCTTAACTTCTAGAACCTGCATGTGTCATAGCTTAAGTAGTCACACGATTACAAAATCCATGTTCCAGATTTTCTCATAAATTGTGTACATACATAACATTGTTATTTAGGTGCAGTTTTACGTTTTTAAACTATGACATTTAAGTATTAGTAGGTAGGCCAAAGTACATCCGGACACAGATATACTTGAGTTTCCATAGGCAGGTCAAAAAACACTATACAACCAAAAACCATATTGATTTTATCACAATGACTAATAGCCCATACAGCCAACAAAATAGGAATTGACTAAGATTTCTCAACCTTTTTTTTTGTTGTTGTTCGGTTATGAGGAAAGAAAGGAAGAGGAGGAGGGGGGATAACCTTCCATTTATGAAGGCTGTTCCACTTAAAGACTATTCAATATGAAGTGAAATGAAATCCTGAGAATTTGACAACTTGTACCTGATAAAATTTAAGCAACTGTGGCCTCTTCTTCTTATATGTTGGAGTGATAAGGTCACGTTCCATGTCAAATGGAATCGGGTCAAGATGAACTCCTTTTATAAACTCGAAACCTTTCAACTGCCAATATATATTCACCATCCCACAAAACTTCAGTATATGTACTTGTAGAAACAGTTTACACGTAAGACAAGATCATTTAAAACAAGGGCAAGACCAAACAAAATACCAAAAATAGTTATTAAAAAACTTTAGATTGATGTGAAATTTTATCATACACACAAATACTCCAAATAAAACCATTTAGATGATGATAACAAAAGCAAAAAAATAAAAATAAAATAATACCTTCTTTTCCTTTGCAATCTTTGAGAGCTCTTCAAGTATGTAACTTTTTGCTCTAGCATCTTCACAAAGAGAATTGAAGTCCTTGGATATAGCTTTTTCTTGTGCCCATTGTTCAAGTGCTTCCTTTCTGGGATTAACAACAGCAACAAGGAAGGCCTCAAAACTGTTTCCGTAAACCCATATCTGAAATAGAGGAGAAAAAGGTTTATATCTTCATGGAATAGAATATTTTCAGCTCATTCAATGAAGCTAATTTAGAAACTTGTTTCTTTTTTGCACTGGACTAAACCTTTTGATATCATTACTCATTTGTGTGTCCAGATGTTTGAACAAATAGTAGCACAGATACATAGTAGTTGTCTTACCTCTTGAGAAAAATATCACACTGAACTACAGTGCACATAATATATATCAACATGCACCAATACCAGGTCAACATACAAGGGTACATGCTGATGTGAAAATTTATACTGTTAAAAAGAAATACTTCTAACAGGAAGCTACAATTTGAATGTGTCTAGAGATGAAAGAAAAATATTCAAGCCTGTTTAGTTTAAACGTCATGATAAAAAATATCAACCTAAGACAGAGGGTTAGTAGGCCATGATTGGTCCCAAAGTTTTATAATTCTATCATCAACCACTGAGGTAATCAGCTCTAGTAGTATATGAGTAACATTTTCTAATCTTCTATATATTTTTCCAATTAGATATAAGCAATAAATTTGCTACAAATTAGGAGAGAAAAACCATTGGAAGGAATAGGGTTATCAGGACTTACAGATTCAATAGATGAAACTTGACCATAAATGTTCTCCAGGTTTTCGACAGCAACATATTCCCCCTGTGAAAGTTTAAATATATTCTTTTTCCTATCAATAATTTTCATGCTTCCATTAGGTTGCCACTCTCCAATATCCCCTGTTGAAGGTATCATTTGTGAATAAAAGAAAAATTGTAGCCTCATGGCTAATATAAGAAATTATCTATAAACCTCAATTTTGGAAAACATAATAAAATAACCTGTATGGAACCATTCATCGATCAGAACCTCTTTGGTGAGATCTTCACGTTTGTAGTACCCTGAAAACAAGGTTTTACCCTTTACACAAATTTCTCCCCTTGGTGTGCTTGCTAGGGCATCATATCCCATTTCAGGAACAGATTCCAGGCACACATCAACATTTGGTACTGGAGGGCCCACGGTTCCAAGCATTTCCATTTCATTTGGTAATGAGACAAAGGTTCCCGCACAGGTTTCAGTCAGGCCTGTTCGCATTTTTAACAGGAGCACAAAGTAAATAAACTACAGTAGCAAACGTATTCAAATATCCAACTTTAATAGCTATTTGACACAAATATAAAATGGTTATAAATGTTCTGAACTGAAAGTAGTACAAAATTTTTACGTAATTGAAATTCATTTGAAGTAAATCTTTCAAAATTCACAAGTTAAATATCAAATGAACTAAAGCGTAAAGAAGAAAAATAAGAAACTATTCCTTTAAAAATATACAATTAGTTTTAAGCCAATTTTGGATATTGTTTTCAACTACCATTATTATGCTATCAAATGCTATCTGCTTTCTCAAATTTTACGTGATTACAACAAGGAAACAATTATATCCGTTGTACCTGGTGTTATTTTGATTCGTAATAGACATTCCTTAAAATATTTAACATGTAATCCTCGGATAAAAATAAAATACCACTATTTTCTGATAAAAAATCATTTTCAACTAAGAGCATATGTTTTTGTGTCACCATCACATGGAAATCAAATTAATGACATTTTTCTTGAAAAGTGATAGTATGGTATAAGTTTGATTTTCATATTTAAAAAGAACATACCATATCCTTGTAGGACATGACAACAAGTCACCACCCGTAAGTAACCTTCCACATGTGCAGATAAAGGTGCTGCTCCAGACAAAATAAGACGAACTCTACCTCCTAAACCCTGCTTTACCTGATCATGTAGCAAAGCCATGATTAGGAATAAAGATCCAGTAATACTGAGAGGCCGAGGAGTTTAGATTTATAAATTTCAATACCTTATCAAATACAATTTTATCACAAATAGGGGATGCCTCTCCATGGGTAAACCCTTTCTTCATGTTATTCAGCTTACTGAAATCAAATTTCAGAATTTGCAATGTCAGAGTATGGCAGAACTGATTATAAAAAATAAAATAAAAAATATTGAAGTGCCCCTAAGAGGCCACGAGAGATTTAAACACATACATAGTAAAAAATAATATTAATCTAACATGAATTTGTAAACGAAATCAATCAAGAACAATCTTAGTTCCATAACAATCATACAGAGAATCCACGACAGATTTTTGCATGTTCATGATCTCACCCAGACTCGAGTATTTATTTACAAAAACAGCACTTACTATGAATAAGCACAGTTGAATAACGTCCTCTTCAAGAAGCCCCCAGAAGCAATCTTCTGTGTCAAACCTGTGTTCCAGATCGGGGTTAAGAGTCATAATCCAATTTTCTCCATGTTTGGAGGGGTAGGAAAAAAAATCTAAAAGAAAAGCAAGAAAAATGCTATTCCCATAATAAAAAAATTGTAGAGTAGATTTCTCCACGGAAATAAAAGTTTGAGCATTAACACTATATGATCATGGGAAGATCATCAAACATGTCAGCAGTCACAAGAATTTTCAAGAGTTTACCTGAGTACACTCTATCAAGCACACGGGGAACAGCACAGAAAACAGTTGGTTTTAGTTCCCCGATATCTTCAATTAGCAATTTGACATCCTAAAGTAATTGAGTAAATGATGGTCATATTCCAAATCCAGAGTTCAATTATGATATTAAATCTCCATTCTGTAATGACAGATATACTACATATACTCACCCCACGCCAGAAACCTATTGAAGCACCATGCCATATGAATGTTTCCTCAATGACCCTATCAAAGATATGTGCAAGAGGAAGGTATGATATGTATACATCCTTCTCAGTCAACTGCAAAGAAGGGAAACTATGAGAGTCAAAAAAAGGATAGCTATGCATTCAGTATCCTAAAACGTAAAATGAAATTGCATATTCATGTATTTCCAAGTATAGTGTAGGAGTTGTGAAAGAAAACAACATACTTGTTCATTGACACTCTCCAACAATCGCTTTACCCCAGCTAAGAGAGTGATAATACTCTCATTTGATATCAACACTCCCTTGGGGTCGCCCGTAGTTCCACTAGTATACATTATTGTACAAATGTCACTCCTTTTCTTAATTGGAAGACCATAACTCTGACCTTGCCCCTGTGGCAAATATTAAAAATTGAATTAGGAACAGGAACCACAAAATACCAAAGAGGTGAAAGATATGATTACTTCCTACAGGAGTGACTGAAATTAACTAGAAAAATAATTTTGGACGTATTTGTAACTATATAAATTGGCCCAGCAAAATGCTCCCCAAATTTCCATTTACAAATCATCCTTGTTTTTTCATTTCCACTGCACAAAAAGTTATATTCATTAATTGTTTTCTACAAGTATTATGCCAACAGACTGTAGGTGGATCAAGCTTGTGATACAATATTTTTCTGTGTAGTAATTACACATGTAAGTGTAGGAGTGCTTTTATTTTAAAACTTTCAGAAAGAAAGAGTAATAGTGTACGAAATGAATAACCCACCACTTGCAAAAATTCATCCCACGAATATATTGCCAACCCAAACTTCTCAACTTCTTGCTTTTGTTCAGGGGTAACCTTTCCGAAGCTTACAATTGCTGTGACAAAGATGTAAAAGTGAAATGATTCTTCCGAACGCATAAGCATTTTAGTAAATAAAGGAGAGAAACTACAACACATACTCTTGAGATACTTTGTTGCATTTGGAAATGTCTTCAATAGCTAAAACGATTCAAAAACAAATATATGGGTCAGACTGACCGCTTGCATGATAAGATTGTACAAAACTCTCTAATCTTTCCTAACAATTAAACTAATTTAAAACAAAGGATTTCAATAGAAGAACCTCGGGCATCTTCTTTTCTTCCACAAATGCAATTGAGACCTCTGCATGGCATATAATAAATTCTATAGCTCCAGCACCTATTTCATTCCGAGGAGAGTGTCAAAGCAAATGATAATTACAAATTTAGAAATTGAAAAACACATAACTGTAAAATGGGATATTGCTTTTGTAAAATTGGATATTGTTCATGCACCATTTTAACCGAATTGCAGTAAATTTTTATGAAAAGTTCTAAGAATTTAGTTAAGGGACGGGTTTTAGTCAAAGTTCTTTACTTCATTTTTCCAAAGGACTTTTTTAATAAATTAGGTGAGAATTTCAAAAGGTATAAATTAATGAATTTATTTGTTCCGAAAAATTACAACATATAATAAAAAATAAAAAATAGCCACAAAAGGTTTTGATAAATGCTTGCATTTAGAACTTACATAAATTTTCAAGATGTAATATTGTACACAAGTTTCTAAAAAGTTCATAAATTAGGAAATTTGTTATTTGTTGGAAAAAGTTACAGAAAAAATGTTACATGGCCACCAATGTTGCAACTTTTCACACAACATCAGATCTTTTGAGATTACTGTTCCTTGATAGTAGCAACTCTTTGTACAAGTATAGATGACAAAAGCAAATTTTAATTGCATTTGAGTATAATCAACAACATGGTGTAGAAACAAGATAAAAAAGAGGAGACATACCCAAGGTATCATATAAAGGTACACAATAGAGTCCATGAGCATTGCAGGCCTGCGAATTTTTGCAAATATGTTAAAAACCATTGGGTGAAAGAAGTTAGTTCAGCAACATTATTATTGTGGCCAGGGATACCCATAACTGGCACAATATAAGTATAGAGATATAATTAAAGAATTGGAACCCTCTGCAAAGAGTAGATATTCAATATAAGAAACGAAGCTTCATTCCAGAAATATCTTATTCTCCTTTCAGCTCAATGAAGACTAAAACTCACCACCAAATAAATAACAAAGTAGACAGAGAAATAATAATAATAAATACTCAGCCCAAAATACAAGCAAATGTCAACACATGAATACTGCAGAAAACTCCCACATGTAGGGTAACTACTTCCAAGCGAGCAGCAAAACTAAGATGGAAAAAATGCAGAGAACAGAAGGGAAGGGAATTCAAAATAACATTTACCTCCATGCTCATAACCCATTCTGCTGAATTGGCACCATAAATACCGCATTTTACACCCTGCAACCCAGTAATATATGAATTAAGCTCAAAAGAAAAAAGTGCTAGAAAATGTAAATATTATCATATCACATGAAAAAAATAAAATATCAAAACATATAAACAAGGATCCAATATACAAACTTATGTGCAAAAGGGAAATCTGTCATATGCTAAGCACTTCAATTCATGAAAACAAGTTTTTGAATCAACATTGAGATACTTCTTAAGTTTTGGGTTTTGACCAAAATGAATCTCAAAACTTAGTCCATAGAATAAGCTGGAGTTAAAACTATTTTCACTCTATCACACCTAGAAAAAATACTATCTCCAACAAACACCCGTAGCATTGATGATTGAACATCTTGAGCATAAAGTTAACAAGAGTGAACATCTTTGACTGGTTTGATAATCACCAAATGATGGACAACTCGATAGACTCAACATATTATAATTTGGGTTTGAACTTAACTAAGTCCCAAAAGCTAACTCATAAGATGATGGTTGTTGTCCAATAAATACCCTATTTTGGTTATATAATAGCTAATCATATGAGATCTCCAACACAGTCCATGCTCATACAAATACCAACATTATAAAGCAAGGTTGACAAATTTGAGAGTTTTCATAAACTAAGAATTACCTAAGGAAAAAGAGGATTAAAAAAATCTATTGATGACATATATGCAAAACATAATACTTTCTACACAAATAATTCAATATTTAAACTTAATGATAAAGGAAAGTAGCAAACCACAATAATAAAGTATGATATTATACTAGTGTTAAATACTATTAAACTTGAATAAATGGTCAAATCTAACATAAATTCATAAAAGCATAAGTTCTTAAAGTGAAAACATTTAAAAGAGGAACTAATTTCTTCAAATAGTTTTATCACTAATAAAATATTGTTAGTGTTGTTAATGAATGGCCAAAACTACATTAGTTTCATACTCTGTTGACGGGAGATTCTAAAGAGCTCGAATGATTTTACTCTTATGTTGAGAGTTAACTCGTTTTCTTTACCAAGGATTGTAAACTATTAAAAGATTAAGAGCTAACTAGAAAATCTGACAACTTTATTATCAAGAACATCAGGCATTTGAAATATGTCAAAGGTATAGAACCATGTTATTTGCACATTAATCTTGTTTGTAAATAACGAACAAGTGAACAACCCAACATGTACTTTGAATCCAAGAATTTGGGATAGCGTAGACTACTGAAAGAAGTGGGGAAAATGCTTCATTTTTCGGTAAGAAAAACATGGTTGACTTACTTCTCCATAACCACAACTGCGGATGGAATTCCCAACTTTAATCACCTGGTCATATACTTCTTTGTATGTTAACCACTTGTACTTGCCTGCCTATAGAGTCACGAAAAGGAAATTCAAGTCAGTTAAAAGCCAAAAATGGTCAAGCAATGTCAAGAAAAAATCCAGAACACAGCACTCAATCAGTGGTCAAAACCTCACCTTCCCATTCACAATTTCCCGACGACCAAACATTGGACTAGTTGGATATTTCTCAACGGACAATCTGTAAAAGTACAACACACTCAGAACTGAATTGACTACTATTTTATCAATACAAGTCATAAGTTCGGTTCGGCGGATCAACACATGTTGTGGATCAAATCCTAAACCAAGTAAAAAAATTAAACCGAATGTTCAAGTCGTCTTCATGCACATGAAAAGCTCGTCAACATTTATTACAGTATTAAAAAGGAAAAAAAAAAAAAAAAAAAAAGATACCGACAATGCAGACTGTGGTGCACGAAATTAATACTTTCACTTTCCAAATAGATAGCTACTAAATCAAGTAAAATTAAACTGTATACTTCGGGTCTCTTCATGCACACGAAAGTCCAACAACATTTAATTCAGTGTTGCCAAAAACTGGTGAAACCGAAATTTGTACTTTCACTGGTCCAAATAGATTGCTCCAATCGAAAGTCTGCCTAATTCTGATACAGATCAGAGAGCTCTGCATGGCAAGTAGGTATACTAATTCGAGAGATTCAAATAAACTATCCGATTTGCACGTAATTAGAGGAAATACATCTTCCGATTGTGAACGTAAAAAGTAACGATCATTGCTTCGAGCACGAAAAGCTTTTCAGTAAAGTCTCATACGCAATTCCAGATCATATATCCACGAAAGGAAGTAGGAGCTTATTGATCTGACATTTTTGCATAAAAAATCAAAGAACAAAACTAAGAGTAGTGAAATTGAAGTGACAAGCTCACCGGAAAACGTCCCAGCAGCAATCGAGACCTTCAATAGGAGCAGGGAATCCATCCTTGGCGAAGAGGCTACGGTACACAGGTCCTCTCGATGGCCTTCCTTCGCTCGCCTCCTTCGCTTTCTCGACCTCAACGATGAAGCTCTTCTGTGCCATCACTGTGGCAATTCCTCTGAAGAATCACGGTGAATCCGAAACTGAAGTGTTTGATATTGGAAGAGAAAATAGAGAGAGCATAAGAGAATGACAAATGGAAAGATAATTTGAATGAAAGTTGGATGAAATTTTGTTTGACTTGGACTATGGGAAAACTAGTGGTGTGGTAGAGAAGGTGGATAGCTCTGCCTCTCTTGCGTTGGCGTTACTCTGCTTCCTAATAGTCTTCAGAAAATTAGGTTTGAGCTGGTCAACAAATTCTGAACCAATTTTTGCATTTATTGACTTTCCTACTTTTCTTTATATATGCCTCCTTCTTTTCCTCGTAAGGCCGTGTTTCCGTTTCTGGAAACAATATTTTCAAATTAATAGTAGTCAAAATTGTGGAAAAAATAATTACA
Organism: Vigna reflexopilosa; assembly: GCA_027742785.1. NCBI lineage: Eukaryota > Viridiplantae > Streptophyta > Magnoliopsida > Fabales > Fabaceae > Vigna > Vigna reflexopilosa. The sequence continues at coordinate 1,481,433 of CM050930.1, read as the reverse complement.
AGATTTAATTTCGCTTTTTTTAAAATAATTCCATTAATTCTATCGTTCTATTTTTCGATTTAGAATTACTTTTAGAAATAAAACAAAATAAAGTATATATAAATTATATGTCTGCTTTCTTTATTGTAGGTAAATGAATAAAGTATGAGAGAGGGGCATGAGATTCTCTTAGGTAATTTGAGAGAAAATACTTAATTAATAATAGTATTAATTCTTTTATAATTCAAGATTTAATTAAAAACATTTTTAACAAACTATATTTTACTTTAAATTAATTATATATATTAATTTCTTTGAAAATAAATCATCTGTAGTTTATTTCAAATTAACTTTAACTAAATACATTTTACTTTCTATTAATATTAATAAGAACAAATATATAATTTTATAACTTAAATTATTAAAACATTTTTTTATTTATTATATTTATCAAATTATTCACAAATTTCTACAAATTTATCTATCATGATTTTAACAAACTTATATTTGATAACAATAAAAAAACAAATAAATTTAAAATTGGTTAAAAATATGATTAAGATATTAATATAAATGAGTAAAAACAATAATGAATAAAATTTAAAATAAGTAAAAGTTGAAAAAAAAATCATTTTTGAGTAAATATCATTCAAAAAAGGAATTTGTGTAACTGAATTAGAAAGTGAGGTTAGGTTATGAGAGGACTCATTCTTGATCTGTATTTGTGGAATTAAAGTATCATTTTAATTCATTAAATAAATTAAATAAACGTGTAACCACTTCCGTGAAATGTTCTGTGGGAACTTTCCTACAGACACATCACAACACAACACGACTTCTTCCTAAGTTGTATAACCTCAAAACAATCATAAAGCATTCCACAACTTTCATGACTGTCATCATTTTCCTTCCTTTTTCTCTCACAGACGCGGCAAGCAAAATGTGAGAGTATGGGCTGATTTCAGTCACATTCATTCATTCGTTAATGTCATGTTTTACTTTTTTTTTCTTTTCCATTTTCTCCCATGAAACTACGTCGTATTCAGTAAACAATCTTAACCACCGTCATTTTCTTATTCTACTGTGATCGCATGACGCTCCCGTGAACCACTCCGATAGCGCTTTTAAACAACTGTTTTTAGTTGAATATTTAGGTTTACATTCTTTTTATTATTTTTATATTTATTTCTTTTACTCAAATAAAGGTTTTTCACGTGTTAGAATTAAATTTTTTTTTTCTGAATTCATTTTAACACATGACATCTTTAAAAAAAATCTTAATTTTGATTAGAGACAAACTTAAATTATGACATATGATATTTTCAAACAATATTATAATGGGAGTTTAACATTAAAAAAAACTTATTTGAGTATTTTATTTGAAAATAATTAAAATTAGAAACTTTTAAAAAGTAGAAATCCAATTATATATAAAAAAATATATAGAACCAAAAATAATATAAACCAAACTATTAACTAAACCTAAAATCAAAAAATAATTAGTTAACTTTTTTTCAAAATCGTTATGGTACTCAGTATATTAATTTTATTTTTTTAAAATATATACATGGATTAATATGCATGTATATATTTTCAGACTTTATATTAGTTCGATATTAGTCAGAATTTGAGCACGGATTGATCTCAAAAAACACAACTGATATTTAAAAGAAAAATAGAAATATATCTATTTTTAAGGCTTTTATGAATTTGGTGTGAAGTTTTTATGAATTTGGTGTGAATTTGATGTTTGCCAAACACTTCTCAACCAATCTTTTTGGGTAGCTTTCCAAAATATAGAAAAATTATTTAATCGAATATTTAACAAAATATTGAAAAAAGAAATGGAGAAAATTACAATGTTTAAAATTTGATTAATAATTAATAAAAAGTAGTTCATTATTATGGCCTATCATTATTTCATAATTAATACTTAAGATTTTAAGTTTAAGACGTGAGGTATTTTATAATCATTTTACTGTAAGAATTATTCCATTAGATATTAATCTTTTTTTCTTGTGAATCAAGTTTGATTTAAAATTCAGGGTATTAAATTTTACAACACGTGAATATAATTTAATGAAGCTGACTTAAATTGAATATGAATCTTAAACATTTTATTGGAGTATCACATCTTACATAAAATTTAAAATCATGTGGTGAATAAGATTATGAATTATAAAAAAATTTTAAAAATATAAACAATTATACAAAACATGATTATAATTTATTTTTCTAAAGCAGAAGTCAAAAAAATTATAAAAAAAATGAATTAAAAAGTCTTATATAAATCTGTGATTTTTTTCTTTTTCTTCCTTTTGAAGTTTGAATTGACTGTGTAGTCCATTACAAGCTTTATTATCGTATCTAACTGAGTCTTATGCTTTTTAATGGCATTAATTGTTTAATTGAAAGTATGAAACACACAAATTTTATATAATTAAATATATTGTGTCTACTATTTCATCAATTAATCAATGTTGCTTTAACTTAGATTACTATAAATATTTGGCCATGATTTTGGGATCTCACCTAAATGTTTGTGCTTAATTTAATATTTTATTAACATTTTTTTGTCTCTAAAAAAATATAAAATTTCACGATGTAACATTATATTGGAAATTTTGCATTTTAAAAACATTATCAAAGAGAGTCCACATGAAAAACTTAATTTTAAAATGAATCCTATTTATTAATAAATTTACTGCGAAATAACTTTTTTCTAAAGTTGACTTCATTTATTTGACTCATGGTTAGTTTAATTATTGAGATCGGTAGATCATGTATACAAGATTTTGCATAATTTATAAACTATTTATATTTCATTTATCAACTTTATTTCAAAGTATGAAACTTCCCAAAATATAAGTAAATGTCATATATATAAAATTAATCTAAAATTTCATATACATGACTATCAAAATGATATTATATGATGTAATCCCTATTTACAAATTCATCTTTTCGTAAAAGTATAAAAAGAAAAATACAAACGTTATTCATCAGAGAAATAAATACATGTACTACGAATCTGGTGTATTAAAAATAAGAAAAGTAATGAATTGGTTGAATAAAAGAAAGTAATAATTAATTCTTTCTTTTAGTAAAGTAATGATATCATGTTCATCTTTTGAATATATACAATAAAGGATTAGTTGAATGTCCATTTTAGATCTTAATGGTCCTAGTATGCAATATTTTAAAAGATATTAATAAGTTAAAAAAATCAGCTGAACTCATGGTATCTTTCACGTTTTTATTAGATTAAAATAAGAGTTACAATAAAAAATAATATTGATTAATTTTCTTTCATTATCTATGTCGTGACTTATTATAATGAAAATATGCCAATTATTATTGTAAAAGAATTGTAAGACAAAATGTTAAAATTTAAAAAAAAAATAGGTTAAAAATCAACGTACTAATATACATAAACATTTTTTCGAGAATAAAATTCCGAAATATATTATATATGTAGTTTTGAAAAATATGAAATAGCTTAAAAAGATGATTGAGATAGATAATGATATTTTGACAATATTTTTTTATATTTTGACAATATTTTTTTATTATATTTTAATATTTTTTATGTGTTATTATGTAATTAATACAAAATTATTTCATAATCAATAATAATAATCATAAATACTAGCCTAAACTAATAACAGAATTAAATATAAATAATATTAAAATGTTGGTAAAAAAAGGTTTCGAGATTATCATTATCCCAAAAACTTAATCTCTTGGCAGTACAACAATATGGGATAACGTGAGTAGTTGCGTCACGTACAATCAAAATTGATTTATTGATTCCAAATTGTTTTCTATATTAATTAATGCAGATTCAACGTGGGCTTCTTTTTTTTTTTACAACTTTTTATAAATATTCTAAGTGAAAAATAAAATAACATAATTAATAAGTGAAAATTAATTATGAAAAAAATTAAAAAGAAAATTCTAAAAGAAACTTATTGATCTTCACATTTTTAAATATTTATAAAATTTTGTTCTTTGAATTGGATTTTATTTTAAGGAAATTATTTTTAATTTTAAGCAATAAAATTAAAAGTGTAAGGTCCCACCTAAGTGTAGATGCTCTACCACGCAGTTTTTTATGTAATTGTTAAACTTTTCAAATTCAGGAACACAGAATTGGACTAATAATGTTTCTAGAGGAGTCAACCATTTCACTCATACTTTTTCTTCAAAATAAACTCATCTTAAAATATATGTATCAAAATCATTCTAATTTTTAAACTAGATTAATTTAATGTTTATGTTGAGAATTTAGCTTAAAATATAGTTCTTTTTTCAATAAAGGAATTTAAAATAATCATATTTGAATTTAGTTTTCTAAATTCTCAATATTAACTTTTAAACTTAATTCAATTTTACAAAACCAACTTGTAAGGTGAAATTTAGACCTTACTTATATATTATAAATTGATCTTATGATCTTATCTTTAGTTGATGTGAAACTTCCAACACTCAATATATTGAAAACCAAACATTAACATAATTCTTTCATTTATTTTACATCAATTATTTACCATGTTTATATTTAGAATCAAATAAACCAATATAATGTGTATTTTTTAGTTATTTAGGTTTGAAAATTTTAATCTATTTTATCATC